>CM045452.1:31820897-32351516 GCA_024666655.1 Dascyllus trimaculatus
TACACAAGTAAAAAACCACCCCTAAAGTGAACATTTTGTGGATGGACTTTGTGGAAGCTTGGATTGCTTTGTCGGCGTCAGATGTCGAAGGAGGAACGCTGGATTCTGACAGACACGGCGGTGTTTGGAAAGTGAGTAACCTGTGGACATCGCGCAAACTACCCAACAGCATCGGTATGTGAAAGCATTGCTTTGAAGGCTGTATTGGAAAACGGCTTATGTATTGGAGTGTTGAGTTATTCCACTGAGCGAGTATTGGGAGTTTTGATAGTTTGAAGAAGTTTGGATGGATGCGTAGCATCACGCAATACAGCCACGCCTACTTTCATTCATAAAATGTGACGTGGAACCGTGTGTGCGTGACAGAGGGTTTCCCCGTATCTCCTGTCATTATAAATAAAGAGTGTGGAAATTAAGACACAATGTCCGAAGTTGCACCAAAGGCTAAGAGTGACACTGCGTCGGTGCTCTCAAAGCGGAGCGTTAAGTTCACAGCAAAGGGCTTGGCATATTATCTAAAAACGTGTCAGGAAAAGCGATCTCTGAAATGCAAACAAGCAAAGAGGAACATGGAGGAAATGCGTGTCTTGATGGAATCCACTGACAATGTGGACTCAGTGCAGTCTCTGCTGAGTAAATTCATTAAATGTTGTGAGGAAGCTGAGAACATGCACCAAGCCATCATAGAGCTGAATTTGCCCGAGGATGAAGTTGAACGGCAAAGTACATATTTTCACGCAAAAAGGACAGTGTTTTGTGATTTCATCAAAAATGTGAAGTGTTGGTTATCTGATGCTGGTCTCCCATATATACAATCAACTGACAATGATACTGAACAGGCTGATAACCTAAGTGTTGTTTCTGATGAAATTAACCCTGAAGACAGTGCTTCAAACATTTCATATCAACAGGAGAATCATTCCAGAGCACATTCCCAGTCATCTAAGGTGTCATCCACTTCATCTGCAAGAATAAAGGCAGAAGCTGATAAGGCAGCACTTATGGAGCGCTTGGCTGCATTGAAAAGGAAACACCTATTGGAAGCCAAAGAGGAGGAACTTAGAAAGGAAAAGGAACAGTTGGCTTTGGAAACTGAGCTTGCCGCTGCTAATGCAAAACTACATGTGCTGGAAATCAATTCAAAGTGTGGTTCTAAAGGATCTGATGGAATGAACTCATACTTTGAAAGGAATGGGAATGGTGTTCAAGGAGCCAGCCAGCTGAGTCCTCATGCTGATGATTTTGTTCCACAAAAGGAGGCTCACACTGTTATTGTTAGGCCTAAACAAGTGGCAGTAACACAAACTGACATCAACCCAATGATAGTAAACACTCAGGTGAGAACAACACAGATGGCCTCTACAGGACGTGAATCGTATAGTGTCAGGCCCAAGCAAGCAGCAGTGACACAAACGGACAGCAGCCCAATAATGAGTCAAACACAAACACAAGTGGCTCATGATATTCGACGAACAGGAGGTGAATCCTATCTAACACGCAATGATAACACCTGTAATGATATTGTGAACATCATGCAACGACAGAATGATATAACTGCATTGTTGGTTCAGCAAAATTTGGCATCTGCTCTGCCAATGAGAAGTATTCCTGTGTTTGATGGTGACCCTCTTCAGTTTCAGTCGTTCATGAGAGCTTTTGAAAACTGCGTTGAAGTGAAAACCAACAATTTCAGTGATTGCTTGACATTTTTGGAACAGTACACCAGGGGGCAGCCAAGAGACCTCGTCAAGAGTTGTCAGCATCTACCTTCAATTATGGGATATCAAAGAGCTAAGGCCCTTCTTGTTGAACATTTTGGCAACGAACATAAAATTGCTTCTGCTTACATGGATAAAATCCTGAATTGGCCCTCCATTAAAGCAGAAGATGTTAAAGCACTGCAATCATTTTCTCTGTTTCTTCGAGGTTGTTCCAATTTAACACAGCAAATCATGTACATGAAGGAGTTGGACATGCCCTCCAATCTCAGAAATATTGTGATGAAGCTGCCATACAAGCTAAGGGAAAAGTGGAGAAGTGTTGCATGTGATCTACAGGAGCAAAATGGATGCAGAGTAGCATTCACTGACCTTGTGACCTTTGTTGAGAAACAGGTCAAAATAGCCTCTGACCCACTTTTTGGAAATATTCAAGATCAACAACCTGCCAACCGCAGTAAAGCCTCCAGTGTTAGTCACACAAAGCAAAGGAGAAATGGAAGCACCTTCGCCACAAGTGTCACTGAAGTGAAAGAAGGACAAAACATCACGGACAATAACATCAGGTCCTCTTCTGCCCAAAGCAACCTCAAATGTTGTTTACTTTGCAAACAAAGCAGTCACTCTCTGGATAAATGCTCACACTTTAAGTCAAAGATGCATCGGGACAAGATAAGTTTCATAAAGGAAAATGGAATTTGTTTTGGTTGCTTAAAGGTTGGTCACACAAGCAAAGACTGTAGGAGTCGTTTAGATTGTAGTGTGTGTCACAAGAAGCATCCATCTGTCCTTCATATTCAAGAAAGGGATAAAAGCACATCCTTTAAAGATGCACAAGAATCTGTGAGCCCTCCACCAAGCGGGGCATCTCAGACATGTGGCCATATAGGGGCCGGTGATGAGGACAATAATGTCTTCTCCATTGTTGCAGTCCAGGTAAGATGCCAGAGGAGTAATATCATTGTGCAAACGTATGCATTTTTGGATCCCGGGAGTTCAGGTACATTCTGCACTGTCAATCTGGCAAAAAGGCTGGGCCTAAGAGGAAAACCAGCCAACATCTTATTAAGAACTATGGGTCAGAAGAAGGTGGTGAGCACCACTGTACTGTCTGGTTTGGAAGTGTCTGGCATGGAGACGAATGATTTCATTGAGTTACCGAATGTATTGACTCAAAAGACCATGCCAGTGTCAAGATTGAACATTCCACAGCAAGAGGACATTGCAAAATGGTCTTACCTGAGGAACATAAAACTTCATGACGTGGATGCAGAGGTTGACTTGCTCATCGGTACAGATGCACCTAAAGTGATGGAACCATGGGAGCTGATTAACAGCCAAGGTGATGGGCCATATGCAGTCCGAACGAGGGTTGGCTGGGTAATTAATGGACCACTTCGTGGTGGAGACAGCAATAGGGTCAAGACTGGCTGTTCTGTTGTCACAACCAATCGCATCTCTGTAGAGCACCTGGAAGAGATGCTCATCAGTCAATATAACCATGATTTTAATGAACAAACATCAGTGGGGCAATTGGAAATGTCAAGAGAGGACATTAAATTCATGAAGACTGTGCAAACTACAGCAGAACTAAAGGATGCACATTACTATATTGACTTACCCTTCAGAGAAAAGGATCCTGTTTTACCGGATAATCGTTGTGTGGCAGAGCAGCGGCTTCAAGGCCTGAAGAGGAAATTTCAGAGAGATATCAAGTACAAGGAGGAGTACACTTCATTTCTCAGTGACATGTTGGTCCAAGGCTACGCTGAAACTGTGCCGACAGATCAGTTGGAGCAAGATGATGGCAAAGTGTGGTACATCCCCCACCATGGAGTACATCACCCCACAAAAGGAAAGCTGAGAGTAGTATTTGACTGTGGAGCCACATATAAAGGAACATCACTGAACCAGCAGCTTTTGCAAGGCCCAGATCTCACCAACTCTCTTATTGGGGTTCTCATTCGGTTCAGGAAGGAACCTGTTGCCATCATGGCGGACATCCAGGCCATGTTTCACCAGGTACGAGTACCCGACAAGCATATGAACTTCCTTCGCTTTCTTTGGTGGCCACAGGGCAACACTGACCAAGAACCAGCAGAATATCGCATGAGAGTACACTTATTTGGAGCTGTATCATCCCCAAGTTGTGCTAGTTATGCCTTGAGGAGAACTGCAGAGGACAATGCATCTGAGTTTCCTCCTGAAGTAATCAGCACCATCAACCATAACTTTTATGTGGACGACTGCTTGAAGTCCACAGCCTCTGAGCAAGATGCAATTCAAATTGTGAAGGATTTGACTGCACTCTGTCACAAAGGAGGATTCAATCTCCAAAAATGGGTGACGAACAGCCGTTCTGTGTTGATGTCGATCCCAGGTGACATCAGAGCAACAGAAATGAAAGAACTGGATTTGGAGAAGGACCAACTTCCTATGGAAAGAGCCCTTGGACTGCAATGGTGTGTTGAGTCTGATCAGTTCATGTTCAGGACTTCAGTGCAGGAACGGCCGCAGACCAGGAGAGGCATGTTGTCTGTGGTTAGCTCTCTGTATGATCCATTAGGGTTTTTGGCTCCTTTTACCATGTCGGCTAAGTTAATGCTGCAGGAACTTTGCAGGAGAAGTCTGAAGTGGGACGAACCAATTCCCCCCTCTTTCTCCAAGCAGTGGTCTGATTGGTTGAGTGACCTCCAAAAGATGAGTGGATTCAAGGTGGATCGCTGCGTTAAACCTCAGAGCTTTGGAACATCTGTGATAGCACAAATTCATCATTTTTCTGATGCCAGTGAAGCTGGTTATGGCACAGCATCCTACCTAAGACTGGAAGATGGTGATAACGTGCATGTTTCATTTCTTGTGGGAAAAGCCAGAGTTGCTCCTCTGAAACAGATCACGATTCCTCGTCTGGAGCTCACAGCAGCAGTTCTTGCTGTTCGAGTGGACGCAATGCTTCAAAAGGAGCTACAGTGGCAGCTGGAGAGGTCAGTATTTTGGACTGATAGCACGACCGTCCTCAAGTACATCTGCAATGAGACTAGACGTTTCCATACCTTTGTTGCCAACAGAGTATCTGTTATTAGAGAAGCTACAGATGTTAAACAGTGGAAGTACGTGGGCTCCAAGGTCAATCCTGCAGATGAAGCTTCCCGTGGATTGAGAGCTGAGGAATTCCTCACCCATGGAAAATGGATTAAAGGCCCAGAGTTCCTCTATTTGTCAGAGAAGGAGTGGCCTGTGTCTGACATTGAGCCAACTGTGATATCTGCTGATGACCCAGAGATCAAAAAAGAAACAGCGGTGTATGCCATTGTCAAGCTCTCAGAAGATCCCACAGATTGCCTCATCAATTACTTCTCTTCATGGAGGAAACTTAAAACATCCGTTGCCTGGTTCCTTGAGCTTAAGAGAGTTCTTCTGCTTCTGAGTCAAAAGAGAAAAGAACTTGAAGCCATTGAGAGTGACAAGGGCAGAGAAGCTAACAGTTCTGTTGAACAGACACTTCAGAGCTTCAAGGCTACACTTGGAGGGAAAATTTTGACTCCAGAAGACCATGCTGAAGCAGAAAAGGCAATCATTCGTTTCATTCAGAAACACAGGTTCAAAGGTGAAATTGCCTCTCTTAAACGTGGCCTGTATAATGTTGCCAAGGACAGTCTACTGTATAAGCTAGATCCTATACTGGAGGATGACATCCTCAGAGTTGGAGGTCGCTTGCACAGGTCAGCGTTACCAGCAGAAACCAAGCATCCTGTTATCCTCTCAAAGGACATGCATGTTTCCCAGCTTATTTTACGCCATATTCATCAGCAACTAGGACACGCTGGTAGAAACCACATGTTGCATAGGCTTCGCCAGAAGTACTGGATAATTAGTGCCAACTCTGCTGCAAGAAAGACCATTACAGAATGCACAGTGTGTAGACGTTTCAGAGGAAAACTTGGAGAGCAGAAGATGGCAGACTTACCAGAGGAGAGGGTCATGCCAGACAAAGCCCCCTTTACAGATGTGGGAGTTGATTATTTTGGCCCCCTGGAGGTTAAGAGAGGAAGAAGCCTTCTAAAAAGGTATGGAGTGCTTTTCACCTGTCTGACCAGTCGTGCAGTGCATCTGGAAGTGGCACACACCCTTGATACAGACTCATGTATTAATGCTTTGCGGAGATTTATCTGCAGAAGAGGTCCTGTGTCAACTTTGAGGTCTGACAATGGCACGAATTTCACTGGAGCCAATAAGGAGTTAAAACAAAGCCTCACCAGATTGAATAATGAGAGAATTCAGGGCGCCTTAATTGAAGATGGAATCAAGTGGAGCTTTAACACACCAGCAGCCTCACATCAAGGTGGCATTTGGGAGCGTCTGATTCGTTCAGTAAAGGGAATACTCTCCTCCGTTGCTGGACAGCAGGAAAACCCATCTTTCCACCAGGACTCTTTGAGCGGAGTGACCTGTACATAAGGAGAAGATGGAAACAAGTACAGTATATTGCAGAACTCTTTTGGAAAAGATGGACATCTGAATACTTACTTGTGATGCAGGAACGTCAAAAGTGGACGAAACCAAGAAGAAGCTTCTCCACAGGAGATATTGTTATCATCGCTGATGCTACAGCTACAAGAGGATCCTGGATGATGGGCCGAGTTCTAAGTACCAAGTCTGACTCCAAAGGATTGGTTCGTTCTGTGTGCCTACAAACTAAGACCAGTGTCCTGGAGAGGCCTGTGACAAAGATCTGCCTGCTCCTGGAGGCCACAGAATCATAGACGGTTATTCATTCTCTCTGTCTTTCTACTCTATCCTCTGTCTGTCTTTTATTTTCCAAACAGACATCCGGAAGAAGACAGAAGAACCTATATAGTAGCTTGTGAGAATAGCTCCCCTGTAGAAATAAGTGTAATTGTGAGTTGTTGCCTTTCACAATTAGGGGCCGGGGTGTTGGAGCTATTTGTTATTTTTGTGATATTTTACAATAAGATACTTAGTTATTTATTTTTGTTGTTTTCCTTGATGAATGCATCTTTAGTTGATAGTGAGTGGTATGAGTATTTGTTAATGCTTTTATTTTGACACTTTGGCACACTGGGTGAATCTATATATATGGGCATGTAGACGTAGGTGAGGCAGGCACCTGGAGGGGTTCATGGTTTTTTACCAGGGCGAGACACAAAGGAAAGAGGTTTTTGTTCTGTTTGTTGCTACGCCAGTGGAATAAACCATCATCAAATGTAAGTTTTGCCTGGACAATGGATTCATTTCCCCTGCGTAAAATAGTTCCCTGGGTGCCAGAGTGACTGGTTTGATTTTGATTGTTAGACAAATAGTCACTACAATACTGGTGTTAATTCATAATTTCAGCCTTTTATGATTTCATGATTATGACTTGACTTTAGACATTTTAACTGACTTTTCTGTCATAATTTAGATTTTTTTGTCTCATAATTTGACTCTTTAAATCATAATTAAACATTTTACCTCACAATTATGGTGTTTGAACTCAGAAATTTGACCTTTTATGTCATAATCTTAAATTTTAACTCATAAGTTTGACTTTCTATTTGATTATTTAGACTTTGTCTCACAATCTTGACTTTAACTCAAAATTGCTGCCTGTTGTGTCATGATTATTCATTTTTAACTATTAATTGAGCCTTTATAGTCAAAACTCTGATCATTTCTGTCTTAATTTGGACATTTTAACTAATACTTTTCACTCCAAATTACTTTCAACATACAACTTTGACTTTTTATGATGCTTTTTTGTCCTATTGTCTTATAATTTTGACTTTATATTTTAGAATTTAAATCGTGTCACAATTATGTTTTAATTTTGACTTTTGATCGCATAATTGTGACGTTTCGGCGCATTATTTTGACGTTTCCTGATTTTTAATTTCACAATATTCGCATATTAACTCATAGTTTTGACGTTTTATTTCATAATTGTGTAGACTGTTGCAATTTTAACATTTTATCTCATAAATTGTTAATTATTCTTTCCCTGTTATTTTGAAAAAAGGGGGAAACGGCGGCGCGCACATTTACGTCATCAGCAGGCGTCGTAGCGGGAATTTGACAGTTTGGAAACTGGAGTTTAAATTCAGACAAACTGAGGGATTCTTTTCGCTGATCTGCTGGTTAAACACGGTGTAGGTTCTGCTGCGGACTGGTGAGTGTAAGGTAACCTTTTAACTACCAGCTAGTTAGCTACACGGACTCTAGTTAACTAAACAGACTAGTTAGCTTCACAGACTGTGGTTAGCTTCAGCTGCCTGCTAAGCTAACAGAACTTCTACGCTACAGGTCAGCTTCTAGCTTCCGTGTCTGTGTTGTTGCTCTGCGTGTTTTCCCTTTAAAACCTGAAGTATTTCATATTTTCCTGCTTCTGTCTTCTGTCTCTTCAGGCGGATCGTCGTCATGTCCAACAGAAAACGGCTGTCCAACACTCAGAGCTCCTCTCAGGCCAGAGTAAGTCTCCACAGGATCATTATATGGATCTTTATCTCAGCCCCTTCGGTCTTATTTACAGGACTTATCATTGTGACAGTGTTAGACTGAATAGTTACAGCCATACTCCATTTGATACCCACTTTAAAATGTGGGAATGTAGTACTATTAATAGGATTTATAGCAGGTAAATGTCCAAGTCCAAGTCCAGTTCCAGATCAAAAAACACCACATTTAGATGATAAAATCTGGTCTAGATTATTCCAGAGAACCTAAAAACAGTTTAAAACAGTTTTCAGGTTTGTGAAACATTTTATTTTATTTGTAAAAACACATAAAAGGGTGATTTTTCTGTCCCAACAAGGTCTAGTTGTAAAAATCACCACATTTAGACGTATAAAATCCTGTCTGGGACATCTCCGAGAGGCTGAAGACCGTTTAAAACATGTTTTTGAGGTTTAGGAACTCATCAAGACCACATCTGACCAGGTCCAGATCAAAAGCCACTACATTTAGATTTAGAAAATTTGGTTTAGAATATATTAATATTAATATAATTGTGAATTTACGCTTTTTTAACTTTAAAAACTCACTGCGACTGATTGTTTATCAAAGTTGACAGCTTTTTATTTAACAGCTGACAACCAATCTTAAAATCGCCGCAGTTCAATTGTTGATTCATTTATTCCATCATAATTCTGGCTTCTGTGTCTGACTGAAAGCTGAACTTGAAGGTGCTGCAATCATTGTTCTCCTCTCTGCTGAACGACAAAAACCTTGAACTGAACGTCACTCGACAACCGACGGGACAGAAATTCATACTGCTTCTAAAATTAACTGGAAGAGACCAAATCAAGGATTAATTCATGAATGTTCTCTGCCTGGCCTTCAATTAGAACTTTTCCAAATGGAGTTTGTGATAAAATTTTCCAATTTTGAGCTTAGATTTGGCTGTTTGTTCTGTAAAGTATCAGGAAATGATGAAAAATGTCCATCATGACGACAAATGTCTTGTTTTGTCCAAAGATATTCAGTTTACCGTCACAAAGGAGGAAGGAAACCAGAAAATATTCACATTTAAGAAGCTCCAATAAGAGAAATTAGACTTAATTATCAAAATAGTTGCAGATTAAATGAACAGTTGAGAACTAACCAATAAAACAATGCAGCTCCACTTGAAAGTCGGTCCGTCGAGGCTACATAGTCGTACTTTGTGCTACACATTTGGTGTATTCGACATTTTGAGAGTTATTTGACATTAAGTTTCTGCTTGTAGAGGCAACCTAGCAGCTCATCCACTCAGGACGAGGATGCTGATGTTACCTTCACTCAGCCGAGTACGTCTCAGGTCCAGAGAGCTCTGGAGAAAGTCACAGAGGCACAAGTCGACCAGAAGGTAAAAAAAAAGAAAAAGTGCTGCTTTAAATCAACACAAGCCTGAGTTCCTTTTCTTTTACGTACCTGTGTGTGTCCCGCAGACCGCTGAGGTGGTTCAGTACTTCCTGGTGAAGGACCAGAAGAAGATTCCTGTTCGTCGAGCAGGTAAATCCACATATCAGCAGTCGCTCAGGTTCACCGAAGGAAACCTCTGCAGGATGTGGGATCCAAATCTCGACTGAGTAAACAGAAAAGCGGGACTGTTTTCAACGGTCCTGCAGATTTTAACCCGTGTGGCAGCGGAGCTAAACAGAAACATGTCATGAACCCTCTGAGCTCCAGTTTCTGGGCGTTTTGTCACATTTTTCCTCACTGTGGTTCATTTTTCACTGCAGTATAAAGTCCTGAATCTCTATGGAAACAGAACAACCATGAAGAAGGAGAGAGAACTCAGGAATGTCTTCTGTCTGTAGGACACAGACTGATGGAAGGGAGACAAAAGAAGCTGAATCTCTGGTTATTTTTAAAAATTTCAGCTTGCACAGTATTTTTTCAAAGCGCCAACATATGTTAGTGACACTGGGAAAACTAAAGGTGGCTCTACATACGATAGATATTTTACTATTTATCTCTGCTCTGTGTGAACACTTCCTGCAGTTCAACTGAAAATTTGCAGAATTTTTGTCTTGTGATTGTCGGTAGCAGCTGAGTCAGTCATGGCTTCACGGTTGCATCAAGGAGTGCAGAATTTTTTGTTTTTTACAGAATCTGATTTTTGCAAACGGTTTATTTTGGGCATTTTTTCTAATCGAGGCATTCAGAATAAAGTGATTCTGATCAAATATTCAGATTTTTTAAACTCGGTTTGGTTGTTTTTGCCACAGAATCCAAGACTAAGCGACAAATAATTTGTTCCAGTGCTTTGGAAAGTTGAAAAACCAGAAACTCTTCTTCTTATAGTTTCTTGTTTTGATAAATGGCGCAATTTTGGCCACTTAAAAATAAAAATACAGACATTTTTAAAAAGTAACATGCCTTTCAAACTTGCCGGCAAGTGTCGGGGTTCAGAGGGTTGATGATGTACAGAAATACGTTTTTGGAAAATGTGATTCAGTGACGAACAGCAGGAAATACCAGTTGTATAATGGGTCATATTTGAAAAGTCTGGGTTATTTTTCTTGAACAGTGACATTGTGGGTCTTCAAAGCTCTAAATCAGGCCACTGTTTTTAATTTACAAACTCGCATTTCACCTTCTGTCATGATTCAGAGACACAAATGTGAAATACGTATTTAAATCAGGAGTGGTTTCTCTGCCTTGTCTTTCCAGATCTTGTGAAACATGTGGTGAAAGAGTACAGAAACATCTACCCAGAGATCATAAAGAGAGCAGCTCGCACCTTAGACCAGGTCTGTCTGCTCTCAGAGGACCAGAAGTCTTCATGGTGGTAAAGAATCCTCACGTTATAATGAAACACTGATGCGCTTTTACGATCTTCCAACCAGGTGTTTGGCCTGAAACTGGTTGAAATCGACCCCAAAAATCACATGTACATACTCGTCAATAACCTGGAGGCATCTGAAGAAGCTTCACCGATCAAGTGAGTATCATTAACCTCTAATATGTGTAATCAACCAAATATGACAAAGTTCCACCTGAGCTCCTCAGAATCAGCTGATTCTTCATCTACAGTAACTTTATTTAATGAGGCAAAGTTTTACATTCATACTATGAATATTTTCAGAGTTATAGGCCTTTAAAGTTCATAGAGGAGGGTCCAGATTTATCACTTTTTAATGGACTTTTTCCATCATTTCTGAGCCTCATAACTTCATCAGTACAGCAGACAGACACATGACATTTGAACACATTAGAGTTCTGTGAAAAACTGCAACCAGATCAGTTTTACATCCACTCCTGTTGTCACAGTCTGAAGACTGAATCTGGTTTCTGTTTGTTTTGTTTAGTTTAAACAGTCGAACTGCAGCAGTGTAATGTCTACAAGTCACAGAAACCAGCTGGATGCGTTTCAAAATGACTCAAAATTGACTCAATAGATATTCAAAAACTGTTTTAAATGAGTTAGGATTTTACCAAAATGGCTAAATAAGTGTCCACAACCACTTAAAAACTGTCTAAACGGAGCCAAAAATTTACCAGAATACCTCCAGTTATCCGAATTGCCTTTAAAGCCTCCCAAAAAGTCGACAAAATCCCCAGATTTATCCAAAAATGTCTCCAGAAATGATCCGAAATGACTTAGAATTGTATTTAGATGATAAAAACCTGTTCAGAAGGTTTATTCAGAACCTGACAAACTAGTTTAAATGAACCAAAATTACCAGAAAGGGTCCATAATAACTAAATTACTCACAAAATAAATCAGTTCAATAACAACTGTGAGCATCAGTATTATGGGATGTATCAGAGTTTGAACAGTCAAACTGCAACAGGTTAATGTCTGTGATGTAGAGCAGTGGTTCTCAACTGGTCCAGCAAATTAAGGTGTATTTGGGTGTATTATCAACACATTTTTGATACAACTTGGGAAAATTTTGGCTTATTTTTTGCTAATTTTTGCTATATTTGGACACTTTTGCCAAGTTTTGGGCATATTTTGGCCCATTTTGACAGATTCTGAGCACATTTTGGTTCATTTTTGACACATTTTAGCATAATTTTCTCCAATAAGCTGCAGAGACAAATCTAGAGGTTAATATTGGGCTACTACTGGTGTCACCACCACTAAATATCCTGCTATTGAAAGCAAACTGAGTAATAAGAAACACATCTTTTAAAATAAAAGACTTTATACCACTATTTTTTGGGGGGGGGGCATGCTTCTGTGACCCTCTAAAAATGGCTTCGCGACCCACTTTTGGGTCCCGATCCACCAGTTGAGAACCACTGATGTGGAGTCCTAGAAAGAATTGTTGGTGCCTTGGATGTGTTTCTGTTTTCTGATAATTCACCAGAGAAAGCTTTTAAAAAGTGCATTCTGGGTAAACTTTAAGGCTCGTATCAGCATGTGTGGTAGGTGGTTGATCGGAACAAGTTAGAGACAATGACAGGATCATTTTTACACACATTAAAAAAGACAAATGTGTCCAAAATGACTCCAGGTTGGTCCAAATTGTCTTAAAAGAGATAAAAATGAACAAAAATGACTAAAAAATGGTCCAAAATTATTTTAAAATGATCGAAACTTATCCACTATATTTTGCTCGGGGGGGAATCTGATTGATTTTTCATGACTTTTGTTCTAAACTGGATTATGTGGTTAAAATGAATCTGTTCTGTTGACGTGCAGCAGCCCCACCGATCCAAAGAGAGGCCTGCTGTTCGTCATCCTCAGCGTGATTTTCATGAAGGGAGGCGTCGTCAGGGAAAGTAAGTTCCTACGGAGCTCACCGCCGGGACGCTTCTGTCTCGTTCTAATCCGGCTGTGGACAAACATGTGTCTCTGTTTTGTTCTGCAGACGTCATCTGGAACACCCTGAAGACGCTCCGTGTGGATCCCGGGTGAGAGCAGATCGAGAAGAACAGAAACGCGTCTGGACACGAGGAGCCGTTCATGAGTTTGTTTTGTCTCCCGCAGAGAGAAACACGACGAGTTCGGAGACGTGAAGAAGGTCGTCACGGATGAGTTCGTACGTCAAAGGTGAAAAAAATTACATCTAGTGGTTTAACACGTGAGAGGTCAAGACTTTAGCTCAGGGGTATGCAACTAAAATTCAAAGAGGTCCAGTCAGAGATAATTTATTAAAGCAAAGGTCCGGAACATCATAATGTCTAACTGAATTAGTGTGATATCTGTTGATGTAACATAGTAGTTCTATTAGCGTCTGCGTGTAATCAATAGCTGACCGTCAAATCAAATGAATTCAGTACTATTCAAAAACATTTAAACAACATTTATTAATAAATAACTTTCGATGTAACTGTACATCTGAAAATAAAGTGCAGAACGTGAAAAAATAATGCCTGACCAACCTGAACCAACTTATATACATCTTTAACTGAACAACATGAACCAACTTATATACATCTTTAACTGAACAACATGAACCAACTTATATACATCTTTAACTGACCAACCTGAACCAACTTATATACATCTTTAACTGACCAACCTGAACCAACTTATATACATCTTTAACTGACCAACCTGAACCAACTTATATACATCTTTAACTGACCAACCTGAACCAACTTATATACATCTTTAACTGACCAACATGAACCAACTTATATACATCTTTAACAATACCTACATCTGAAAAAAGTTAAACATTCGAACATTTTTACATTTCTTTCATGTCTTCTATCACTCCCCTTTGATCTATTTAGCGCCTGTAATGCAGAGACTTCATTGGCGGAGTAGCGTCACGTGGGATGGCTGAACTCGTTCGTAATTGGTCTGTGTATTTCCTGAGCTGACAAACTAATGCCGTAAACACTGGAAAAGCTGCGCCGGTAAAATAGAAGCGACTCGTCAAATTTAAATCCTGTTACTTTTTACAAGTCCGGGTCCGTATAAGACGGCGTCTGGGTCCGGATCCAAACCGCGGCCCGCCAGTCAGTGACCCCTGCTTTAGCTGCTCTGTGGTTACCATGACAACCTGCAGCTGTAAACAACGAACCTTTATTGACCCGTCTGAGTGTTTGAAAAGAAAGCACCAAACTTACAGCATCTATCAGAACCACAACCTGTAAAAACTGAGAAAAGCGTCAGATTTTCAGCTTTACAACAATCCAGGTTTGTGTCTTCTAATAATAAAGGAAATTTGGTGAATATTCGCTCATACAATGTAAAAAAAAATAAAGGTCCAATCTTCTAAATACACAACTGGTATCGCCTACCGTTGGAATTAAATCACATTTTCCTAAAATCTGATTATTTAATCCTCTGAACTCAAACAAAAAGAAACCACAAACAAAGAAAACCTGTTGGTGGGTTTGAAAAGCTAAAAAACTTTTTAATTGAGGTTTCTGGGATACTGAGTTTAAAAAAAATCAGCCAAACCCTGTGGAAAATGAGCAACTGAGTTCAAAAAGTTGCTATGCTGCTATGGCAAATGCAAGTTGTCATTCCTGCTTCCTGT
Organism: Dascyllus trimaculatus; assembly: GCA_024666655.1. NCBI lineage: Eukaryota > Metazoa > Chordata > Actinopteri > Pomacentridae > Dascyllus > Dascyllus trimaculatus. The sequence continues at coordinate 31,835,542 of CM045452.1, forward strand.
GACCTGATAAAGCTAAAGAAACTGAGTGTAATCCGGTTACCTGAGTGCATGTAGACGCTGCGATCGATCCCTCCTCCTCAGGTCAGGTGGCTCAGCCTTCTAACGGAGCAGACTTGTGATCGGGAGGTCGTGGGTTCGAATCCCGCTGGTGTCACTGTGTTGTTGTTGTTGTTGTACTGGTGTGTTCAGAGCCGGTGTCTGTCAGACCATAGACTCCTGGTTTATACCACACCACAGATCATCTGGAGGGAGACGAAACCAGAACCAGACCTCTGCAGCACAGTGGCTGGAATAAACTCTCACTCCAGACATCTAATGTTAAATTAATCACTTAGAGCAGTGGTTCTCAACTGGTCCAGCCTCAGGACCCACTATGTCTCTATTAATATCAGTCGCTACCCAAATTGTTGAAGTTTGCTGTTCCTGTTAACAAATTAAGGTTTATTTGGGTGTAGTCTCAATGCATTTTGATACAACACAGGAAAATTTTGGCTTATTTTTTGCTCATTTTGGTATATTTGGACATTTTTACTAAGTTTTTGGGTCTATTTTGGCCCATTTTGACAGATTCGGAACATATTTTGGTTTATTTTTTGCTCGTTTTTAAGCATAATTTCTCCAATAAGCTGGCAGAACCAAATCTAGAGGTTAATAAAGGGCAACTACTGGTGTCACCACCACTAAATATCCTGCTACTGAAAGCAAACGTTGTCATAAGAAACACTTCCTTTAAAATAAAAGACTCTATACCACTACTTTTTGGGGGCACATGCTTTTGTGACCCTCTAAAAATGGCTTCGCGACCCACTTTTGGGTCCCGACCCACCAGTTGAGAACCACTGACTTAGAGTAAACTTTTAGGAAAACAAGAAGTCAGGTGTTGTGCAGCTCTAGGGTTGGTCCTGTCTTCCCCTCTGAACCTCAAACCTGCCATCAAGATTTAAAGTTTTTTTCTATTTAAAAAAAAAACATCACCAAAACTACATTTATCAGAGCTAGAAACTGTGAAACAAATGCAGATTTCCAACTTTCCAACAGTCTTTAAACTAACCATGTGTGATGTGCCCTCCTATTGAGAGGCTAAAGTTGTGATATTGCATCCAAATCTCTATATTCTACGTCTTTTCAAAAAATTAGCCAAAAATAAGTTCTTTGTTTTATCCAGATTTTGTAAAAAACAAAAAATTCCGTGCTTCTCGTCACAACCATGAAGCCGTCAGTGACTCAGCTGCGACCAGCATTCATTTGATAAAAATTCAAAGAGTTTTCAGGTTCAACTGCAGGCAGTGTTTCCACAGAAAAACTGAGAGAGAATTTTCTTAACTGACAGACAGCCACGTCATCGGTTAATGAGTTTACTGCTAACTTAGATACAGAGAATGTTTACTGGAAGGCTGTCCTGATTATTCTCAGCCATTATTCAACTCTTGGGCACTGGTTGGAGGTCATTAACCACCCTAGAAGTCTTTGTCATGGTGCCCGTTGCTAGCTAAACTCCCACAATGCTCTCTGTTTGCCAACATGAGCTACCTGTTGTCTGAGTGACGCCTCCTCTGGGTCTCCACCATAGACATATATATGTAGACGCCGCGTTGACTGCCGCTGCCGATTGGAGCCGACGTGCCTACGCGGCGGCCATCTTGGTACAGTGCCACTCGCCCCTACAGTGCATTACGTCTATAGAGGAAGGACATGTCTGCACTATAAAAGTGATCATAAATCCATCAGTTGTCAACATATATTGTTTGTTACAAACGTCAGACATGGAGGACGGACAGGCAGACATAAATAGAACAAAAGCATCCAAGCATCCTGTGTCAAAGCTACATGTGTGACGTTTTCAACAAACCAAACCGTTTGGAAATCGGTCGAAAATTCAGTGAATAATTCTACTTTAAGATTGTGGAGTACCTCTTACCTCCATTGACTTACATTCACTCCCCCCTCTGCTAGCCCTGTACCAAGATGGCGGAGCTTTAGGCACGTCCCTCCACAGTCAATGCGGCGTCTACATATATATGTCTATGGTCTCCACAGTATTAAACAGTAAAAGGCTCCACCTGGTGGAACAACCAGGTACTACAGCTGATCTACAATACATTTCCTGACATGCATGACCTTCTTCTTTTCCTGCGTTGTCGTCTAATATACTTTAAATCATCCCCGTGCTGTTTCCGTAGAGGTGCAGGCCTTTCTATTGCAGTGAAAAATGAAACCCACAGTGAGGAGAAACGTGACAGAAGACACCCAGAAACCAGAGTTCAGAGGGTTAACTAACTGGATAATGAATGAGTGTGTTGCGTTCAGGTACCTGGAGTTTGCGCGAATCCCCCACACCGAGCCGGTCGAGCACGAGTTTCGCTGGGGCCAACGTGCCGAAACTGAAGTGTCAAAAGCCAAAATCCTCGAGTTCATGGGTGAAGTAAGTATGTTTATGAGCACATTGCAACAGTGAATTAACTCCAGTGGAATGTCTCTAACTAATGATGGTTTGATCTCAGCTCCATGATCGGGACCCTCAGAGCTGGAGTCAGCAGTACAGAGAGGCTCATTCCAGCCAGAACTCCACCCAGCAGGCTGGAAGCAGCAGCCAGAGATGACTGCAGCAGTTCTACCCTTCATCCTGCCTTCAGTTTATTTATTCTGGGTGAAAGAGAAGCTGCAGCAGTGCTGGGTTTAGCAGACAGACATGTTCCGCAGAGTCATTTCATATCAAACCAAACTGAAGCCATGCAAAGTTCTACCTTCAGAGTTACACATATCGCCATGGTATGAAGGTAAAACTTTGCTTCTTTCAATAAAGTTACCGTAAATACAGACTCGGCTGATTCTCAGGAGGTCAGGGGGGAGAAATAACAGATTTTCCATTTTACTTTTTAATAAAATTGACCCAGAGTCTGTCGAAGCTGCTGCTGCGTTTCTTCTAATCCCGGTTATTTTACATTCTGTTTACATGTTTGTACATTAATGTCTTTTTAAATAAATTTCCAACAAACAAAGGGTCGAGTTTCCATTTAGATTTTATTGCCTGGACTTTAAGGTGACAGTTATTAGTTCGAGTTTACAGAATGACACACTTTACACCAGCGGTTGCATTAATGGACAGTATTTTCACTGTAACTGTGGCACGATTGCACGTTTACACAGACGAGAGAAAAGCAGTTTGAGCTACAGATCTGACCGAACGCTGACGCACTGTTCTGACACCGCGCCGCTTTAAAAACACAGGTAAAGACTTTAAAATGTTAGTTTTCCAACTGTGTGCAATGAACTACATGCGTCTATTTACAATGTCATGTGCTGGCATCCCTTTTTAAAAAAATAAGGTTCCCCTGAGGATGTTGGGTTTCTATTGCTGCCTCAGGCGACACAATACTGACGCTATCAGGGACCAGAGGCCTGCATGGACCGAGTGTCTCTGGGCTTTCTGGTATCATGAATCCATCCATCTCTGTATGAACCTTTACATGAAGATTTCACAGATCAATGACAGAACTGCTGCAAGTGGATAGAAATGTTCCAAAAAGGCCAAAATGACTCAAATAATGTTCTGAAATGGCTTTAAAATAGTCTAAAATGTATGAAGTGACTTTAAAATTAGTCCAAGATCACTTAAAACTTGCCCAAAATGACTCAAATTTTCTAAACTGTCTTAAAAGTTGTCCGAATAACAAAAAATAAGGCCTGACGTGATTTAAAATTAGTCTTACGTAACTTCAAATTTGTCCAAAATGACTCAAAACAGACTCAAATTGATAAAATAAAATGTCAGAAATGAGTTAAACGCGACTCAGACTTGCCCAAAATGACTCAAATTGTCCAAAATGACTAAAAATGTGTCTAAATTGACCTAAAATTGGTCTTAAATGACTTAAAATGCGACCATAATGATTCACAGTTTGTCCGAAATGACTTTAAACTTGTCCCCAATTATGAAAAAAAAGGCTTTAGTGACTTAAAGTTAGTCTGAAGTAGCTTAATAATTTTCCAAAATGACTTTAAGTTGTCCAAAATAACAAGAATAATGCCTGAAGTCATTTAAAATTAGGCTTAAATAACTTAGAATTTGGCCAAAATGACTCAAAAGATGCTCAAATTGACAAAATAAAATGTCAGAAATGAGTTGAACGCGACTCAGACTTGCTCAAAATGTCTCAAATTGTCCAAAATGACTAAAAATGTGTCTAAATTTAAGCTAAAATTGGTGTTAAATGACTTAAAATGCGACTATAATGAGTCAGTTTGTCCAAAATGACTCTAAACTTGTTCCCAATGACAAAAAAAATGCTTTAGTAACTTAAAATTAGTCTGAAGTAGCTTAACAATTGTCCAAAATGACTTTAAGTTGTCCAAAATAACAAGAATAATGCCTGAAGTCATTTAAAATTAGGCTTAAATAACTTAGAATTTGGCCAAAATGACTCAAAAGATGCTCAAATTGACAAAATAAAATGTCAGAAATGAGTTGAACATGACTCAAAGGCGTCTAAAATGACTGAAAACTTGTACTAAATGACAAAAAGAATGCCTTAAGTAGCCTAAAATGACTCTGAAGTGACTTAAAAATGGTCCAAAATGACTCCAAGTGTATTCAAAATTACAACAAAACATGTCAGTAATGTCTTTAAATTCATCCAGAATGACTTGTAACTTGTTGCATCATGGCGTTATGCACATGGTGACGTAGATAAATGACAAAAAATGTACATATTTAACATTGAAGTCTTAAATTCCAGTGAGCTGATTCAATAACTACATTTATTTATAGCTGTATTTGCATTTTTTAAATTAATCCCTGCTGTTTTAAGGGCATCTCACTGTAGCTCTGTGTATTTCACCTCAGCTACTGATATTTCTGCACGTATTATTGCTCTTTATGTGTCAACGGAGCCGCAGATTCATGATACCAGAGAGCAGCAGACCAACAGGATACAAGCCTCTGATCTAAACCTATAGTCGACATGAACCTGATCACAACACGCTACATGAAACGGATCAACCGAGGTCAACGCAGTTTCGTTAAAAAACAACTAAACAGATGCACTGCACCGGAAGTATTGCACCAGATCCCTCAGGTTGCTTATTAAAAAGACCCACGTCGTTTGTGTGGACGGTGCATAGAGTTATCACGTGTTATTATTAACATATGAGGCACATTGTGGTGTTAATTGTGGTGTTTATGGGGCAGTTAAAGGGCCAAATGTTCCCTCGAAGTCCTGATTTCTCTCGTTCGGCGTTATTTTTTCCATCCCGAAACCTTCAGTTCAAGTCGCAGGAGGAGTTTGGCAGCTTTTAAAGTGTCCGAGAGTTTTAACTTTGTGCCTCTGCAGCAGCTCCCCAAGCAAAACACCAGCCGGGTTTCCATTTAAATTCTAAATTTAAGTTCTTTGGTCTGATGAGACCAACATTGGGGCTTTACGTCTATCAGACTAGACGCTGTGTTTAGCAGACGCCAAACACTGAACATCATCACAAACACAACATCCCAACTGTGAAGCATGGTGGTGGCAGCATCATGATGTGAAACACGGTGGTGGCAGCATCATGATGTGAAGCACGGTGGTGGCAGCATCATGATGTGAAACATGGTGGTGGCAGCATCATGATGTGAAACAAGGTGGTGGCAGCATCATGATGTGAAACATGGTGCTGGCAGCATCATGATGTAAAACATGGTGCTGGCAGCATCATGATGTGAAGCATGGTGGTGGCAGCATCATGACGAGAAGCACGGTGGTGACAGCACCATGATGTGAAGCATGTTGGTGGCAGCATCATGATGTGAAACATGGTGGCGGCAGCATTATGATGTGAAACATGGTGGCGGCAGCATCATGATGTGAAGCATGGTGGCGGCACAATCATGATGTGAAGCACGGTGGTGGCAGCATCATGATGTGAAGCATGGTGGTGGAACAATCATGATGTGAAGCACGGTGGTGGCAGCATCATGATGTGAAGCACGGTAGTGGCAGCATCATGATGTGAAGCATGGTGGCGGCAGCATTATGATGTGAAACATGGTGGCGGCAGCATCATGATGTGAAGCATGGTGGCGGCACAATCATGATGTGAAGCACGGTGGTGGCAGCATCATGATGTGAAGCATGGTGGTGGAACAATCATGATGTGAAGCACGGTGGTGGCAGCATCATGATGTGAAGCATGGTGGTGGAACAATCATGATGTGAAGCACAGTGGCGGCACAATCATGATGTGAAGCATGGTGGTGGCAGCATCATGATGTGAAGCACGGTGGTGGCAGCATCATGATGTGAAACACGGTGGTGGCAGCATCATGATGTGAAACACGGTGGTGGCAGCATCATGATGCGAAACATGGTGGCGGCAGCGTCATGATGTGAAACATGGTGGTGGCAGCATCATGACGTGAAGCACGGTGGCGGCAGCATCATGATGTTGGGATTTTTTCTTGCCAAAAAAGCCAAATTAAATTGACTGTATTTCAATGCTGAAAGCAATGAACTGAAAACTTCCAAGGGGGTAAATACTTTTTATAGATTTACCAAGAGAAAAGGAACACTGTGTCGTTCAGAGAAGGACGTCCTCAAGGTTTATTCCTATAAATGGAGCCGCTGCCTGATTTTAGCAGCTTTAAAGTGGCACCATCAGTGATTTTTTGTATCTGTTCTTTAGACGAAAGCTTTTAAAGATGTTTTAAAATCCTTCCCAAGCTTTAAAGTTGACCCGAATAGGTCAAATGTTTGCTGACATCCTTGTGATGCTTCCAAAATGTGTAGAAAAATACGTTATGGAAACGCGGCTGCTGTCCACAGAACTGCAAAGAGGGTTTTCTGCACTAAAGTCATTATATTTGGGAGATAAACGAGACATGTCCAACCCAAAATAGTGAAAAATTTGAACTGGAATCAGCAAAAGAAAAGGCAAATTAAAACACACTTCCATCCATCCATTGCTCCATTATGTGAACGTCACCTTCACTGACATGCACAGTTGGTTTGCCTCATTAAAGCAGAACAGGAGAAGACTGTTTGAAGGCTCCTCATCACACAGATCTGATGCATCAGTTTCTCCACATCGGCTAAAAAAACAAAAGCTCCTTTCCAGTGTCCGGCTGAGGTTTTTACGCCCAAATGTGGATGGAAGCTCGACGCCACTCGCTGGTTCTCGGCTTTTTTCGTTGCATCACGTTAAAAAATCTGCAGTATCCAAGGAACAGTTTGAAAACAGCTCAACGTCTTGCTGGCATTCTTACCGAGAGATCACTTCTGCAGCTTTCGACTGCTATCAGCTCGTTTGTTTACAAGACGCCGCCATTTACAAAAGGCAGGAATCAGCTTTGCATTGAACACTGATGTATTCTGAATGAAGAAACCATTAAATCACTATTAAAGTATTCCCTAACTATTCTCAAATGTGAGCATTTTCCGGTTTCTTTCCTCCTCTTCGATGGTAAACTGAAGCTCTTCAGGCTGACGATTAAAACAAGGCATTTGTCGTCGATGTTTTTCACCATTTTCTGACAATTTAAAGACCAAACAACTCATGGATTAATTGAAAATGATGGAAATAACCATTAGTCGTAGCACTAATTGAGTTAACAGGATACAACTTTAGCTTTAGAGGGGCTGGCAGGCACATCAGACACACTGGTCACCGCATCTTACATCACTTTTGTTTGATTATATGTATTTTTTAACCATCTTCCAATCAAATAAATTAATCTAACTGCCCTTCTGTGGCTCTGGTGCAGCTGCCTCTCTGTAGTCCAGTTCACACTACGTCTAAAAATACCAGAATGTCGTGCAGCAGCTGGTTGCATTTAGCCAGGACGTTTTTCTGCCCCACAATCCTTTGCACGGCAGAAGATATGTGGCAGCATCTCGCAAGAGTCTAAATGCGACAGCTGACCCTGCGTTCCACATCGCACGCTCTTTCTTCGTGCCTTGGGCGACGGATTTACGAGCAGGGAGGTCGAAATTCAAGGTCAAGTTCAAGTCCAGGCTGAAGGCAACAGCGTGGCTTTGTAGTTCAGTGTCTTTATGCTAAGCTAAGCTAAGCTAACGTGCTACTTCATGCAGAACAGACGGACTCAATATCAACCTTTACATCTCGGTAAGAAAGCGAACACGAATCCACTGGTGTCAAACTGTCCCTTTGCAGCTCATTAAGCCCCTCTTCAGACACGAGATCTGCAACAAGTTTTCAGACAAATCCGCCACAGAGCCGAACCGGATGTTTGCTAATCAGACAACACGCCAGGTGATGCAGAAAACATGACGACGCAATAACAAACCAGAGGCTAACAGCAGCTTATCAAAGGGTCCGAACACCCAACAGCCAACTGCATTTACGAGTTCCTGCAACATCCTGATCCATCCCGTCTCCATGTCGGGGATGATCCATGATTGTAGGTAATTATTTAAGTGAAACGTGAGCAGCTCGGAGACGCTCGCGTACGATCCCACTGCTCTCCGATTCTGCAGATGTTTAATAAGCTCGAAACAACTGGAGGAAACTAAACTGCGATGTGAAGAAAAGGACACAGTTTGACTTCATCCTGACCGGGACTGATCCTGTCTCCATGCCAGGGATCATCTACATTTCTAAGACTTTAATCACAACTCTCTCTCTCTCTGTGAAGATGCTCGTATGATGCTGCAGATGTTTAATAAACTCAGAGGAAACAGTCCTAAACAGACGAAGGCAACAAACTAAGCTTCAGCTACTATCAACACCCTGTTGGGGATTACAGTCATTAATGGTAAATCTCATTAATCTGAGTTGTTAGTGTCTTTAAACTCAATAAAGTTTGATTTAATTTGAACATTTTGGTTTGTAGCCGAATAGATTTGATACTGTGGAGCGAACAACCTTTGTTTTTTTGCTTTCTGCTGTGTTTTCAAAAGAATATTGGAGCTGAAATGTGGAAAGTCTTTCCTAAATCACTTCACACAACTCAAAGTTCAGTTGGTTGTTTCCATCAATGTGACTGGATGCAGTTGCAAGTCGCACAGAAAAGCTCCTCGGTCCGATCTAGTCGGGTTTACCTTTACGAAACAGCGAGCAGAATGTCCATTCAGATATGCAGCCGGCACGTTCAGCTTCCATCACATCAACGGAGAGGACTGCATGTCTGAAAGGGGCTTTAATTACCAGACCTGCTAACCAGCGTCATCTGGACCGTCTAACGCTGAACCTGTGTGAATGTGGAAACCGGAAACCCACAGAACATTTCCAGTTTGCTAATGTGTTGTTAGGGAGAGGAGAAGTAAACAGCAGGAAGTAGAGACAAACCAGTGACGACATCGCAGGTCATGTGACCCAGCAGCTTTTCACAGTAAAAGAATCCTCGTCTTCCTTCTGCAGACATTCGGCCTGGGCCCTGCGTTATAAAGTGCGTTTACAATGGAAGTAGGCTGCCGTAGGAGAAATGTCTCATTTTCAACGCTGCGAAGCTTTGTTGCTTCACACAATAACAATGATCTCAACGATTACTTAAATTAAAACAAAACAAAACACAAAAGGCCACTTTCCATCCGGTCGGGACGTGAAACCGGCCGCCTGCTGTGGATCCTCTAGATGTGGTCGGGAACCGTCTCTAAGGCCTCGGCCGGGTCTCGGTCCACGTCCACGTTCTGAGAAAGACACAAATTCATTCTGTCTGTCTGATGCAGTGTGTTTTTATGGTTGTATAAATTATTCCTTAGTTTATTTTGATTTACTTTCAATGAGGATGTACGAGGTGGGATCAAAAAATAAAATGTGCAGCAAGACTCTGCTCCCAGTGCTCCTGCAACGCGACTAACTAGGGATTCCCCAAAGTCATTTTTAATGAAATTCTCCAATCTGATCAGTCATTTAATATTTAGTATCTGCCTGTTTTATTTAGTATCTAAGTCCAGATCTGAGACCACTTTCCTCAATAATAAACACTTTATGTATTGTAGATTAGCTGTAGCACCTGGTCGGTCATTTTTAGTTAATCGACTACTTATCGTTAATAATTCGACTGATTAAAAATATTTCAACTGATAAACCAGAAGATGAAGGACGTGCATGCCAGAAAATGTACTGTAGATTAGCTGTAGTACCTGGGTGTTCCACCAGGTGGAGCCTCTTTTTATTACTGTATCACTCAGACTACAGGCAGGTCATGTTCAAGCAGAGAGCACTGTGGGGGTTTAGCTAGTAAAGGGGCACCATGACAAAGTCGTCTGTGATGCTTTACAACCTCTGGCCAGTGCTTTAGTGTTAAATCAAGCTGGCATCAACTAAGCTAGCAAATGCCCGCAGCTTTTAATAGTAATATCAGCACAAATGTAAACAGAAATTAAACAATTATTACCTCCGCCAAGGAGGTTATGTGATGGACGGAGTTGGTTTGTTTGTTTGTTTGTTTGTGTTCAAAATAACTCGAAAACTCATGGACGGATTTGGATGAAATTTCCAGGAAATGTGTGAAATGGGACAAGGAAGAAATGAGGGAATTTTGGGACTGATCCGGGTCACCGTCTGGATCCAGGATTTTTTTTTAATGTAAGTGTAACCAGGTGGACAATTAAATGCGGTTTACTCTAAAAGCCACCAGAGGGCGCTCTTGTTTTTGGGGTTATCTTCGGCATATCTGGTCGCATCTCGTTAAACTCACCGTCCTCCTTTTTTAAAAGTAAGAACGTCTGCACTTACCTCTGGTTTGTCTCTGTGCGTGTTCACAGCTTCGATGTTCAGGAAGACGGACTCCACTTTACAACCTGGAAGAAACGGCAGCACAGAGATCGTCACGACGACGCTCGTGTTGGCCAATTAACACAGAGCACGGCAGAGGCTAATGGGAATGTTGTTAGCTTAGCATGTAGCCTAGACAATGTACTAATTTCTCTCTCTATATATATAAAAGATCAGTGCAATATCAGTGTTTCTTATGTCAGTATTTCTAATCAGTGAAGAGTCTGTGGAATATCTTTGGAAGAATCAGTGCTTCTGTTTATTTCTGATTTCTATTTACTACTGATGTTCCTACATTTTCCCCTCCATTGCTAATTTACAAGCTACGGGATTAATAAAGCCTTATCATAGTTTATCTTAGCTTGAGTATTGCACTACATGTTTCATATTTTACACCAGTTAAGACCAAAGTCAACACGTGTTTCTGCATCAGAGTTGGTTTAAATGATCATTTCTACTGATAAACAACGTTTGTTCGTCACGTCAGCAGATGAGAAAACTAACAGCAAAACTCGTCATCGGGTTCGAAAGGCTTGTTTTCTATTTAAAAAATGTTTTAACTGCCAAAAAATGACACAGTTTATCTGCACAAAAATCCTCCTTGGTCCTTGAACTACTCATCTGTGACGTGCAGCTTCGTCAGGAAAACAAATCTGAGCTTAAACTGTGATATTTTTTCTCATTTAACACTTTGCCGAAAATAAACCGTTTGTTCAAACCAGATTCTGTAAAAATAATAAAATTTTCTGCTCTTTAACACAGCTGAGAAGCTATTACTGGCTCAGATGTGACCAACAGTGATGCCACAAAAATTCAGTGTATATTCTATTCGGCTGAACTGCAGGCAGTGTTTACACAGAGCAGAGAGGAGACAAGAATGAAAACTAATTACGAATTTAAATAAAGTATGTAGAGCCACTATGTTTTTTTTCCCACTGGTGACAACACCTTTGGACACTTGGAAAAATGTTGGAGTGAACCAGGTTTTTTTTTAAAAATATTTCTTGTGGAATAAATAATCTGAGAAATCTTGCTTTGTTTCTTTTTTCTGATGTCTGTCATTCTAACATTTCCTGAATTCTCTCTCCTTCTTCATGGTTGTTCTGTTTCCACAGAGGTGCAGGACTTTATGTTGCAGCGAAAAATGAGCCAACAGTGAGGGAAAATGAAACTTGGACTGACCGTAGGCGACTGGGGTGAGTTTGAGGACGGTGTGCAGAGGACACTTCAGGTAGGGCAGCTCATCTGAAAGCACAAAAGTCAGATTTGTTTCATCGCAACATGGATTCTAATGTACAGCAGTCCCTCGCCATATCGCGGTTCACTTTTCTCACTGTATCATGGATTTTTAAATTGTATATAAAACACGGAGCGTACAGCAGATGAGCAGACGCACGTATGGAAAACTCAGCTACTTCCTCTTTAACTAGTCGGTCTCTGATTGATCGGCGGTGATGGAAGCCAGCCAGAACCTTTGGTCCCACACGGTGAGTGTTTACTGGAAACGACCGTCAGAGAACTGGTGACAGTCTGGAGGATTACCGTAACATCATCATCAGTTTCCCGGTAGGTAGGCAGCCGGACGTCCTCGGTGTCGGTGTGTTTAAAATAAGTTTTTCACCAAGTGGGCGTTTCAAGTGGATCGCTGCGTCGCTAGTTCCATTATCGGACACGGCTGTAGAAGCTCCTCTAGACGGAAAGTTTAAGAGCATAGGAAGTGTTTGTAAGAGTGTGGGGAAGGTTAATATCAGTGTGGGGAGGGTTTATAAAGCCTTAAAATATATAAACAAAATATATATAGGGTCGCTACTTCGCTGATTTCGTCTATGGCAGGGGGGGTTCTGGAACCAAACCCCCGCGATAGACGAGGGATCGCTGCACTTCAAGAGCCTGTAACTCTGAAAATATTCTTAGTATGAAGGTAAAACTTTGCTTCATTAAACAAAGTTGCTGTAGATAAAGAATCAGCTGGTTCTGAGGAGGTCGGGGGGGAACTTTTCTCAGTTTTGCTTGATTTCATACGGAATGAATCGAAAACCACAAACCAATAAACCGGTGCAAGAACAGAAAGTGCTTTAAAAAGAAGTAAAACATTTGATTTTCTGGATGCTAAAAGTGGTTTTGTTGTTGCCGGGACTACTTCCAGTGGCGGATTAATACACATCTGGTTCTCTAATGCAGTGGTTCTCAACTGGTCCAGCCTCAGGACCCACTATGTCTCTATTAATAACGGTCGCCACCCAAATTGTTGAAGTTTGCTGTTCCTGTTAACAAATTAAGGTTTATTCAGGTGTAGCCTCAACACATTTTGATTTAACTTAGGAAAACTATTTGCTCATTTTGGTATATTTGGACGTTTTTGCCAAGTTTTGGGCATATTTTGGCCCATTTTGACAGATTCTGAGCACATTTTGGTTCATTTTTGGGACGTTTTTGCAATAAATTTCTCCAATAAGCCGGCAGAACCAAATCTAGAGGTTAACAGTGGGCAACTACTGGTGTCACCACCACTAAATATCCTGCTATTGAAAGCAAACTGTGTCATAAGAAACCTTTAAAATAAAAGACTTTATACCACTACTTTTTTGGGGCTGCATGCTTCTGCGACCCCCAAAAAATGGCTTCGCGTCCCACTTTTGGGTCCCGACCCACCAGTTGAGAACCACTGCTCTAATGAGTATGTGGAGCTGGATCTACATAAACCATCCCAGACATCAGAAGTCTCATGAACTGTCCCATGAAGTGTGTTTTTTCTTACTTGCACTCTTGTCCAGGAAGTAGGCCAGCAGGCACCTCATGACGGCCTGGTGGCAGATGACCAGGACGTTCTCCTGCCTCTCCAGCTCCATGATGACCGGCTCCAGGCGCTGCACCAGGTCCTCGTAAGACTGGTTGGACAGCAGGGAGGAAGAATGGAGCAAAGAGTTTAAAGGGCTTAAAGCTGAAGTGACCAATGATGAGGCTTCAAGCATCTTCAGCTTTGAGTTCTGCCAATTTTTGCCAAATTCTGACTAGTTTTAGGGTTAAACTGTTTGTTTAGGATCTGATGGTTTTACTTGATCCTCACCTCTCCTTTGGGGTATCGGTAGCGGTACTTGTCCTGGTCTCTCAGTGCAAACTCTTCTGGGTAATGATCCTGGATCTCCTCGTACGTCATCTCCTCGCAGACGCCCTGAAGAGACACAGAAACTTCACCACGAAGCAGAAGAATCGGTGAAACTACACAAACCGTAGACGAACAAAAGGGTTATTCCATCTTAAACCCTCGGGGCCTTCTGCTCCAACATCTCCAAGTTTCATCATCATAAAATACAGATATTTATTTAGATATCTGTGAAATTTGAGCTTGATATATCAAATACATGAAAAATTGATAATGCAGAAGTCAGCTAGTGATACTTTCTAAACCATGTCGCATGTTTTGGAAGTTATATTTCTTAAACTCCACCAGACTATCTACCAGTATCACAGTATTTGTGGTACAACTTGCTCCATCAGTTATTAAAGTTAAATGAAAATAACTTTTTTCCTCATTTCTGTGACCAAATATTTCATAATAAAGCTTTCTCTGCGTTGAGTTTTGTATTACTGTGACATGCAGCTACATGCGGATCAGAAAATACGACTGGTCACTTCTGGATCATCAGTTTTTCCCCATCAACGAGCTCAAAGATGGAACTTTTCATCAGTTTTGTTTCATATTTCAGCTCCCCCAAAACCTGAGGCTGTCTGATCTACTCGTCCAATATTAGAAATTCTGAATCAAAGACGTGATGAGAGATAACAGGGAAAATTTCAGGTTTTTATCTTTAACAGTTCCTTAGATGTTGTCGTTCAAACAGCCTCAAATTTCAATGTGATGGAAAGAAAAGCTGCTGAAAGTGGGTCTACGGGCAGGTTTAAAAACCTTTTATCTTAGGAAGTATTCAATAAATCAATGTCAGATTTCACAGATCTCACTATAAATGTCCAGATTTTATGTTTTTAAATTTTCAAGCAAATCCAAGATAGATGACTAAAGGAATCTGATGATCTGGAAGGAAATAACCCATTTATGTGTGATCGGGAGCAGCTACAGCGCCCCCTGGTGTCTGCTCACCTCCACATCTACATCCAGATTTCACCGCAAAACAATCAGAATATATCTCATATAATATAAATATGTCTCCATTGAAAATCTGTGTAAACATATTGTGAATTTAACTGAAAACTGTGTATTAAATGTCCAATATTTTCACGCGGATAAATTAATTTGCAACGTCAAAAAACATGCAGAAATGTGGTCAGCAGGCAGTTTTTAAAACATTTCAACACGGAAAATATTTGATAATCAAGCTAAAATTCCAGAAATCTCTTCTTAAATATACGTATAAAAATTTCAGGTAAATCAGAGATGGTCAGGAGAAACTGTTCTATAAATGTGATTATAAACACATATGCATCAGAGGCGCCCCCTGGTGTCAGACTTTGGTGGTGTCACTGTAAAACAACCAAAATATACACTGAACAAACATTCAGTGGCCAATGTGAAATATTGATGCCACATGAAGTGCACCACCCAAAGTGAGCGTATACTGTCTGGTACTTGTACTAAATGGATATTTCTCTTCATTAGTGTCCCAAACTTGAGTCCACCACTGCCTCAGTGATGCATTAATTCCATTCGGTCCATGGGTGTGGCATATCCAGACGCTGCTCCAACACAATGAGCAGTACTCAGACACTCCTTATACTGGGGACAATAAAAGGCCACCCCAACATGTCACATGTTGACCAAAGCAGCAACGCCTCAGATGACTCCGGTCATGAGGGAACTCGAATTTGGGACACTAATCAAGAGAAATATCCATTTTGTACAAGTACCAGACAGTATACGCTCACTTTGGGTGGTGCACTTCATGTGGCATCAATATTTCACATGGGGCCTTTATATTTTTGTTCAGTGTATGGGTGCAATTTGACTGTTTTAACAGAAAGCAGGGTCTTAAGTGTTCAACATTTGCAGATAAATACATTTCAATGTGCAAAAAAAAAACCCCAAAATGCTGAAATTGGGTCGACGGAGAATAATAAATAAATAAATCTCTAAAAGCATTTGATATATTAATGTTAAAGTCCACAAATCTCTTCTTAAATATACGTATTTTGTGCTATAAAAATTTCAGGTAAATCAGAGATGGTCAGGAGTAATTAACCTATAAATGTGATTATAAACACAGATGTACCAGAGGCGCCCCCTGGTGTCAGACTTTGGTGGTGTCACTGTAAAACAACCAAAATAAATGTGCCAGTATACCTTCCACAGATCCACAGTTTGTGCTGTAAAGATTTCGGGTAAATCAGAGATGCTCAGGAGAAGCTGTACTGAAAATCTGAGGTGAAAATGACTTCTTTCCACCAGAGGTTTTTGATATTTTTTGTCCTCTGACTCACAGCGTCGATCTCGTTGAGGGCCTTCCACTGCTCGTACTGGACCCCCAGAGCCTCAGCGGTCTGGATGGTTCTCTTCATGTGACTCGTCCACACCTTCAGGTCCCTGATGCACTGGCCTCGCAGGTACGACCCCAAAGCGCTGGCAAACTGACGCACAAGCAGAAGGAGAAGCTGCTAAACCCCAGCGGGAACACGTTTTAATAAACATGTTGAAGAGGAACGGATGCTAACCTTCGCGCCGCGAGTCGACAGCCCCGAGTCTCCTCCAATGCGACCCACCAGGTTGAGCTCGCTCTCGCCGTGGCGACACAGGTAGATGGACCTGGGCGTGACGTGGATGTTCATGAGGTAGTAGACGATCCGGCTCTGGATGTGGTCCTGGACCCGGTTCACCAGGTACCGGCTGCCCACGTTGAAGATTTTAATGTAAGACAAACTCCTGTGAAAAGACGACAAGAAAACGGAGAGTTTAATATCAATCAGCTGTTTTTCCTTCATTTTTTTCTCACTGTTGTTCATTTTTCACTGCAACATAAAGTCCAGTCTGTCAAGCAAAGTTGACAGACGGTGAAATTTTGGTCGTTTTGGTGGGTTTTAGGTGTCAAAGGACTTTTAAAGGACTTTAAACTACTGTTTGCTATGGAGGTAGAAACAATCCCCAGTGGATGTTAACCTGAGAACACAGCAGATGGTCTCACCTGTCCTTGTTGTCGTCCAGAGGAACGTAGGTCAGTTTGTAACATTCGATCCTCTTCAGGAAATCAGCCACAGCTTCCTCTTTGTCGCAGCCGATGTAGTCCGGACTGCTCAGCTTCACCTGCTGCTCGGAAACAGAATCAAACATGTGGAGTTGAATAAACCAAATCTACTGTACAGAAACAGCTGTGAAATGAACTAAAGTGAAGTGAAAACGAGGGAAAAGGGAAGTGGAAGTGCAGCACTGAACCCAGCAGGACAACTGTTCTCCATATGTGCATCCTGACACGCTGTTGTGGGTTTTGCCAGCTGATCATGTGACCTGGCAGTGAGCGCGCTCAGTCCAGCCTGTTTGCGTTTGTTGTTCATCTCTTACAGCCGACTTACTTTAATGTTCTCAGCGATGATTTCTGGGTCGTCACATATGGACTCCACAAAGAAAACCTGAAGGGAAAACAGAAGAGAAGCTGCAGCAGCGTTTAAATTTACACATTTAACCGAGCAACACAGACAAAAACAACCACCGACCTTGTAGCCGTTTTCTTTGGCAAAATGAAGGATGACGTCTCTGCGCTCCGGAGTCGTATTAGTGGCATCGAAAACCTTACAGAGACAAAGCAGAGCAACGGCAGATTATTTCTGCAATAAGTCATAAATACACAACTGATTTCAGGACCTAAAACCTAAACAGGTTTATAAAATCTTTGTGGCAATTAAAGTTTAAGCTAACCTTAATTGCCACAAAAAAATGTGTAATGCCAGCGTAACGATGCAAAATACCACAAAAACACAATTAACATCCATACAAAGATTCAAAATCACTACAGCTGCTCCCGAATATTTGAATATCCGAATATTCGTTTGCTGTGGTGGTATGCGAATAATATTTTGACATTCAAATATTTGTGCGCGCCGCTGCTGGGCGCCACCGAGTGCCGCGAGCATTGCCTAAGCTGTAGTACGCCGCCAAGCATCGCTGAGCATCACCAAGCGTCACCGAGCGCCACCGAGCGTTGCCAAGGCTCGGGTACGCCGCTGAGGCTCAAGAATGCCGCAGTGGTTCTAGTACACAGACCTGCCAACGCCAGTGCCCCCCACCCCTCCATCCCGACTGACAGCAGCACAAACCCAATATTCGAATATTCGGCGAACATTGGATCCACATATCCAAAGCACACTGCAAAAAAGATGCTAAATACCACAAATAGACGCAAAATTACCACAAAATGATGCAAAATCACCTCAAAATGATGATTAATACCAACAAAAAGTTTCAAAATCACCACAAAGATGTTAAATATCACAGGAAGATGCTTAACACCAACCAAAAGATGCAAAATATCAACAAAAAATGTCTAATACCCACACACAAATGCAAAATACCCACAAAAAGAAGCAAAATATCACAAAAAGATTCAAAAATAACGATAAAAACATGCTAAAAAAATCACAACAAGATGCTTAAAACCCACAAAAAGGTGCAAAATCACCACAAAAATATTTAAATCACCACACACATAGGCATCATACCAACAAAAAGATGATTAATATCACCAAAAACATGCTTAACATCCACACAAAGACTCAAAATAACTACATAAAGAAGCTTAACCCTAACAAAAAAAGATGCAAAGACACCACAAAATGATTCTCAATAACAGCAAAAACATCACAAGAAGAGGAAAAATTACGCAAAAACATCAATTACCACAAAAATCATGCTTAATACCCACAAAAACAAACAAAACCATGCATTGTTGCAGTACAAAGATGTTATGCACTTCCTAAAACATCACCTGCTTTTTTAAAAATCTCTTTTCCTCTAAATGGGATCATAATTTACTAAATAAACTAAATTCTGTTTAGAAGGAGACTTTATACTATCACTTTAGACCATAAATTAATTAGGAAAACATCTACTGAACCAGCAAATGAAGTTAGAAGTGTGACCATTTTCCCATAGACTTCTATGAAACCAGTCGCCCCCTGCTGGCTGGCAGACAGAATGCAGGTTCGACACAGTTTATGATGTTAATGCTTTGTTTTTGTACTAATATGGATAAACGCTGCTTCAGAATGACAATTTGAATGCGAGGCTTGACTCACCACGACCTGACCCATCTCTCTGGTGAAGTAGTCGCACACGTCCTTGAGGGCAGCGACGGCACAGGCCCTGAGCACGCAAATAGAAAGCAGCATTAATAATTCAGCCTGATCCGGATTTCACTTTCCTCACTTCGCTTCACACTGATTCGTGCTGCAGAAGAGTGAAGCCTCGGGTTCGTACTTGCGGATCTTCATGGCCTCCTCGTTGTCGGGTCTGAAGAACTCGAAGCTGTTGTAGGAGCGAGTCGCGTCCCGTCTGTACTGCCCGACGTTAAACACTGGAACAGACAGAATGACGGCGACACAGGTTTCATTTATCTCCACTGTTTTGTCTTAGAGCTGCAGAATGGTCTGACTGCACCTCATTATCCGACTTCCTCACTGTGGGCTCATTTCTCACTACAACATCAAGTCCTGCACCTCTAGAGCCATGAAACGAGGTGAGGACTCGGACAGAAGAGCTTCCAGCAGATCTAAATGGTTGAATGGATCCAGCAGAGGACACATTCTTAATTATTGGACCTTAAAAATGGAAACAAGTGGAAAAATCTTCAACTCAGGCTGATATTTTGTCCCTAGAAAGTCCCTGTAAATGTTTATATATGGTTGGATCCATGTTTCCTACTAGAAACAGTCTTTGGTCGACATTTCACCAACTTATGAGGCCTCTAACGTCAGTAGAATCTGATCTGTGGAAAGTCTGGCAAAACAAGGTTTCAGTTTTTTGCTATATTGACATGAATCCAGAATTGTCCAAAAAGACTCAGAATTTGCCCAAGATGAGATAAACATCATGCAAAATAACTCAAAATCATCCAAAATCACAAAAAAATTGTCCGAAATGACCTGAAACTGGATCAAAATGACTCACAATTGTCAAAAAAAGGACATTAATGTGTAATTATCGGTTCTTTAAGAGGAAAATGTACAAAAATTTACAACTGAGCACCATTTATTTTGCACCGTGTCCCCAGAAACATCCTGTAAGTGTATATATATATATATATATATATATATACATATATATATGGATGGATCCATGTTTCTTACTAAAAATACAAACTTTGGTCAACATTTCACCAACTTTCGAGGCTCTAACATAAATAATATTTAATATGTGGAAAGTTTGACAAGACATGGTTCCAGTTTTTTGCTATATTGACAAGAAAACAGTCTGAGATCAGTCAAAATTGTCCAAAAGGACTCAGAATTTGCCTAAAATGAGATAAACACTGTCCAAAATAACTCAAAACCATCCACAGTTAGAAAAGATTTGTCCAAAATGACTTAAAACTTGGTCAAAATGACTCAAAAAGCGACAATAATGTGTTAATTATTGGCTCTTTAAAAGGAAAATGTGCAAAATCTTTATACAAGGCTGGTATTATGGCCCCAGAAAATTCCAGTCAGTGTGTTTATATATGGATAGATCCTTGTTTCCTACTAAAAATACTGACTTTGGTAAACATTTCACCAACTGTTGAGGTTCAAACATCAGTAGAATCTGATCTGTGGTGAGTTTAACAAGACAAGGTTCCATTTTCTTTGCTGTACTGGCATCAAACCAGTCCGAGATCAGTCAAAATTGTCCGAAACGACTCAGAATTTGCCCAAAATAAAATAAGAAAAACACTGTCCAAAATAACTCAAAATCATCCATAATTAGAAAAGATTTGTCCAAAATGACTTAAAACTTGGTCAAAATGACTCAAAAAAGGACAATAATGCATAATTAGTGGCTCTTTAAAAGGAAAAGATGCTAAATCTTTATACAAAGCTGGTGTTATGGCCCCATAAAGTTACGATCAGTGTTTATATGTGGATGGATCCATGTTTCCTACTAAAATTACAGTCTTTGGTTGACATTTTAACAACTTTTGAGGCTCTAACATCAGTAGAATCTGATCTGTGGTGAATTTAACAAGACAAGGTTCCAGTTTTTTCCCCATTTTGGAATCAAACTTGTCCAAGGTGACAGAACAATGTCCAAAATGATTCAAAAATGTGTCCAAAATGACTTGAAACCTGTTTATAAAATACCGAATAATCACCCAAAATTACTAAAAAAAAAAGTCCAAACAAGACAAAGCTCGTCCAAATCGACTCAAACTTTGTCTAAAATGACTGAAAATTGTTCAAAATGACTTGAAACCTGATTATAATTATTGAAAATTGCGCTTGAAAATAAAAAAAGAGTGCAAAAATTTTCAACTGAGGAGGCTGATATGGCTCCAGAAAGTTCCTGTAAGTGTATATATACCGATGGATCCATGTTCCCTACTAAAAATACAGTCTTTAATCGACATTTCACCAACTTCAGAGGCTCAGAACTTCATGTGTGGCAAATATGTCAAGACATGGTTCCAGTTTTTTGTCATTTTGACTTGAAATTTGCCCCAAATTACCTAAAACTTGTCCCAAATGACTTAAATGTGTCCAAAATTATGCAAAAATTGTAAAAGATTACAATAATTAATAATTATGTGTGCTTACAAAAGGAAAACGGGGCAAAATCTTCTGAATCGAGGCCGGTATTATGGCCCTAGAAAGTCCTTGTAAGTGTTTATATATGGATGGATCCATGTTTCCTGCTAAAAATACAGTCTTTGGTTGACATTTCACCAAATGTTGATGCTCTAATGTCAGTAGAATCTGATGTGTGGCAAATATGTCAAGTCAAGGTTCCAGATTGTAGATATTTTGACTAAAGGAAACAAAACTGGTGTTCATAGGAGTCTATATGTTGGTATTATATGAGTAAAGTTAAGACAACATATGAGGCTGATTTCAAGGATGTTTCCAGACAGATGTTGGAAATCTGAGACTCTGCAGCCACACATCCCCTGAATTCTGTCTGCTGCGACTCTGAACACCTTCAGCCGATACCTTTGGTCGTGACCCCGATCCAGTTCAGGTATCTGGTGAGCTTCTTGGAGATGTAGGTCTTCCCCCGGGCCGGCAGTCCCACCATCACTATCATGGTCGGGGAGTTGGTGAACTGTGGCACCGACGCTGAAACACAAAACCAGACGAACACGGCGTGAAGGCTGCTGAACTCATAGAAGTGATCTGGATTGTCCTTAAGACTACTGATGTCACTGTGTCTCTTTGTGGTCGTTTGGCATCTTGAGTACTTTTGTGTCTCTTTGTGGTCGTTTCAAATACTACTACTGTTGCATCACACCAGTAAGGTCAGAATAACATCAGAGACAGCTGCTCACATAACTATTACTTAACCAGCCTCTCTGCTGATAACACTTATGCAATCAGCTCCTTCACGCTGTCAGATCTGGATTTTTCTAAAGGATTCTTCTTCGTCCAGTCACGCTGCGTCGTCTGCCGCAAGACTGAAGCGCACTGTATCGCCAGAAGTACTGGGACACCCCTCCAAATAGCTGAATTCAGGTGTTCCAGTCACGTCCATGGCAACAGGTGTATTAAACCAAGCCCCTAGGCATGCAGGCACTGCTTTGACAAACACTAGTGAGAGAATGGGTCGCCCTCAGGAGCTCAGTGGATTCAAGCGTGGTACCGTGATAGGTTGGTTGCCGCCTGTGCAATTAGTCCATTCGTGAAACTTCATCGATACTAAATATTAGCGCGCAGAAAACCCCAACTTTCTTCAGAGTCGACAGCTACAGACCTCCAGACTTGGTGTGGCCTCCGGATCAGCTCCAGAACAGTGGTAGAGAGCTTCATTAATGGGTTTCCATGGCCGAGCATGGAAGCCTCACGTCACCAAGGTCAATGCAAAGCGTCGGATGCAGTGGTGAAAAGCACGCCGCCACTGGACTCTAGAGCAGTGGAGACGAGTTCTCTGGAGGGACTAATCACGCTTCTCTGTCTGGACATCCCATGGACCAGTCTGGGTTTGGAGGTTGCCAGGACAACGGTACTTGCCTGACTGCACTGTGCCAACTGTAGAGTTTGGTGGAGGGGGGTTATGGTGTGGGCTTTGTTCTTTAGGGGTTGGGCTTGGCCCCTTAAGGCCGGTACACACTACAGGATAATCGGGCCGATTTTTGTCCCGATCTCCTCCTTACGATCAAAGCCAGCAAAGGCCCGACTGTCGGATGTTTGCAAACGACATGGTGTCTGATGTTGGTGTGGTGTGGGGTGTTCAGAGTGACTTTGTCCGGTACGATCCGCTCAGAAGGAGAGATCGTAGATAATGAACATGTTTAATATTTGCGACTATAAACCCTGTAGTGTGTGGGGGTTTCCTCCGAGAGCAGCCGAGCATGCTCAGTGTATGATGTCACATGTACCAGATTTAAGCCAATCAAAACGCGAGCTGACTCAGCTGACTGACGGAAGAGGAAGTAAAAACAAACTAGTAGAGTTACCGCCGCTAAAAAATTCAATCAGATTAATCATGATGATGGATTAATCCGCCCTAAAGCATCAATTTTGACAGCCCTAAAAAAATCTCTGCCCCTCGGCTCAGAGATCTGGATGGTCTGATGAAAAAACAGCTTCAATTCTAGTAACGCGCCGCATTTTTGGCAGCAACGGTAACGAAGTTATAATGATGGGAAGAGCAACAAATTAGATTACTGGTTACTGAAGAAAGGAAGCTGTTAGTAATGTTGTTATTTATCATGCAGTTATTCCCATCATGTTTGTTTACACTGAAGTCATGTTTGACTACGCGAGATTTGGAACATTGAGCGTGAAGAACCTGATAGTCTGCTGAAGAATCGGTTAGCGTGTGGTTTGCTAACACCTCACTATGACATCAGAAGAGAGAGACCTTGTACGATCTGTCTTTTGTTATCTTCAAGTGTGTGGTCTGTAAATCTGTCAAGGTTTGAAACATCCTGTAGTGTGTGCCGGCCTTTAGTTCCAGTAAAAGGAACTCTTAATGCTTCAGCATGCCAAGACATTTCGGACAATTTCATGCTCCAAACTTTGTGGGAACAGTTTGGGGATGGCCCCTTCCTGTTCCAACATGAACAACAAGGTCAGTAAAGACATGGATGAGCCAGTCTGGTGTGGAGGAACTGGACTGGCCTGCATAGAGTCCTGACCTCAACCTGATAGAACATCTTTGGGATGAATTAGACTGAGGCCTTCTGGTCCAACATCAGTGCCTGACCTGGTCAAAAATCCCCATAAACACACTCCTAAACCTTGTGGAAAGCCTTCCCAGACGAGTTGAGGCTGTCATAGCTGCAAAGGGTGGAACAACTCCACATTAAACCCTACGGACTAAGAATGGGACGTCATTAAAGTTCATGTGAAGGCAGACGTCCTAATACTTATGGCAATACGGTGACCTTCAAATCTCCATCCACCGCAGTCATATGTTAATGCAGCAGAGTGAATATCTGCAGCTCGTGTCCTCAGAGTGACCTGCAGGGTGAACGACCTGCAGATCAGCGGCTCGGACAGAAATAACTGAACCCTCAAACCGACTGATTAGCAAGCAAGATAATGACTCATAACTCTCTGTGGTCAGTTTGTGTCTCGTCTGTTTTAGTAGTTTTGACTCTTTGACGTCATTTTGCATCTCTTTAAAGTCATTTTGCATCTGTTTGTAGTTCTTTTGCTCTACTATGCTTTCATTGTGTGTCTTTTTGCAGCCATTTTTGTGTCTCTTAGTTGTCATTTTCCTTCTGTTGCAGTAGTTTTGACTCTTTGACGTCCTTTTGCATCTCTTTAAAGTCATTTTGCATCTGTTTGTAGTTCTTTTGCACTGCTATGTGTTTATTTTATATCATTTTGCAGCCATTTTTGTGTCTCTTTGCTGTTATTTTGCGTCTGGCCTAACTGTGTCGTCTTTTTGTGGTCATCGTCTGT
This sequence comes from Dascyllus trimaculatus, assembly GCA_024666655.1. Taxonomy (NCBI): domain Eukaryota; kingdom Metazoa; phylum Chordata; class Actinopteri; family Pomacentridae; genus Dascyllus; species Dascyllus trimaculatus. Next base: position 31,860,289 of record CM045452.1, read on the forward strand.
CTGTTTTTAGGTCTTTTGCGGCGTTTTATACACTAGATTTAAAGAGAATTTTAAATCTTAAGAAGGATTTAAGGATAAGACAGAACTCTCACAGTGCAAATAAAGCTGAATGTGAAACAAACAGGCTCCTGAAGCATCACACTCGTTGCGATGTTTGAGCTCCTCGTGTCCTCAGAGTGCCCTGCAGGGTGAACGACTGGCAGATCTCTGACCAAAACTCCGACTGATTAGACGAGCAGAGCCGCTCCGACACAAAAATGCCTCACACCTCGTTAAAAGTGCAGGTTTGAACACGCTAAGGTGAAGTGAAGCCAGTCGTCTCCTGTGTTTACTCACAGCCTCGGCGTTTGCTCAGTCGGCTGTTCACCCGGGGAACCCAGGTTTTCTCCAGAGGCGTCTGCAGCAGAGTTCCCTGTGTCTTCGACATTTCTCCAGCAGCCAGGTGAGCGTGCGCGGCCGCCACACACCTGAGCTCGCCGGGGTTCGGGGGCAGACGGAGAGCGGCTCCGCAGGTGAGCGCTGCGGTTTTAATCTTCCTCACACACCGGTGGGAGTGGGCGGAGTCACGGCCAGCTGCCAGTCAGCTCACCTGGGGAACAGGAGGCGGCGGCTCCCATTGGTCGCTCGGCCCCGTCAGTCAAAGTGGGAGCTCAGCGACCAATCACAGCTCAGTAAACTTTGCCCGGCATCAGACGGAGGTGGAAGCAGCAGACGCCCAATAAAAACGTCTGTTACAAAACTGACCTGACCAAGAGTTCAGCTGTTGATCTTTAAATGTTCACCTGGAACTGATTTAAAAATCAACATTTAACTGTGAGACTTCTTTAATGTATTATCTTAATTTTATTTTTCTGACATTTTTAGACTATTTTGGGACATTTTACACATTTGTGTGATTTTTTTCTGATATTTTATGAATACTTTTAATTATTTTTTAGAGGTATTTTGTTGACATTTGTTGGATTTTTTTGGTTGTTTTTAACACATTTTACTGGCACTTTTTTTTCTGAAGTTTTTAATTCACATTTTACGGATACTTCTAGGACATTTTAGAACATTTTTTCAGTATTTTTAGTACCACTTTACTGATATTTTATGACCCTTTTTGTGTGTTTTATTTACTTTTTTTCTCAGGTTTTATTGAAACCTTTGGGAGTTTTTTTTAAAATACTGGAGGCATGTTTTGTTTAATTTTTAGGGCCTGAGCACCAACGTTGCATAAAACCCTGTTGTTATTTGAAAGATTATTATTATTATCATTTTACGGACTTTTCAATTGCAATTTTGAGGCACTTAACATCCTAGAAAATGCGTATAACTTGGCACGAACATCAGACCTGGTGAAAAATTTAACATTTTGGGGGAATTACACATGTGAATGGCAAAATGGCTGAGTAGCGCCCCATAGAAAATTAAAATGGTTCACATTCAGTTAGTTTCACCTACAGCTAAAGGAAACCCACACCCACAGTGAAACAGGAAGTCCGCCATTTTGAATTTACTCTCAGAATTTTCCAATTTTCAAGAGCGAACTCGTTCTAGGGGATAACTCCGACAGATCTCAAGTTTTGCCCACATCTCCTACAGGCATTGGTGAGCAAAAAGTTATTAAAATGTTCCGCAAAAGCATAAAGGCGTGCCCGTGGCGGTCAGCGGCGTTTTGGCATTTCGCCATGAAAGAAACAGGAACTATAAGCGGCCACCGGAGCACATTTCATGTTATATTCATGTTATTCATGGGTTAGTCGTGCACCAGAAACTGTATAATTAAATGACGTCAGACGCCAGTTTTGCCAAACGCCGACTCCAGGGGGAAACAAATGGTAAAGAAGACAAGCCTAAAGTAAGTTTGTAGTTGTTTGAATGTTGTCGGTAGTTCACATTCAGACGATACTTATATGGAAATGTGTCGGCTTGTCACTGAGTGCAGTTTGGCTCAATGTCGGGTAGGAATGCACCGATCCACATGTTTTAACTTCCGATCCGATATCTGCCGATACGGATACTATTCCCATACCAGAGCTCTGTTTGCTTTAATATTTTTATCATCATTATTGTTGATTACCTCCGCCTACAAGGGAGGAGGTTCTGCGATCGTTGAAATCCAAACCTCTGTAGTAAAGCTCAGGGCTGGAACTCCTTTAAGCTTCTCAGCTAACTTGGTTGACACTCGGTTCTATAGTTCAGGGAGCCTCTGATAAATATCTCCTGGATGGTAAACGAGATCTTGGCTGCAGGTGTTCAATCCTTCATTTTCTACAGCTGATAACGGTTGGTCGTCGAGGACAATGAAGCTGAGCAGCTTCTCGGTGATCCCTTTAGCTTCCACGTTGTCTGGCTGGAGTTTACCTTTTGGAGTGACTCCAGAAGTGATTCCTGCCGGCTCCTTTCGTCTTTCTGTCCCGTGGCTAACACACCGCCGTGCTCTTCACTGTGATGCTTTTTCAAATGTTTGATTAAGTTTGTTGTTTGTAGGTCGCGATGGAGCTTCCGCCTCTGGGTGCAGCTGCTTTGCAAACATTGCACGTTACTGTTTTGCTCTACAGCGTCGCTAAGGTCAAATATTTCCACACAGCTACGATGAGAAATTAGCCACAGTGCTGCTAAATGCTCGCTTGCTAGCTGGCTGCAAACTGTGGAGTGGATTTCCTGAATGGAGGCGTGTTGTTACTCCGCGTTTCATTGAGACGCGTCTCTGTTCAGGAAATCCACTTCATAGTTTGCAGCCAGGTAGCAGAGCAGCAGCATGGAATCACTGGTGGAGTCCGGTCCGTGTACGTCGCGGCCATTCGTTTTCTTATTTTGAGATTTCAAAATAAAAATGAAAAATAAACCGTTTCCCTTTTTTTCAGTGATAATACAAAATGAAAAACAGAAAACGGGCCCTAATTCATTATCCATTATCCATTATCCGATTTAATTACATGTGTTTGTAAATGGAAATTAAAATTAAAATACACCCGTGGAAAACTTATTTCTCTACTTCCTGTTGGTTTTGGCTCCGTGACCCGTCTGACTTCTGATGAGGAAGGATCTGGTATCTAAAGCTCCAGTGTTAGCTCACTGTTAGCAGACCTTGCTGTGTGCCGTGGCCTGATGAAGACCCACTGTGGGGTCCAAACGTTGCTTGGCTCACATTGTTCACTATTTCACAGTGGACTTTTCACCAGTGTGGGGTTTATTTGTCCCTTTGGAGGGACCTTGTGGTGTCACTAGCTCCGCCGCTAGCGCTAAATCGCTAGTGTTCGGCTGCTTTTCGGGACGTTTTTGGGGAGATTTGAAGGTTTTCTGTTACTTTAGCTTTGCCAGAAAGCAAAGTAGCGATTTAGCACTAGCGGCGGAGCTAGCGCTAAATCGCTAATCCGCCATTTAGCAGAGCTAGCTAAATCGCTAGCTCTTCTTCAGAAGTCAGACGGGTCACGGAGCCAAAACCAACAGGAAGTAGAGAAATAAGTTTTCCACGGGTGTATTTTAATTTTAATTTCCATTTACAAACACGTCTAATTAAATAGGATAACGGATAATGGATAATGAATTAGGGCCCGTTTTCCGTTTTTCATTTTGTATTATCACTGAAAAAAGGGAAACGGTTTATTTTTCATTTTTATTTTGAAATCTCAAAATAAGAAAACGAATGGACCATTTTGCACCCTTTGTAGGCAAAGCGAGGTATGCGACATCTGGTGGCGTGTTTGTTGTATTAATTAGTCGCAATATTAATACTGATTGAATGAGTATGACTTTTTAACTAACATCACACAACTTTGATATAATTTTGATAACTTTGATATGGGTTTTTGTATTGGTTGTAGCTTCACGGTTCTCGCATAAGATGAATAAAGACTTTGCACCAGTCGAACTCTACGCTCCATTAATGAACCCAAGGGCTGCTACAGGAACTAAAGTCTAGTTAGCCTGTACGTGGTCCAATCGGCCTCAAACTTCACATGCATGATCAAAGTCGAGGCCTGAGGACGTGCATAAGGCCGTTTCCTGTCTCAGTCGCCATCACGCCATGAAACAGGAAGTGCACTCTAATTACATGCCCCAATCGGCTTCGAACTTCGCGTACGTGATCCAAGTCCCGCCCAGACGACATCCTGTCTCTGTTGCTGACCAGCACGAAAGAGGACCTGTCCAACGCCACTCGCAGCTTTAATTGTTATTATAATTTTTATTATCATTATACAGGGCACTAAATATTTTTTTCATTTTTACGTGCAAATTTTATTGTCAGTTTTTCTTCATATTTTGAGGGCAGTTTTAGTGCATTTTATGAATAATTCCAATCTTTTCCAGTGGTTAGACTCTTCTCCTCTGTAGTCCCCGGTGGTGGAACGAGCTACCGAACTCTGTCCCTCTCAGTCTTTAAGACCAGACTAAAGACCCAGCGCTTTACTGAACACCTTCACACTTAACAAAACTGCAAAAAGCAAAAAATAAAAAAAAAATAATTCCTATCACCTCTCATAACCTGTGGCACTTATACAGGTTGTTTTCTCCTTCAGCATCCTGACCACTGACAGGTGAAGTGAATAACATTGATCATATTGGTTCTATGTGGTGTTCTGATGGAAAACCTTGATCAGACTTAGACACCCAAATAAACATGGTCCCACAACAAACACACTCCCTCATGCTGATGGAAATCCCAAATGTCACTGGATGAAAATGCATCCCACCACATGGAAACAACACCAACCAATCAGGAACATGTGGAGGAACATGACAATGGTCCAACATGTTGATTTGACCTCCAAACTTCCTACAGCCCATTCTGATCAAGCATCAACAGGATGCAGTGGAACCAGTTGGATTGACAGAGGCCCCACTGGACAAGCCAGAGTACCCAAAGGATCCAGTGGTTCCAGACCCCATAGGACCCCCTGAGAGGTCCTCTGGTCCAATGGTTCAGAGCATGTTGGACCACATAAGGGGACCAACACAATATTAGGCAGGTGGTCATGATGTTTTGTCTGATCGGTGTATGTTGGTTTTAAAAATTGTGATTTTTTTTTGATAATTAATTTATAAATCTTCCCAGTTTATTTTTAATTGCAGGTAATATCTTGTAAAATCACAGAAATAAAGTGATGATTTACATATTGACCATAAAAAAAGCCATAATTGTAATAATGTCCACACCAGACATCTTTACAAACAGTAATTTGTTCTTTTAGAAAGTGTCCATAAAATTAAGCTAAAAATCTAATTATTTCTCAGACATTAGTGTTTATTCCGATCATTGTTACAGCTCATTAATGTGACAGTATTCCACTATTTTAACTCATTTACAGGACATTATTATTGTATATACAGATATAGATATAAGGTCCAGGTTAAAGGTGCCTCCAGCAGGTTTCTGCCCTGCACCCCTTCAGGACGTTGATGCGGCTCTGAACCGACCACAGCAGCCGTTCCTCTCATGTTTACCTGCAAACAGCTTCTCAGTGTTTCTATGATCACCGCTGACCTGAGGTGAATCTGATCGAGGCTCACCTGTGCTCTCACACCGCACGCGTCTCCGCCGCACCGGAACCGCGTTCTGCTGCTTGGACTCCATGTTCGTCTTCACGCTGAGACCGAGGAGCCACGTGGGTCCTTTCTCGTCCCCCGCCCCTCTGTCACCCCCACTCTCACCCCTCTCTCACCCCTCTCCTCCCCCCTACACCGCCTCCTACTCCTCCTCGCTGAGCGGCGGCAGCGGCGCGTCTTTGCCGCTCCTCCGCCGCTGAGGGACGCTCTGTTCCGGGTCTGCGGCTCCCAGAACCCCACCGGCTGCGACCGAACCGGCATCTGACAGTCAGAACCGGGCAGGAGTGCGTGCTTCCCCGTGCACGAATTGTTTGTGTACGTGGGCGCGCACGGAGCCCATTTACCAATCCACACATTTACGACCGGCCATGATGAGCACGCGCTCTGCTCATTAATCAATGACAATGATCAACAGCGTGCGTCACGGGGTTGCGCACGCGCACACCGCCTCTATCTCCCTCACACACTTTCGCACATCTCTTTTACACGTGCACGCGCGCACAGAGTCACATACATGAATGAAACGAGAGGAGGCTGCGTGGAAAAACGTCTCGTTACGTAACAGCTGCTGCTTTCACATCCTGCTCGTGCACCGCCGTCAGCTGTGCGTGTGCATGTGTAGCATACGTGTGTGTGTGTGTGTGTGTGTGTTGTTGTCACTCACCGTGCGGCCGCTGGAACCGGAGCCTCCCCGCCGTCCCCTGCGGCTCCGCGCCGTCTTGCGTAACCGCCGCTCCGTTCATACTCCGGATCTATTCCTGGAGCTCCGTGTGTGTGTGTGTCTCCGTGTGTGTTCTGTGTGTGTCTCCGTGTGTGTTCTGTGTGTGTTCTGTGTGTGTTCTGTCCGTGCATGTAGCATGTACGGAGTGTGTGTCCGTGGTGACGGTCGCAGGAGAAACTGTCGGTCCTCCTCCTCCGCGAGCTGCCGCCGGTTCAGTGTGGAGTCTGCTGACTGGTCACACACACACACACACACACACACACACACACACACACACACACACGCACTAACTAGTCCTCCAGGTTGAGCGGCCTCCTTGGTGCACTGTAAAAAATTAACTAAAACATAAAAGAGTGAAGTAGCTGCACTGAGCCAAAGGAACTAAATATATTTGAATTATTTCATGATGAGCAGCATCATCACCAGTCTTTAGGTTAAAACTGTAAAAATAATCTGGTCCAACTAGTTTTTTTTTTATTTTATTTAACTGTTTAAATGCAATTTTGTGTATTTTACAGCATAACGAGGTCATTTCCACAGTAAAGCTGGAGCTGATTAATCTTATATTTTCATTAAGACAGGAATCAGATGATTCTAAATGAAACTAATGACACTGATGGAGCTTGTCAACTTAATTTTAATTAATTTAATTCAATTGCGTATCTCCAGTTGGAGCAATTCATTTAAGTCGGCCCAATAATTGTCTTTTATTCAGTGAGGAACAAAAGGATCAGTCAGTAGGTTGGTCCAACTAGTGTTTCATCATCATTTAAACTGAATTTCTGTGTGTTTTGTATCATAGTCAGGCCATTTCCATAGATTTGCACTCTAAAAAGTGTATTTAATGAATTTTGTTTTCTACTGTGATGTTGACGGTTTAATTTTCTGGATTCTATCAACCTAAAATTACACTTTGTTCCTGTAAACCGGTTTTCTAATTTAAGTGAAAGTGTAAAAATTAATTAAATTTTGTTTCCTGTCCCTTTAGCTGAAAGTCAACTTCAGTTTTCTTTGTTCAGGAATAAAGACGAGGTAATACGGGGAGGTAATGACAGAAAATAGCGTGTAAAAGTAGCGAGCTAAAGGAACTAGCTTTTTTTTTAGCTACTATCAAAAGTATTTTTAATTATTTAATGATTAGAGGCATAAACACAGAGATTTTCCACATTTCTTAAAAGGAATTTTTAAATGAGTTTTCTGCTTATTTACCATAATTCGGCCATTTCCATAGAGGTCACTTACGCTGTAAAAAAAAAAAGTATTTGTGGTAGTAGTTGAAGTTCAACAGGTAATTTGAGAGGAATCGAATGATTTAACTTAAACCAGTGACATTAACAGAACTTGTTAACTTAATTTAGATTAATTTAATTTAATTGTGTTTTACCAATTAAATAGATTAAAGTTGATCCAACAATACTCTTTTTTTCAGTGTAGAACCAAAAGACTAAGAATTTGATGGTAAACTCCTTTTTTTTTTCCTCCTTTGATTCATTTAAAACTAAATTCACGTTGAGGGAACCTAAATAAATAGTTTCTTTTCTTCACCTTGAGTTCAGGATTTCAAGTCCCACTATAGGGGAAAAATGTATTTTGGTTAAAAAAAACATAAATAAAATGCAACAGATTGCATCAATCCTTTCAAAATAAGACAGCTTCTAAATAAGTTATGTTGAAACCAACAAACTACACTGAATTAAAGGAATTAACAGTATTTTATCACCTGTTATTTAATGATTGGAAGCATAAAAACAAGTTATTTCAACTATTATTTGTTTCATGTGCTTATTTATCAATCAATCAAACTTTATTTATACAGCACTTTTCATACAATAAAAAGCGTAACTCAAAGTGCTTCCCAAAATAAAAACATACAGCAGAAATACAACACAAAACGAAAACCCGCTCCACCGAAACACACACATAGAGCCACGTACCCACAATTGCTCACACACACACACACACACACACACACACACACACACACACACACACACACAGAGAGAACAACAAACACTACAGTAGCTATTACTATGGCGACATGGCGGAGCGCTGAGGAACCATGAGAGGAAAAAAACACCTCTGGGGAGCTCATCCACACTGAGAGGGATCGCAGCCCACGGCCACAGGGTGCACCGCCACCATCAGAGACCCCCGACCCAGAAAGACCGGGGTAGACTCCACACATGGTGCAGAGCCCTGAGGGGTCTCCAGGGCGACCAGCCACGCCTCCCAGCGTGGAGGCCCCCCATGAGGAAAACACTGGAGCTAAAACAATTAAAAGGGCTAAAAGCTAACAGACAGAAAGACTAAGAGACATCAGTTAAAAGCCAGACTAAAGAGGTGGGTCTTGAGTCTCCGTGGTCCTGATTCCCTCTGGCAGGCTCTTCAATAGACGTGGACCATCGTGGCTGAATGCAGCCTCCCCGTGGGTTTTAGTTCTCACTCTTGGAATAATTAAAAGGCTGGTGCCAGAGGACGTCAGGATCCGCTAGGGTTGATATGATAAAAGCAGGTCTGATAAATAAGATGACCCAACACCACTGAGACACTTAAAGACCAATAAAAGCACCTTAAAATCGATCCTGAAACACACGAGGAGCCAAAGCAATCTTAAAACCGGTGTAATGTGGTCCTCGTCGGCACACGTGTGGCCGAGTTTGGAGTATTTTTTTAAAAAGTTTTGACGTTTTAATTAAGTTGCTGTGACGTTTCGTAGGTGGAAGATGGGATTAAAACTCCTAAACTCAAGGTGAATTTTAAAAAAAATGAGTTCTGAAACCAATTTCATGAAGTCACCTCAACTTGAATTTAGTTTTAAATCAACTGACGCAAAAGTTTGAGCTGAAATTACACAAAATATTAAGTTCATGCAGCATTACGTCGACACAGCTCATCTAAATCTGTATGTTACACAGTTTTATTTGTATTATTTTGCAGCCATGCAGGTAATTAAGTGGTGGGAATGGGTCTGTCATGGTAGGATGTCTGTTTTTGCACTGCAGAAACTCAACATCTTAACAAGTTTATTCGTCTTATTTTTAGTCAGATTGTCTCAACCCACTAGATTTAAGATAAATTCACTTTACAGGTAACATTTCAGCAACATGGAGGGACGTGTTTTAAGACAACGCATCTTAAATATCTTGTTTAGTCAAACAGAAATGATCTTGTTTTAGTTGTATTTTACCAGAAACAAGGTTCATTTCATTTCATCCATGTTTCAAGCTGAGCTGTTGTTTGTATCAGATAAATAATCTGGATTTAAGAAATAAAGTAAATGCATTTTATTGGAAAATCACCAATTCATATCAGAAAACAGCTGCATGTGTAAAATGTGTTAAAAAAAACAAAGCAAATGTCTGCTTTTGAGTTAAAACACCTCCTTTTGGGCGTAGCTGGCTTCACCTAAAACACAACACCTTCAAATGCTGTCAAACACCACTAAATATTAGGATTTCTAGCCAACTGTGAGAAGACATTATATCTCAGAATGCTTCAATTAATCTGTGTGATCTTATTTCAAGTACAAGATGGTCTTAAATCTAGAGAAGAGCCACGATAATACAACTAAAATAAGTTGAATACATCTCAAAGTGTTTTTAAGTGAAACAATACTAATTCTTTAGCATGTCTGGTTTATTCTAAGACACCTCAGCTTGACAACGCTGCTAAAATACAGCTTAAAATAAGTTTTCCCTGCTAATTTTAAGACCTCAATATTCCACATATCATGTCTTATTTCAAGAAATCTCACCAAGCAAATGTTCACTTGTTCTATTGGCAGAATTTTTCACTTAGTTCAAGGTAAAAGTGCCTTGAAAGAAGTTTTTTTTTTCCTCTTGTTTTGGGAGGGGCATTTTTTACAGTGTGCTGGTTCTTACCTCCTGCAGGTGAGAAAACGGTGACTTCAACACGACACAACACTCCACCCCCGACCCCCCGATGAGCCTCCAGGTCACCAGCTACTTTACATACTCGCACCAATTCAAAGGCAAACGCAGCTGAAGTGAAATGCTAATGCAGACTTAGCTGCACCGTTTATACTGCTTCCATTCTGCCCTTAAACCTATTTTACTGCACTTTAACTGCTTCTTTATAGATGCTAAATTGCATGTCGTTATCTCGTGTGCAAATTGCCGTAAGGGTGAATCTAATCTAATCTGGCCTCTGAATGCTTCCTCAGTTACGTCTCCACACCCTCCAGTTCTGCCTGAGTAATGCTGTTATCTAACACATCATCTGGTAGTCATTCGATTCCTCCTTAGTTCAAGGTGTGAATGGTTGTTAAACCGCCTGGTGAGGAGTCCCAGGGATTTATTTAACATGAATTATTGTTTGTTTCTGGCCCAAGACTCACATAAATCTAGGTGTGAATGGAAGCAAAACTGCCTGGTGAGGCATTTAAGTAACATAAATAAAAGCTTGTTGTTGGCTCAAGACTTAGAAGAATTACGGTGAAACTGCCTGGTGAGGACTCCTAGGTATTTATGTAACATGAACTGTGGCTTGTTAACTATGTGTGACTCATAAGTAAAGGGGTGAAACCACCTGGTGAAGAGCCCCAGACATTTATTTAACATTAAATAAAGCTTGATAACCACTCGAGACTCACTTGACCCAAGGTGCAAAAAGTGGTAAAACTGCCTGGTGAGGAGTCCCAAGTGTTACACAGGAATCAAAGCTTGTCATTGATCCAAGACTCATATAAATAATTGCTTTTTAATGACCAGGTGAGGAGTCCCAGGGATTTATTTAACATGAATTATTGTTCGTTTATGACGAAGGCTCACATGAATTAGAGTGCGAATGTTGGTGAAACTGCCTGGGGAGGGACTGTGAGACTCAACGGCTTGTAATTTCTGTGAAATGACTCAAAACTTCTTCAGAATAACTCAAAAAATTGTCCAAACTGACAAAAAAAAATGTATGAAAATTGATTCCAAAATGACAAATCACATCCAGATGAACCATTGCTCCTTTTCTTTCCTGGTATGGCAAAACTGCACTCCGGTAAACGTCTCCTTAAAGTCCTGCCGTATTACCCCCGGGGGCAGACTAATACCTGTAATAGTTCCTGCTTGACTGCATTCCACCAGTATGAGCGTCACCATCATCCATCACTGTCACTGGGTTTTGATCTCTAAGTGTTTGGTATGTGGACGGACTATAGGAGGTCATCCACGCCTTCATAACTCATCACCGACAGAGCTGTAATTGCAGAGATGGCAACATTACAGAGATGTGAATCCTAAGATCTCCAGATATCCTGTACCATGCGACGAACCTCACATGAACACGGTACTACAGTCTAGTGTTTGCCTCCAAAAGCTATCCCAAAGGACAAAACAATGTCCAGTAGTTCTTACAACTTGTCCAGGATTACTTGAAACCTGTCCGACCACACAGCAGTTGTACAACACAATGAAGGAGGAAATGCCTTTAAGATGTATTTAAGCACACGCAGAATAAACGAGGCAGCAGCTGAGGCGTGTTTCAGGATATGCGTAGTCCATGTTTATTTATTAGTCGACAGTCTGGGTTAGTTGTCAGATACAGAACAGCACAATGCAACAAGCAGGTACAACATCAGCACACCTCCGCACTGCAGTACTTCCTGGATCCCCACTGTAATCCTGCATGAGCCGTTCACTGGGTTACTGATTACATCATCGATGACACGCTGACGGCGTCATCGCAGCTCCGAATAGCACTGCTGCTGCTGTTGTTGTTGTTGTTGTTAGCAGTTTGGTTATTATTTATACCTAAAGTTTTTTGTCTTTTTCTTGTTTTTTAGCAGTTTTTATGTTGTGGTTTTTTATTTAATTTCTCCCCCAACGTGTTTGTATGTATAAAAGAAGGCTGCGACGGACAGACAGACGGACAGACAGACAGACAGGCGGCTGTACAAACAGTCAGCATCAGCGTAGAGGAGCAGCGTCGAGGCCTGGAGACGTTCGACAAGGCAACAAGTTAAGATGATGAAAGACGTGAGAATTAATGAAGAGATTATTACTGCTGCGGCTTTCGGGACACGAGAAACAAACCGTAAAGATGCACCTTTCTCTGTTCATTCTTGCTTACATTAGTCTTTTTGACACTAAATCCCATGAAAAATGACCCAAAACCTTGTCTGACATTACAAAATGAGCGAAACGACTCAAAAATGGTCCAGAAAACTTGTCTGAAATGCCCCAAACTGTCCAGAACTACCAAAACATTGTCCAAAATGACAAAAAAACACCAAAATTAATTAAATAAAGTGCAAATGACTAAAAAAACTTGTCTAAAAATGACAAAATGTGTCCAGAATGACTAAAAATGGTCCCAAAGTATAAAAAAAATATAAAAATGACTTAGAAATTGTCCAAAATGACTCAAAAATTGGTCCAAAAAATGGTTAAAAATGTTTAAAATGGTCCTAAATGACTCAGAAAAAGAAACTGTGTCAAACTATGAGGATGCACTTTTTTCTAGTTTTCTTTTTGTCTCTAAATCCCATGAAAACAACAAAAGCCAGCACCCAACGTGACCCACAGCCTGACGTTGCCCAAAAACACATCAAATTCTCATTGAGGAAAATCTCGGCTGTTTCTTTTATCAGGATTAATCCATTACTTTTGGCAGCAGAATGAACGGATTCACTTTAAAACCACATTCTCACAACTTGAAACTGGCCCAGCCTAATAGGGACTGTTAGATCCAATGTATTTACTAAGACTCTTCTCTAGCTTTGCACCTCAGCGCTATTCTGCTGATAGCATTTTGAAAAAATGCTCTGGTTTGTTTCTGTTTCTTTGAACCTATTTACAAATGTTGGGGGCGGAGCTAAGCCCAGGATGCAGCAGCGGTGCCCCCTCTAAACATCTGCAGTCGAGAACTGTCATTAAAACTATCAGGGCAGCACCTACACCTTTGATAAAACTGTCCATCGGTGGTTGTTGTTGTTGTAGTAAAGGCAGTTTTGTAAATGGTAACATGCAGATAGCGGAAAACGGAGAAATCTGCAGTGGAAAAGGCAAGTTTATACCCTCAAACTACATCTGATTGAATGTTTACCCTTGTTCAACTCTTAACTGATTTAAATCATGTCAAGGAAGTTGTCTCTGTGGCTGTGTTTTGTTCAAAAAAATGGAGTGTAAACTTGTCAGGCAGCAGTTTGTCAGTAGTTTCTGTGCCGGAATCACCAGCTGATATGGCTGTATTTACAGAAATCATACGAATATGTACATCTGAGTCTGTTCTTATCATTTCAGTATAAGATAACCAGGTTAGAGTGGTTTAAAATGCTGAAAATACCAGTTTGTATGGAGTTTGGAATTCATTTTGGTCACGTAAGGCTGCAGGTTGGATGAAGCATAACTATGATTTCAGTGCATCAGTGTTTTCTTGGTTTAATTACAGCACTAGATTTCAGTCTGCAATAGGAGCCAGCTGGCTTGGAGCTGTAGGAAAATCACATCCTGCTGTCACAGATACTCAAAAGCTGAAAACAGAACCAAGAGATGAAGCCAAGCAGCCAAACAGATGGTAGGAAGGCAGGAAATGCCGGTTTTGGTCTTTTCATGGGATTTGTTGCCAATAAGAACCCCGGACATCGACGCTAGAGAAACCGATTCGGCCTCGTTCTGCTCCTCCGACGTTAAAACTGAAGCTCCGGGTCCAAACACACTTGAAGCTTCCAGTGATCCTTCGTCGTTTATTGAGTCCGACTGAGTTTTCTTTTTACCAGCAGAGCAGCCGTCTGAAGGCAACGAAATAAAACCCTCTTAGAAATAACGTCCGGTCCATCCGGGGCTGCAGGAGACACACTTCGCCTGCCCTGGCGAGGCGTATAAATGTTAACATTTATGACATAACTTCTCAATAATCATAATTATTATCTGCTGCGTCTCTAAGCGCTATAAAGGAAGTGGATGGAGGGGGAAGGGCGGCGGTTCTGCTATGGTTCTAGTCTGCTCTAAGCGTCTACTGGGAGGAAAACCTAAGAGGAGACGATGGCGGTTTGAAATCAAACAGGTAATAAAAAAAATTACAATTTGATCATCTTATATAAAAGAAGCAATGGAAATAAAAAAATGACAATCTCAAGGTTCTATTTACATTCAGAGAACATCAGATTCTCTATTTTTCGGTCAGCTCCTCCTCTTCCTCCGTCCTCCGACTCTCCTTCAGAGGGTTCGTTTTGCTACAGAGGATCGACCCTCCATGTTGCGTCCACAGGCTTCACGTGTGCATCAGTGTGTGTGTGCGTGTTCGTGGTGTGTGTTTGTGTTTCTGCACTCCGAACGCAGCGGACGAAGGTTTGTGTTGGAAGTGGCTTCGACGGTGCAATGAAAGATGGCCGGATCCGGGCGTAGCAGTCAAATGGATGAACTGAATCCCGTTTTGCTCAGTAAAGTCTCATAGTCAGTACGAAGCCGCATCAAGACTGCAGCAGCTTCAGTAGCCGTGTTTCCATAATGATGGTGCGATCAAAAAGTCCTGGGACTGTTGGGCGAGTATGTAGTGGGTCACATGCACGCAACAGGAGCCATCATGAGACCACGTAGCATCGCGCTGTCAACACCAGGACCTGTGTTTTGCGTGTTCTTGTTAGCAACATTTAGCAGCTGGATGATCCGACCACCACGGCGACCACATGTTGGGTCTGCGGCCACCACCAGCAGAAGAAACAGCAGTTTAACAATGGGACAACTGCACTTCTGTTCAACATTAACGAGGCTGTGCACCGTGAATTCATCCTCTGCTTTCAGGCTGTCGAGGCAGAATAACAGTCAGCTCCACAAATTTACATTCCCACACCACTAAAACCGCATTCTCAGTTACAATTTGATCTAATCTAATCAACATATATGCACTCCTTTCCGCCAACCGATCATCATTTTAGATGAGCTGGGAGTCTGGTAAGCCAAAAGAAAATGGAGGAGAAGTTTCAAATATGTACTGAAAAGGCTGCATTTGAACCCAAACCATGACTAAGGTTGGCACCGTAACCAAGCTCTTAACATGACAGTGGGTGAGAGTAACAGGCGATTAAATAAAGTTCGCCATATGATGACCTGTAGTCTGATTTAGTCGTTTTTTTGTAGCAGGAAGCAGATTGTAGTCCTCTAGAGCGGCGGTTCTCAACTGGTGGGTTGCAAAGCCATTTTTAGAGGGTCGTACAAGCAAAAAAAAAAGCAGTGGTATAAGGTCTTTTGTTTTAAAGGACGTGTTTCTTATGACACAGTTTGCTTTCACTAGCAGGATATTTAGTGGCACCAATAGTTGCCCACTATCGACCTCTAGATTGGAGAAATTTATGCTAAAACGTCCCAAAAATATCCGAAAATGCGCTCAGAATCTGTCAAAATGGGCCAAAATATGCCCAAAACTTGGCAAAGGCATCTAAATATACCAAAATTAGCAAAAAATAAGCCAAAATTTTCCTAAATTGTATCAAAATGTGTTGAGACTACACCCAAATAAACCTTAATTTATCAACAGGAACAGCAAACTTCAAAAATTTGGGTTGCGACTGTTATTAATAGAGACATTGTGGGTCTTAAGGCTGGACCAGTTGAGAACCACTGCTCTAGAGGGCATGTGTTAGGGAAGGTAGTAGCGGCATTGTCGCTACCTGGAGCTGGCATGTATGGAGCCTGGGTCTGTTGAAGGTGGCAGTGCTGTTTGGGCTGCTGGTAGGTAAGGGAAGTAGCTGTGTTGGTCTCTGGGACGCCAGAGATCACCGTCTAGCCTCTTGGAGGTGTCGTAGGACCAACTAGAGGAAACACCTATGAAAGGAGGTTCCCACCTGATGAGCCCAGAGACATGTTAGCTATCACTGGTCACTGGTTTAGACGGTCAAAGAACAGCATTAGGCTTAGGAGGCTCCTTACTGGTTGCAAATCCTTTCTTTGAGCACGAGGTTCTTGCGTTGAACGTAAACCCTGGCCCTGTCAAAATGGCCGCCTTTCCAACCACGTCACAGGCCGCAAAAGCTGTTCACGTCAAAACAAAACGACCTTTCCTTAAAAATGCATTTCAGAATACAGCTCAGTTGGACAGGAACGTGATTTGGTGGAGGCAGGGTTGTTATATCGGAGGATGTACAGGAGATTTAGCTCGTTATAGACGAGGCTTGGCGTGTTTAGATGACAGGACTTCTAGGGAGCGTTGCAAGTGTTGCAGGAGCACTGGGAGCAGAGCATCGCTGCACCAGACTAGTTTGACAGAGATTTTTAAATTTAAATCAGGTCTTTGATCTTCGTAGGCACAGTCTTTTAACTTTTTGATGGCACCTCGCGTTAAAAAAGTTAAGGGAAATGGCACAATTAAAAAATTTGACTACAACTTTCCCAACTGAAAACAACCTCTCAAGATGTCTTTACTTCTTGTTGGTTTTTTTTTTAGCAGTCGGCAAACAACAAGTTTAGTTTTCAGCTTCTTCTACTCTGCTTATTACAACTATGAAGCCTACAGCGCCACCTCCAGATCAAACCGTGTAGCCCAGTTTATTCACTCCAAAGCAGTTCATGAAAAAAAGCCTAATTCTTTGTGACGTTTCACTTCATGTTTTTTGGACGATCATATGGAAACATGGCTACTGTTGTGAGTTGCTTCTACATTAGGGAGTCGATACCATCGAGCTTTGAGCGTAACATCACAACAATTCGTAAAACACATGCAAATGAAGAAAATGTCGCCAGTTTGGCAACAGCGTTTAGGAAACAACACTAACATTCCTGCTTCTTTTTGGTGTTTCACTGAGTCGCATCCTGGTCCTACAGTCTACCTGCTGAGCAAACAGGAGCATGATGGGAGAATGAATTGTTTTCGAGGAGAAATGGATGATTGACGGACAGAAAGAGGAAGAAGAGGAGGCTCAACTCTTAAGGCAACATTTGTCCCGTCGCTGCAGGACGGGGAGCTCGAACAATCGCACACAAACCGACAGTCACGCTGCAAACATCACTAAATGTCAACGAAGCGGTTCGGGAAAAAAAACGCCTCGAGGCCGACATGCATCTGACGCGTCAATAAATAGCAGAATCATTCCAGACGCATGCACACAAACACAAATAAATAGCCAGAAAACAAGGAACGCAGAAGAACTGGTATAAAAACGATGGGAATGTGTGTTAATGAAACTAAATGCGACTCAGATGTTGGTACAAGATGAAACAATGCAGTCGAGACATTTTGGTCACGGATGAAGGATGAATTCCCTTTTTTTTTCTTCCTCTCCTGAGCTGAGCTGCACCAGCTGATCGGAAATCCTCCACCGACTTCACGTGTAAAGTCTGAAGTCTCAGTTTTACTGCTTTTTACGTTCAACTGCATGAATTTGGTTGCACCAGTGAAACACTACGAAAGCTTTTCAGGAATCTGTAAACCAGTTACGAAGCAACACCTGTCAGAAAACTGAAACCAAACCACAGTAAAGCCTGGTCAAAACTCAGTAAAACCTTTTAATAATTATTATATCATAAACATTATAACATCAAAGACTGCAGCAGCTGCTCAGGTACAGCTAGCTGAGTTTCATTAGCTGAAGCTAATTTTGCGTTAGCTGGAGCTAATTTTCCCACTCTTTCTTTATTACTGCTGCCATCATGTTGATTTATGTCATTTATAGAATTTATTTGCCTTTTCTCAAACCTCAACTGTGAATTATTTGACTCTCTGAACTCCAGCAGGTGTGAAATGCATGTTCACGTAAAAATATAAGAAATATTCTAAGCATTAAAAGAAAACTTCAGGAGACCGTTTTCTTTTTCGTAGCATCAGAGCAGTCAATTTAAGTCAGTGAAAATTTATATTCAGTTGATATTTTCCACTATCCTGGTACCTTAAACTACTGTTTTATTCTTGTCTAAGGCTGAGCTATTGTTGCTAAAGAGCTAACTAGCCTAGCTTAGCAGGTTAGCAGCGTCTGCTAGCGGAGGCTGCTAGCATAGGCTGCTAGCATAGGCTGATTTTAAGTGACTAAACTACCTTTAAATCATATATTTGAATGCATTTAATTAAACATACAGTTACTGAACAACCTTATGTGTTCAAATGAGTGAGAAAGTTGTTTATAAGGAATATTTTTAGTGCTTTGGGTTATTTAAATCCATTTTTAGTTCGTTTTGTTTTCGATTTAAGTCATTGATGATGATTTATAATCAGCCTCAAATAATAAAAAAAAAGGGTTTTCAGATTTTCTAACGATATTTTCCATCTTTTTGGGTGCTTCAAACTCTTGTTGTTGCTCCTGTAGAAGGGAAACTGTTTGGCTGGTACAATCAGAACTAATGTTTTTGGTTGCAGTAGCATCTACTCTGGCTGGTGTGAATTTGCGATCAGCTGGTGCAGCCGGCTGCTGTCCGTCCAACAGAAGGACCATCTGATCTCATGAGTTTGTATCTGTGTGTGTCTTCAGTGTGAATGCGTGTAAACTGGAGTAGAAAAGGCGAGACGTCCTGTAAACAGCTTCACTGCAGAGACCTGTGGAATGTACTGAGACAGGCAGTGAGTCAGGAGTGGTCTGTCCCTTTGTGTTGGTGCATGTATGTGTGTGTCGTGTTGCTGTTGTTGTGTATTCGCGTCTAGCTGGGCCGGTTGAGGATGCTCGACATGGACGGGGCGATGGGGGGAGGCGGGACGGCGTTGACGGGGGAGGCGGGGCCGGAGCTCTCGTTGCCGTGGGGAACGGGCCCGCGGCCGCTGTACTGGCCGATGAAGGATCCGTCCTCGTTGAACTGGATGTCCACGCTGTCGCCGTACTCGGCCAGAGAGTCGTCGCTGCCCAGCTTGCTTTCGCCGCACAGAGACGGCTGACTGTCGGAGCGCTTCTCATCGGCGTCGCTGCACAAAAGACGGAGAAAAACTGTCAGAAAATCTCACGTTAAAGAGTCAAATAATGGAAGGAGGGCTGCAGGATTCATAGTTTCAACATCTCGACATGCAACAGTCACATTGTAGGAAGTTTGATGTGAAGTCAAGTCATTGTTTTGAAACAGTACATTTATTTTAAGTCTTTCAGAAATACAGCAAAATATGCTGGGTCAAAAATAAACATACATGTGTTTTTCCTCAGTTCCATGGCCTCTTAACTTCTCCTGAGTGATTACGTTTGACTACAGCTGCTGACTCCTCTGAGCCAATTTAAATAGAACCCATCTGATCCACTCGTTAGACTCAAACACTACAGTGGGAAAGTCTAAGGAGCTCAGCAAAGATCTGAAAAGCAAATCATTGACTTGAACAAGTCAGAAAGTCACTTGGAGCCATTTCAAAGCAGCTTCAGATCCTAGAATCATCTGTTTGTAGTATAAAGTTCATGGTCCAGGTGTGTTGCTGCCACCGTCAGGAAGAAAACACAAACTACCACCTGCTGCTGAGAGACACCTGGTCAGGATGGTCCAGAGTCAACCAGGAACCAGCAGAAAGCAGGTCTGGATGAACCAGAAGCTGCTGGAACACAGCTGTCAGTGTCCACAGGGTTGGACATCAACATGAGCTGAGAGGCTCCATGAAGAAGGAAGTTCTTCCTCTAGAAGCAGAACCTTAAAGCTCCACTGATCACATGGACAAAGAAAAGGCCTTCTGGAGGAAAGTTCTGAGGTCAGATGGAACAAAGACTGAGGAGAGAAGGTGAGGCCTTCAACCCCAACAACACCAGACCTACCATCAGCATGGAGGTGGCAGCATCATGCTCTGTGGAACTGGAGCTTCACACAAAGTCAATCGAACAATGAAGGAGGAGGATTAGAACCTAAAACCATCATCAGAAGGTTGATCTGGGACACAGTTGGATGTTTCAACAAGACAATGAGCCCAAACACATCAAAGTGGTAAAGAAATGGTTCCATCAGGCTGGAATGAAGGTTTTAGACTGGTCCCCCCAAAGTCCTGACTTAGACCATCAAGAACCTGTGGACTGATGAAGAAACCAGTCTGAGTCAGGAAGACGACACATTTAGTTGGACTGAACCAATTCTGTCCAGAGGAGTCAAAGAGAAACCAGAAGCTTGTAGACGGAAACCAGAAGAACCGAACTGAGGTGGAAACAGACATTTAACTAAATACTACTAATGCTGTATGTAGATTTTGACCCAGTAGATTTTGTGATATTTCCATAAGACCTTCAATAAATCTATGAAAGAACCAAACTGCATGATTGTTTTTGTGACAAAGACTCGCGTTTCAGTGATTCCATGATAGAAATTTCAGAGTTATAGGATTCATTGAAACTAGAGACAGACTGGTAAACATGGTCTTTACAAGTGGATGGAAACTTTTGTTCACGACTGTACACGAAAACCCAATTGCCTAAATGTAGTGAGACATAAATGAGTTACACAGAAACATGCAGCAGGTTCAGTTCCTCACCTCTCCAGAGATCTGCAGGCATTAAAGGAAGAAAGAAAGGTGAGATAAAAGGCTGCCAGCACCAAGAAACAAGCAGCTGAAAATATTATTGCAAGAAAATAAATGTCCAAAATGACTCGAGCTCAAGCACCGAGACCTTTTCCATGCACAAAGAAGACGTTCTATGACACAGCAAGGAACCAAAAAGAAGAATATGGATGGTTTAATGTGGTAAAACCTCCAATTCACACAAAAAAACCTCAAACATTGCTTGAAAATGAATCAAAACTTGTCCATAATTAGTCTAAGATTGTCAAAAACTACTCAAAATGTATTAAAAATAACAAAAATGTCCAAAATTACTGACACTTTTTCTGAAATGACTTAAAACTCAACCGGAATTACGCAAATTCTGTCCAATATGACTCAAATTCAAGTTTGCAGACCTTTCCTTTCCATGAAAAAAATCAAAAAATGGTCCAACACAACAAAAAATGAATCTTAATCTGTTTAAAACGACACAAAACTTGTCCAAAATAACTCAAAACGTAGTCAAAATGACAAAAAAGGGTCCAAAATGACTCAAAACTTGACCAAAATTTGTCAAAAATGGTCCAAAACGATTCAAAATGTATTCAAAATAACAAAAATGTCCAAAATTACTGACTTTTTTTTCTGAAATCACTTAAAACTCACCCAGAATTACATAAAATGTGTCCAATATGACTCAGATTCAAGTCCTTAATATCTATGAAAAAATTAAAAAATGGTCCAAAGCAACAAAGAAATGTCCAGAATGACTCTTAATCTGTTTGAAATGACTTAAAACTGTCCAAAATAACTCAAAATATAGTCAAAATGACAACAATAGTGTCCAAAATGACTCAAAATTTGACCAGAATTTGTTAAAAATGGTCTAAAATGACTTGAAATGTATTCAAAATGACAAAAACGCCCAAAATTACTTTGTTGAAATTGACACAAATGCAAATGTGCAGATATGTATTTATACAGAAAGACTAATAATTGGTTTATAATGACTTAAAGTTTGTCCAAAAAGACTCAAAGCGTCGTCAAAATGACAAAAAAAATGCTCAAAATGACTTAAAGTCCAAAACAAAGGGAAGACAGACACCTTTAAAAAGTTCTTTACTACCTCCATGCTTCCAGCTTCCTGTGGAGTAAACTACAACTCGCTCAGCTCTGACAGAAGACTCACCTGTACTCCCCGAAGGTCTCGTCTTTCATTGGTCGAGCCTCAGAGTCCACCTCCTTGTCTTCCTTGTCCTTCACTGTGGGGAACACGCTGACGTCAGAACCCAGCCGACCTGTCAGACTCCTGCGTAAGCGCTCACCTGGGCGGGAACTCACCTGCGTATTTGCCTCCTTTGCTGCGTTTGATGAGGCAGAGGATCAGCAGGATCAGAATCAGCAGCATGATGGCGCTGATGAGGCCGATCAACCAGCCCTGAGCGGCGAAACCTCCGGGCATCGTCGTCGGCACTGAGACACAGACGGACATCAGCAACAAGGACTCTCATTACACTGATTCCTACCTGTCAGCTGCTGTTTACATTAATATAAGTCAAATACGACCTTAAATTCATCAAAACTGGGCTCTGGTGGAATAAATAAATGCAATATAGTTCTGCTATTCCTTCATATGTGAATGTACTGATGCCGTTTGTAGGTTTTCTAGGTTTATAATGCTATTTTTGGGGTCTACTACTACGACTGATGTACTACTAATATGTTTACCAGCTTTAAAAACACAGTATTATTCTCATCCTGTATATTCCTGCAGCTCCAAATGTGTCTAAAACGACTCAAAAACCGTCATCAGTGATTAAAAAATTATCCAGAATGACAAAATAAAGTTTGAAACAACTTAAATTTAATGGGAAGTGACTCAAAACCCGTCCAGAATTATTAAAAATGTGTCAGAAATGACTAAAAACTGTCCAAAATTCATCACAAGTGACTTGAAACTTGTTCAAAATGACTCAAAATCAAGTTTGATTCTCGATTAAAAAGCAGCTTTTTATAACAAACTGAAGGAAAGAATGGTTCAGTGTGTTTATTGTGTCTCCATGCTAATGTTGCTAATTTGCTGCTTTTATTTATTTATTTCTGTACTCTCTGGATGCTTTTTTATCATCTTTGCTCATGTTTCTTTCATTTATAGTCACGTTTTTAGCCTTTTTCATTGATTTTTTTCTTCCTCTTAAGTACTTTCTCAATTTGCAAAGAAAAGTTCCACATAAATAAAGTTTATTATTATATAAACCTCTGAACTTATTATTATTATTACCAACATTTCTTGAGCCACTCCTCGGGGATCGGACCTTAAAATCGGGACACCTCATCAAAATCGCTTTGTTCTACCTGCCTCATTTAAAAATTCGTTAAAAATCAACTGTTTGCTCTAATTAAATTCTGTAAAAAACTAAAAATTCTGGCCTCTTCCGTGCAACTGTGAAGCCACGATTGACTCAGCTGTGACCAACAGTCACATGACAAAAATTCTGAGATTTTTTTTTGGATGAACTGCAGGCAGTGTTTTCACATAGCAGAGAGGAGACGTGTATGGAGACAAATGAAAACTGTAAGTAAGGAAATATGTTATGTAATTTAAATGACGAAGACAGACTGAGAGGGAAATCAAACATACTTGATGAATAATGGCTCAAAGACAGTAAACAGAGGAGCAAGTTGTCGGAGGATACTTTCAGCATGGTGAAACATCTTTCTAGAGTCGTGTGGAAAAGTTTAAGAGGTTGCAGAAAGTTTAGTTTATCATCTGCAGTATGTGGAGCCTCGATTGTTTTTCCAGTGTCGGTAACACCTGTGGACACTTGGAAAATAGAAATTTAACTTTCATTTTTGCCTTTTGTCTGATTTATGACTTTATAACTGTCATACTGAACTAATCGTGTGCAGTTCAGTTGGGAAAATGAACCAAATCGAAACTTAAAAATCGGGATATTTATAATTAAAATCACTTTATTCTACTTGTGCCATTTAAAAATGTGCAAAAATTAAACTTTCCATTCGTTTTAGATTCTGTAAAAAAAAAAAACAAAAAAAATCTCAGCATAAGTGTGAAGCCATTAGTGACTTGGAGTTTTCAGCTGAACTGCAGGCAGTGTTGAGGTGATACGAAAATATAGAAGAAAAAATGAAAATGCAAATAGTTAAATATCTATGTGTGAACGGGGAGCTTCCATTTTTTTTGTTTTTTTTGTTTCCAGTGTTATTAATATCTGTGGACACTTGGAAACATGTTGGACATGGTGATTCCAGGTTTTTCCATTTTCATTAAAAAAGTAATTGAAAAAAATGAAACTTGCAATTTTCCTTTTTGCTTATTTCTAGCATTTCTACACTGAACAAATAATATAAACGCCCCATGTGAAATATTGATGCCACATGAAGTGCACCACCCAAAGTGAGCGTATACTGTCTGGTACTTGTACTAAATGGATATTTCTCTTCATTAGTGTCCCAAATTTGAGTCCACCACTGCCTCAGTGATGCATTAATTCCATTCAGTCCATGGGTGTGGCATATCCAGACGCTGCTCCAACACAATGAGCAGTACTCAGACACTCCTTATACTGGGGACAATAAAAGGCCACCCCAACATGTCACATGTTGACCAAAGCAGCAACGCCTCAGATGACTCTGGTCATGAGGGAACGTGTCATTGGCATGTTGCGCTGGTCTGAGATGATCCCACAAGTGGACAAGCTGGATGTGTCCATCCTGTGCTGGGGTGGTCACACGTGGCCGACGTGGATGAGGTGGATTTGCAGTACTGCCCGTCTGTTGGAAACCAACTCTCAAACGTCCTGTCGTCTGATAGTGAACATTCAGCTGCACAGCGACCGCTCTGGTGGACATTCCTGCTTCCAACATGCCAATGACACATTCCCTCATGACCGGAGTCATCTGAGGCGTTGCTGCTTTGGTCAACATGTGACATGTTGGGGTGTCCTTTTATTGTCCCCAGTATAAGGAGTGTCTGAGTACTGCTCATTGTGTTGGAGCAGCGTCTGGATATGCCACACCCATGGACTGAATGGAATTAATGCATCACTGAGGCAGTGGTGGACTCAAATTTGGGACACTAATCAAAAGAAATATCCATTTAGTACAAGTACCAGACAGTATACGCTCACTTTGGGTGGTGCACTTCATGTGGCATCAATATTTCACATGGGGCCTTTATATTTTTGTTCAGCGTAGCAATGTGTCGTACTACTGAGTCCTCTCTCCTTCCAGCCGTGGTTGTTTCGACATAATGAGACACAAAACGAGAAAAACAAGACACAAAATGTCAAGAAAATGAGACACACAATGACACTAGACAAGAAAATGAGACGTAAAATGATGAAAACAAGATGAAATGAGACACAAAACGGACAAATCAAAGAAATGCGTCTTGTGTTTATTTGTTTTTTAATGTTTCTGTCATTCTAACTGCGTCGTTCTGCTCAGAAGACGTCTCTGCTTCTTCCTGGTTGTTCTGTTTCCACAGAGGTGCAGGGCTTTACGCTGCTGTGGAAAATGAAACCAGAGTGAGGGAAGACGCCCAGAAAACTGCTTTGAAGTGCGGAGGGTTGAATGGTCACAGTTAGCGGGAGGCTTTGACTTTTTGGGATCAGATTAAATTAGAAAGAAATTAACTGTTACACCTCTAAAGCTAATCAATTAAATTCAAAAATGATCGGTATAATCTCCGGTTCTGTCAATTTCGTCTCAGTTTTTTTGAGTTTCAACTGGATATCTTTGGATTTCAGACTGTTTCTTGATTTCTTTTGGAGAATTTCAGAGGAATTTTAAATTATTCGACAGTTTAAAAGAACATAATGAGCAGTAAAGTGAGGAGATTGATATTTAAATGTGGATTTAGCAGCGGCTCCTGTCACATTCAGAGCACACAGAGGTTGGGTTAGAGGTAGAAACCTGGTCCGATGGTCCACTTGACGTCCTCCCACTGGGTGTCGTTTCCGTGCTGGATCATCAGGTGGTACTCGCTTCCCGGCTGGAGGCCCGTCAGCGAATAGAAACCCTGCGTGGAGTTGACCAGCTCCGACACAAAGCGAGCGCCGCCTGCAGCACAGATGGAAGGAACAGATCAGGATCAGGATCAGGATCAGGATCAGGATCAGGATCAGGAAAGCCGGGTCCGGTTTTCGACACCGAGACCCGTCCCGGCTCTGCTCTTACCGGGCTTCCTCTCGTAGTGGATGTGGAAGCCGTGGTTCCGGTCCCGCTCTCCGGGAACCCAGCTCAGGTTGAAGGACGTGTTGCCGGAAGTGATGTTGACGATCGATGGAGGAACTGCAGGCGGAGAGGATTTCAAAATAAGAGGCAGTGAGAACTAATGAACTGAAAAGCTCTGAGAAATCGTTTGTCAGTTTTTCGCAGGAACTTTTTGAACAACTTGCTGCTATTTCACAGATTTTCCCTGTTTTGTTAAATTAAAGATAATAATTAGGAAGTGCTTCGACTGTTTTTCAAAGTAAAACTAGCAAAAGTTCTGTTAAGTTTTTTTTCCAAGTACAAGTAAAAGTTAGAAAATTCAACAAATACACTAATTAAAGAAAAGCTAATTCTGTTCTAATTCATTTCTCTTTATTCTTGCTTAAAAAATAAGAAAAACCGGTAAGTTTTTCACCTTTATCCATCAAGTTACTGTTATTTTAATTTTTTAATTTTTGGATTTTTCCTGCTTGTTAAATTAAAGATAATAACTAGGAAGTGCTTTGATTGTTTTTCAAAGCAAAACTAGCAAAAATACTGTTAAAGAAAAAGTATTTGGAACTTAAAAGTATGAGTTAAAGTTAGGAATTTTAACAAAAAGACAAATGAAAGCAAAGTTAGTTCTGTTTTTTAATCATTTCTATTTTTTCTTGCTCAAAAAATAAGAAGAAGCGATAAGTTTTACTGTAATTTATTTCTTTTTTAGATTTTTCCTGTTTGTTAAATTGAAGATAATAACCAGGAAGTGCTTTGACCGTTTTTCAAAGCAAAACCATCAAAAATACTGTAGAAGAAAAAGTATTTTGTACCTTAAAGTACGAGTAAAAGTTAGGAAATTTAACAAATAAACAAATTAAAGAAAAGTAAATTCATATTTTAAGTCTTTTTTAACTTAAAGAAAAACAAAAAATAACTAAAAGAACCAATAGGAGTATTGTTGAAGCAGCGGATCAATAAGCATCATTGATATTTGTCCTTCAAACTGACTTCACCTCAAACTGCAAAGAGTCAAATCAAAATGTCAAATCTACACTGTAAAACTTTTAGTTTTTAACCACACTTTTTTCCAACAACTTACTGTTATAGTTCAGATTTTCCCTGGTTTGTTAATTTACAGATAATATCGAGTAAAATCACAGAGAAAGTTATTAATTAAACGTTGACTGTAAGAAAAAAGTCCACCTCAAAAAATCAGTATTTTTACCAATAGTAATTAGATCTTTTACCATTCTTGACTGTAAAACACTGTTTTACTGTATTTAAATCAGATAAAATATCAATAATTTTAGAGATATTTTATGTTTTTAAAATTTTATCTAACATCCTGCTGCCAGATTTTAAGAGCTTGTTTTATACAGATATTTTTTTACAGTGTAGAGTAGAAGTAATGTGTATTTCTAAGCTCAAATATTGTAAAAGAATAAAATACCATTTGTAAAAATACTAGTTTTTGAAATTTAAGCTTCAATATTTGTCCAAAAACGTCACACAGAACAGAAGAAACCTTCCTTATTCACTCTATGTTACGTTTTTAAATGTATTAGGTTAAAAACTGAAAACCAATAAGAACAAAGCAGAGACTATAACAGCTCAGATTAATGAATGTAGTTTGACTAAATGTTAACAGGAGCTGAAGTTTAGTTTGTTGCTTCCAGCTGTTTGGGAATATTTGACTTTATTAAATACTCGGCAGCAGCAGGACCCATGCAAGAGTCTGAACGGACGTTTAAAGTGTCTGAATGACAGAATGCGTCGCTTTAACAGACTGAGGAAGCAGCAAAGTTACATGTCTGACGTCTGAATGAAGCCCACGAGAACACATGAAGCAGAGTTCTGCAGTTTCACCTCCGTCCAGCAGGGTGGCGCCCCTCACTCTGATGGGAGGTCCGTCTCCGGTGGCGGTGCGAGCGATAACCTTCAGGATGTAGTAACTGCTCGGGTCCAGATCTTCCAGCAGGATGTGATTCACTTTGGGGTCACTGAAGGTCTGCATCTCCAGATTACTGTCTTTGCTCTGAACGTCTACAGTGGAGACAAAACCAGGAGGCGACTAAGTACAAAAACTTGACTACATTATCTAAAGTTCCTCCCGACCTCCTCAGAATCAGCTGATTCTTTATCTACAGTGAATTTATTTAATGAGGCAAAGTTTTACCTTCATACTATGAATATTTTCAGAGTTACAGGCTTTAAAGTTCATAGAGGAGGGTCCAGATTTATAACTTTTTAATGGACTTTTCCATCATTTCTGAGCCTCATAACTTCATCAGTACAGCAGACAGACACATGACATTTACAGGTCTGAAAAACACATTTGGGTTCTGTTAGATCTGTTGATCTATTGAGTCTTCTTGCCAATTAATCAGCAGAAACTCGAGGAACTCACAGCTTCTGGTCACCAAGAAATAGAATACTGTTACAGAAGTACCTGAGAAACTGCACAATGTTGTATTTTTATTTCTGTTTGAGTACAGAGTAATAAAAAGAAGATACAAGATATGACTAGAAGATCTTTACAGTTGTCGGTAGGTATACTTTTTAACTTTTTAACCATTGTTCGACTCATTACACAATACTGGTCGGCCAAAATGACTACAAAATTGTCCAAAACACCTGAAACCAATCCTAAATGCCTCAAAACTTTCTGAAAATGAAAAAAAGTGTGGCCAAAACAACTCAAAAATTTACCAAAATGATTGAAAGATAGTCTTAAAAGACTCAAGTTGTCCAGAATGACTGAAAACTCATCTTGAATGAGGTCATATCTAAATAGGTGCAGTAAAAGTGTCTTCAATCACTTGGAAATTTCCCAAAAGCTTTCCAAAATTAAAGTCCAAAAATGACTGAAAATGGTCCGAAATGATTTAAAACTTGACTGAAATGACAAAAACTGTCCTAAATGAGGTAAAATTTAACAAAAATGACTAAAAACGTGTCCACAATCACCTGAAAAATATCTTAAATTATTTTTAAGAGGCTATTATTGTCCAGAATGTCTAAATACTAGACTAAAATGATGAAAACTTTTTGTCTTTAATGAGTCAAAAAATAAGCAAAATGAGTTTTTAAAAAGTGTCTGCAAGCGCTTAAAAAATTGTCCTAAATTATTTTTTTTAAATGTACAGAATGACTCAAAAGTGATCCAATCAATTTCTGTAACTAACTTTGAATGTCAGTATTATGGGATGTATCACAGTTTCAACAGCAAAACTGCAGCAGTTTAATGTCTATGTTTTGTTTATCCAAAATAATCCAAAACATATCTTATACCATTCAAAATGTCTCATAATTTGTCTAAAATAAGCCTTACACTAAGGCTCTAAAATGTCTAAAAATGACTCAAAATGGTTCAGAATGACAAACACCAGTCTACATTTATTGAGAATGTGTCTTGTTGAGGTAAAAACAAACTGAAATGGCTCATAATTTGTCCAAAAAGCCTTAAAACTTCACCAAAATTACTCAAACTTTGACCAAAATAACAAAAACTTTGTTCAGAATGACTCAAAATTTCACCCACATGACAAAAACCTGTCTGAGATTTTTCCAAATCAGTCCTAAAGGATTTAAAAATTAACCAAAATGTCAGAACTCTAATGTGTTTTTCAGCCCTGTAAATGTCATGTGTCTATCTGCTGTACTGATGAAGTTATGAGGCTCAGAAATGATGGAAAAAGTCCATTAAAAAGTGAAATCTGGACCCTCCTCTAAGTACTTTAAAGCCTGTAACTCTCCAGCACTGAATGTTTTGACTGTATGAGACTAAACTTAGCTTAAAGACTGAAAGCAGGATAGGAGAGCATCTCCTGGTAAAAGTTAAAAAGTATACCTACCGACAACTGTGAAGGTCTCTCCAACTCGAACAGTAGAGTAAAAAAGTACCTCTATATACTTTCAGAAATGATGTAAAAAGTCCATTTAAAAAGTGATAAATGTGGACCCTCCTCTATGAACTTCAAGGCCTGTAACTCTGGAAATATTCATAGTATGACGGTAAAACTTTGCTTCATTAAATAAAGTTGCTGTAGATAAACAATCAGCTGATTCTGACGAGGTCTGGTAGCAGAAACTGATTGAAAGTTTTGTTTTCCTGGTTGAGCTACACTTTTGTTCTGAGAATCCAGCACGAATTAAGTTTTATACCCTTCTGGTACTGGACCATGTATCCCAGCAGGATGCCATTGGTTTCCAGTGGAGGGGTCCAGTAGAGGATCAGGGATTTGTTTGTCGGACTGTCCAAGGTCAGCGATGCAGGAGGACCAGGAACTGCAAACACAGAATACAGTTAAATAATCAATGATATGCAAGTTTCAGTGAATGTTGACCTGCGTTTTTTTTTATATATTAAGGTTTAAAACCGTCAAAAAAATCTATAAAACACAACTTTACCTGACTATAACTCAAAATATACATGAAAGCAACAAATACAAGAATTCCCTGGATCCTATATGAGGAAGCTTTTTTTAATTTTAATTTTAAGTGGGTTGTTTTGTAGTTTTTTGTTTGCTTTATTTTATAATTATTTAATTTAATTTTGTTTTATAATATTTTAAAAATCATTTATTATACATTTGATCATATATCATATATTTAAACACTGCCTGCAGTTCAGCCGAAAATTCAGAATTGTTGTTGCGCGACTGTTGGTCACAGCTGAGTCACTAACAGCTTCATGGTTGCAGAGAGGACCACAGAATTTTTTGTTTTTTACAGAATCTTTTAAAAGCAAACACTTTATTTTTGGCGAATTTTTAAATGAGACATGTAGAAGCTGAACCATAACACGCACATAATCTGGACCTTTCAAAAAGTTGAAAATCTGATGGTTTTTTCTGTGTGATTTTTTAAAGATAACGTGTGTGTAGTAAGATGAAACTTGCATTAAAACACACACATGACTGAAGTGCAGCTGTGAACATGAACCCACCTCCCTCCGGCGTGTTGAAGACGTGTGGCCTCGAGGCTGGACTCTCTCCTTTGCTGTTGAAGGCTGTAACCAATAGCTGGTAGTGAGAGAACAGTCGCAGGTCCGTCACCTCCTCCGAGGTCTTTGAGCCCCAGACCACGTGGACCCGGATGGGCTCCTGGTCCCGGTCCCAGCCTCGCTCCGGTCGGCCATCCCGATCCTCCTGGTGGTGTTTTCCCAAAGACCTTCGGCGTCGTTTGTCCTGAGGACCCAACCTCCGGATGTAGATCTGGAGGCAAGAGTCGGTCAGAAACACGAAATGACTACAAAATACCCAAAAAGTATCCTAAATGCCTCAAAACCTTTCAAAAATGAGAAAATACTTGTCCAAAACAACTCAAAAATTTAACAAAATGATTAAAAAGATAGTAACTGATGCTGTGGAGCTAGATCATTGTAGTAACGGATGCTGTGGTGCTGGATCTCCGTGGTAACTGATGCTGTGGAGCCAGATCACCATAGCAACTAATGTTGTAGAGTTAGATCTCCGTGGTAACTGATGCTGTGGAGCTAGATCACCATGGTAAGTTATGCTGTGGAGCTAGAACTCCGTGGTTACTGATGCTGTGGAGCTAGATCTCCATGGTTACTGATGCTGTGGAGCTAGATCTCAATGGTAACTGATGCTGTGGAGCTAGATCTTCGTGGTAAGTGATGCTGTGGAGCTAGATCTCCATGGTTACTGATGCTGTGGAGCTAGATCTCCATGGTTACTGATGCTGTGGAGCTAGATCTCCATGGTAACTGATGCTGTGGAGCTAGATCACCATGGTAACTGATGCTGTAGAGCTAGATCTCCGTGATAACTGATGCTGTGGAGCTAGATCTCCATGGTTACTGATGTTGTGGAGCTAGATCTCCATGGTAACTGATACTGTGGAGCTAGATCACCATGGTAAATGATGCTGTAGAGCTAGATCTCCGTGGTAACTGATGCTGTGGAGCTAGATCACCATGGTAAGTGATGCTGTGGAGCTAGATCATCATGGTAACTGATGCTGTGGAGCTAGATCTCCGTGGTAACTGATGCTGTGGAGCTTGATCTCCGTGGTAACTGATGCTGTGGAGCTAGATCTCCGTGGTAAGTTATGCTGTAGAGCTAGATCACCATGGTAAGTGATGCTGTGGAGCTAGATCACCATGGTAAGTGATGCTGTAGAGCTAGATCACCATGGTAACTGATGCTGTAGAGCTAGATCACCATGGTAAGTGATGCTGTGGAGCTAGATCACCATGGTAACTGATGCTGTAGAGCTAGATCTACATGGTAACTGATGCTATGGAGCTAGATCACTGTAGTAACGGATGCTGTGGTGCTGGATCTCCATGGTAACTGATGCTGTGGAGCCAGATCACCATAGTAACTAATGCTGTAGAGCTTGGTCTACATGGTAACTGATGCTCCGGAGCTAGATCTCCATGGTAACTGATGCTGTGGAGCTAGATCTCCGTGGTAACTGATGCTGTAGAGCTAGATCTCCATGGTAACTGATGCTGTGGAGCTAACCTGGTTCAGAGTTTCGGATTTAAGAAGCATCTCCCTGCGTTTCCTGATGATTATTCACGAGTGATCCAGATTCTCAGCTGAAACCGAACTAAAACCACTGAATGAAGCTGTTCATAGTTTAACCCTCTGAGCTTGTTTCTGTCTCTAATATTAATAATAATGTCAGCCTGTACCTTGTATCCCAGCAGCCGACCTCTGACATTCTGGGCTTCCTTCCACGTCACTGTAACTGTGCTGTTCTTCACCGTGGTGGAAACTCCAGAAGGAGCTTCTTGTGGCACTGAAACACAGAAGCAGACGTTCAACAGAGCAGCTTATGGGAGACCTGAACTCTGTCTGCACCTGAGCGCCTCAGTTTAATTTGATCCACTCACTGCTGATTTACCCACTTCCACATTTACAGAATCTAGAATTATCTATTCCCTCATGCACCTTGTATTGATATACTGACCCTACACATGTTCAAATATGTTCTCATAAAACGAAACCTTGTATGTAATTTTCTGTTCATCAATGTGCCACATCAGTTACTGTTTATATAGTTCCTAATATACCAAAGACACCATATCACTGTTTTCATGGATTTTCTATTGGACAGTATATTTTAAATTTGCATATGTCTGTTCTATTGTACATGTGTCTGCGCCTTCCAGCTTGTGGCATCAATCTGAATGATTAGTTCAGTGATTTACTGATTAATAATTGTATTCTTGGTGTCTGTCTAGAAGATGTTTACATGTTTTAATGTTGAAAAAAGTATTTTTACCACACTGTGCAGAACACATTACATACATTTGTGTCTCATTTTTGTCAATTTATGTCTCATTTTTGTCATTTTGTTTCTCATTTTTGTTATTTTATGTCTCATTTTATCATTTTATGTCTCATTTTTATCATTTTATGTCTCATTTATGTCATTTTATGTCTTTTTTTTTATCATTTTATGTCTCATTTTTTGTCATTTTGTATCTCATTTTTCTCATTTTATGTCTCATTTTTGTCATTATGTCTCATTTTTTGTCATTTTGTATCTCATTTTTGTCATTTTATGTCTCATTTCTGTCATTATGTCTCATTTTTTGTCATTTTATGTCTCATTTTGTCATTTTATGTCTCATTTTTTGTCATTTTGTATCTCATTTTGTCATTTTATGTTTCATTTTTGTCATTTTATGTCTCACTTTATGTCTCATTTTTGTAACTTTTTCTCCTTTTTCTCATTTTATGTCTCATTTGTGTCATTTTATGTCTCATTTGTGTCATTGTATGTCTCATTTTTGTCATTTGGTGTCTCATTTTTCTCATTTTATGTCTCATTTCTGTCATTATGTCTCATTTTTTGTCATTTTATGTCTCATTTTGTCATTTTATGCCTCATTTCATCATTTTGTCTCATTTTTGTTACCTTTTTTCTAATTTTTATCATTTCATGTCTCATTTTTGTCATTTTTTGTCTCATTTTGTCATTGTGTGTCTCATTTTGTCATTGTGTGTCTCATTTTTGTCATTGTGTGCGTCATTTTGTCCCTTTTTCTCATTTTTCGGTGTGTTTCATTTTTGTCATTTTGTATCTCAATTTTGTCATTTTATGTCTCATTTTTGTCACTTTTTTCCCCTCATTTTTGTCATTTTTTCTCATTTTTGTCATTGTGTGTCTCATTTTGTCATTGTGTGTCTCATTTTTGTCATTGTGTGTGTCATTTTGTCACTTTTTCTCATTTTGTCATTGTGTTTCATTTTTGTCATTTTGTATCTCAATTTTGTCATTTTATGTCTCATTTTTGTCATTTTGTATCTCATTTTTGTCATTTTATGTCTCATTTTTGTCATTCTTTATCTTTTTTTGTCATTGTGAGTCTCATTTTTGTCATTTTGTCATTTTCTTTTCCATGTTTTGTGTCTAATTTTGTCAGAACAACCATGATGAAGAGGAGAGCGCTCATAAAGGTCTTCTGCACAGTATGATACAGTTAGTATGACAGAAATTATGAAAAGAAAGAAAACACAAAAGCTGTCTCTGTCTGTCATGAAAAAACAAAAACATGCTACTCCACATACTACAGATATTGAATTAAATCCATGTTTCCATCCTCTACAGACTTTTCCTCTCTACTCTGCTCATCATTTCTAGAAAGATGTTTCACCATGCTGAGTGTATCTTCAACAACTTGCTCCTCTCTGTACTGTTGTGCACATATAATAGTAAGTTAACTGTAAAATAACAGTACATTTTTCAAAGAACTAAAATGTACAGATGCAGAAACTGCATCCAAACCGCCTGAACAGGATTCACAATGAAGAATCTGCTCATTGAACCTGCAGCAGTCTGAGAAGCTGCATGACGTTTCTTTTCAAAGCTACACAGCATTTCCTTGGAACTGAGCTTCACTTACCAGGAACTGAACTCCTAAACAAATAGGAGATTCTTGACCCTCTTGCCCTCGGGACATTTTTCCCAACACAACGAGAGTAATTATCTGTACAGCACGACGTCTGTTTTACATCATAAATAAGATTCCGACACAACCAGGCTTCATGTTTGCCGCTACTCTCGCTATAAAAGGACATTTGGGGCTGACATTTCCTCACAACGATCCTCGATGTGGTGAGAAATCAAACTGTCTGATGGCTTCAGCTGTTTTACATCCAGACTCCCTCATAAAAAGATGGATTTTTGTCCTCAATTATGAGCAATAAAAGACCGATGGCTTCTGTAGAACATGGTTTAAACCTGACGTATGAATATCTTCTAATCCAGTCACATTCTGACTTGTAATTTTTATCTTGCGGCTGTGAAACAACTTTGGTGTTCACAGTTTGGACAAATCACGTGGATCAAAACCAGTTTGCAGCAGAAAAATGATGCTGCAGGAATTATCATGGACTCGTCGAAACTTCAACTTCCCGATGGTCCTTGAATGCATCATGTATAATGTGCCAATTATTTGTAAAACGTTAAAAAATCTAAGCTTATAATTGTGATATTTCATCCAAATTACTGTCTGCTACGTGCTTCATTAGAGAATCTGCCAATAACAGAGAATCTGCAGACGACAACATGAAGCCTGGTTGTGCTGGAATCTTGTTTATGATGAACAACAGACGTTCATTCACAGCGTCTCTGATAATCACTCTCATTATTTCGGGAAAAACCACCAGATTCCATAAAAAGCCAAAGCAATTCTGCGGTTTCTGTAATTTACTGAATGTCCTTGAACTAATCGCGTGTGCTGCACAGTTCTGTCAGGAAAAATGAGCCAAATTAAAACTTAAAATCCTGAAAAATCACTTGACATGATTTAAAAATAGTTCAACAATAACCACTTCGTACGAACTAGATTCTGCTTGTGAAACCCCGACTGACTCAGCTGTGACCAGCAGTGAAACGTTCAGATAGTTTTCAGGTTGAACTGCAGGCAGTGTTTCCACAGAGAGACCAAGATGGAAATCAAACCTACTGGATCAATATAAGAAACGCAGCAAGGCTCAGAAACAGTGAACAGAGGAGGGAGTAGTTAAAGATACATCCAACATGGTAAAACATCTTTAGATGATACAAGGCGGATGTTGTGTTTAGTTGTGGTGATGCGTTCAGGTGACCTACTGTCCTCTCCGGAGTGTCCGATCTCGGCCTCCGGCTTCGGTCCTTCTCCGATGGCGTTCACGGCCTGGACCTTGATCTCGAACGGCGTGAACGCTCCCGTGTTGTTGACCAGGAACGGCGGCGACTTGACGAAGCCGGTGTTCCAGCGCAGGTCCCTGCTGTTGGCCTCCCGCCACAAAACCTTGTACTGGAAGTCCTGACCGCTGTGGGAACGTTTATCCATCTCCTGTAGAAGACAAATAAAATTAATTTAGTGATGCATTAACAGACACGTAGACGACGTTCAAACACTGATGCACATGATAATATTAAAAATAATAAGGAAAGCGGGCCTCTGTGGTTTTATATATACCAACTTTTCTTTACTGTTAACGTGAGTCTGATGATTATTCATTAGTTTTAACAAAAAAAGTAAGAAAACTTTTCCTGTATTATATAAAACTGTAAGAGGACTTTTGAGGAAGAAGCCTCTCATAGACATCAATGATTTTTGATAAATCAGCTTGTCGTAGCATTAGCTAACTAGCTGATGTTATGTTAAGCTAATGACAATATGTTATGTTAGACTGCTGTAGCATTAGCTAACTAGCTGACTTTATATTAAGCTCATAACATTATGTTATTTTAACTTGCTGTAGCACTAGCTAACTAACTGACTTTATATTAAGCTATTAACATTATGTTATATTAACCTGCTGTAGCTCTAGCTAACCAGCTGACTTTATGTTAAGCAAATGATGTTATGCTATATCAGCTTGCTGTAGCACTAGCTAACTAGCTGATTTTATGTTAAGCTAATGACAATATGTTATATTAGATTGCTGTAGCATTAGCTAACTAACTGACTTTATGCCAACCTAATGAACTTATTCTGATAAATTAGCTTGCTGTAGCACTAGCGAACTAGCTGACTTTATATTAAGCTAATAAAATTATGTTATATTAACTTGCTGTAGCTCTAGCTAACCAGCTGACTTTATGGTAACCTAATGATGTTATGTTATATTAGCTTGCTGTAGCACTAGCTAACCAGCTGATTTTATGTCAAGCTAATGACAATATGTTATATTAGATTGCTGTAGCATTAGCCAACTAACTGACTTTATGCCAACCTAATGAACTTATTCTGATAAATTAAATTGCTGTAGCACTGGCTAACAAACTGACTTTATATTAAGCTAATAACAATATGCTATATTAAATTGCTGTGGCACTAGCTAACCAGCTGACCTTATGTTAAGCTAATGATGTTATGCTATGTTAGCTTACTGTAGCACTAGCTAACCAGCTGAATTTATGTTGAGCTAATAATATGCTATAGTGGATTGTTGTAGCATTAGCTAATGAGCTGACTTTATGTTAAGCTAATAACAATGCTATCTTACATTACTGTAGCACTAGCTAACCAGCTGACTTTATGTTGAGTTAATAACAATATACTATAGCGGCTTGCTGTAGCATTAGCTAAGTAGTTGACTTTATGCTAAGCTAATATCAATATGCCATCTTACATTATTGTAGCACTAGCTACTACTAACTAGCTGACTTTATGTTAACAAAGTTATGGCATATTAGCTTGCTGTAGCAGTTGGCTAACTAGCTGACTATGTTAAGCTAATGACAACATATTATACTGCTGTAGCATTAGCTAACTTGGTGACTTTATGTTAAGCTAATAACAATATGTTATAGTAGCTTGCTGTAGCTCTAGCTAACCAGCTGGTTTTATGTTGAGCTAATAACATTTGCTATAGTGGCTTGCTGTAGCCTTAGCTAAGTAGCTGACTTTATGTTAAGCTAATAACAATATGCTACAGTAGCTTGCTGTAGCAGTTAGCTAGCTGACTATGTTAGGCTAATGACAATATATTAGACTGCTGTAGCATTAGCTAACTAGCTAACTGCATGTTGAGCTAATGATGTTATGCTATTATAGCTTGCTGAGGCACTACTGTAGTTTAACATGTCTGTGTTTGGTTTTGCATCTCTTTTTGTAGTTTTGTGTCTCCTTGTAGTTGGTTTGCTCTCCTTCTTTGGGATTCCACACGTCTTTGTTGTGTTTTGGCGTCAACATTTATTTCCTACAGGCCCCTCAATTATAAATCAATCATCAGCATTCAACAAAAGAGACCGGTCGATGTTTTTAGGGGGTGTCCCTCCCTGAGTTTCTCTACATTCTGAAATACTCACAGCCCAGGTGATGACCAGCGTTCCAGGCTCTGAGGAGTTACTGGTGACGTTTACTGGGTTGGTGGAAGGAACTGGAGGAAGGTAGAGTGGGAGAAAGACAGAGACCAGTTTAAAGAGACAGTCTGACAAACACACTGAGCTAATTCTTGGTTTCCTGCTCCACAGCGTCTGGTTACCGGCGGGCGGGGTGCTGTGGTGCTTGGACGGTTGGCTCGGGCGGCTCTGACCCAGCTCGTTGATGGCGATCACCCTGAAGCTGTAGGTGCAGAACGGGTCGAGCTTCAGCTGCCGGTGGCTGACGTCTCCTGGAACATCCTCCCAGAGCTCCCACCGCCACCGGTTCTCCTCCTGGTGCTGCTCCTCCCGGGCCTCCACGATGAAGCCTGCAAGACACAAGAGTTACGGACATTTTATGAATATTTTCAGACATTTCAGGAACACTTCTGGAACATTTAGTGAATATTTTATGACATTTGTATATTTTTGAATGACATAACAGTTTTTGAACATTTTATTAAGATTCATTTTATGGTCTGGACATTTTCTGAATATTTTATAATATTTATTTAATAACATATTTTATGGACATTTTCTGATATTTTATTGTTATTTTCATTTTTTAAAAATATTTTTGAACACATTAATATTTGCCAATATTCTCACATTTCAGGAACATTTTCTGATCTTTTATTAACATTTTTCAAACATTTTTTTCAGATTTTCTGACATTTTGTTAATAAAATACTGATTTAATAACATCCTGATATTTTATTGATATTTTATTATTAGTTTGATATTTTTAACACATTAAAATTTGTCCATTTTCTCACATTTTATTAACATTTTTGATATTTTATTGACATGTTTCAAACATTTTATTCTGATTTCCTGACATTTTATTAATTATATAATACATATTAAATAACATTGTAATATTTTATTAATATTTTCTGAAATTTAATAAACATTTTTGGACACAGTAAATTTTCTGAAATTTTCTGAATATTTCTGGACATTTTATTAACGTTTTACCAATATTATACAATATTTATTTAATCGCATCCTGATATGATTATTTTAAAAATATTTTCAAAATTATTCAGATTTTTGAACACATTCATATTTGTCAATTTTCTCACATTTTATTAACATTTTTCGAAAATTTCAATAATATTTTATAAATATTATATAATATTTATTTAATAACATCCTGATATTTTATTGATTTTTTCAGATTTAAAAAAAAAAAAGTGAACACAGTAATATTTATAAATTTCTGCCGTTGTATGAACAGTTTTGGACATTTTATCAACACTTTTCCAAATATTTTATTAAGATTTTATTACATTTTATTAATATATAAAATTTATTTAATAACATCCTGATATTTTATTATTATTTTCAGGAATCTTTACATCTTTTAACACATTCGTATTTCTAAATTTTATCACATTTTCCAAACATTTTATTCAGATTTTCTGACATTTATTAACAATATATAATATTGATTTAACAACCTTCTGATATTTTAGTGATATATTCAGAATTTTTTTTTTTTGAACCTTACACATTAATATTTGACAATTTTCTGACATTTTATCATTTTTACTATTATTTATTTTATTTGAACACTTTTGTACTTCAGAGGGTTGATGCGGTGCCAGTGACTGTGTGTATTTGTGTGTTTGTTGTGTGTTTGTTGTGCTCCGTACCTGTGATGGGGCTGTTGTGCGACGCTCCTGGTACCCAGCTCAGTGTGAGGCTGTGGTCCTTCGAGTCAGACAGAGTCAGCTGAGTGGGCGGGTCGGGAGGAGCTGAGGGTCCAACACAACACCGTTAAAACACACAGCCTGTACACAGTGCACAAACACACACACACACACACACAGCGACGCACCGACTACAGTGATGGAGCCGCGAGCGTTCACGTGGTCGAGGCTGGTGATGACCTCACAGGTGTAGCCAGCGGTGTCGTCTGATTGGACGTTCGTCAGCTTCAGCGTTCTGTTCCCGAAGATTGTGTACCTGCACAGACACACAAACACACAAATACACAAACACACAAACACACAAGCAGAGACAGTCAACAGGTTGTTTACATGGAGATTATTTATCACAGTAAAAACTTCTGTTGCTCTCAATGCAGCTGATTATTTCTAACTTACAGCTGCACAATAAAAGTCTGAGATATTTTATTTATATTTTCAATTTTCTTACTACTCAACATTTTTTCTCACATTTCAATAATATTTTTTGGACATTTTATTGAGATTACTGACATTTTCTATTTTTTTCTGATTTTTTTGTTGATATCATTGGACATTTCATTGATATAAAAATTCAAAAAAATGTTAATAAAATGTCAAAAAATGTCCAAAATATTAATATGTCCAAAAGATGTATATAATGTTGATAATAATAATAATAATAATAATAATAATAATAATAATAATGATAATAACAATAATACATTTTATGTATTTATTTGTGTTAATAATATACTTCAAAAATATAAATATGTTCACAAATAATACATTTAATTTATTATTATTATTATTATTATTAGTAGTAGTAGTAGTATTATTATTATTATCATCATCATCATCATTAAATAGTCAGATCACTTAAGTCTAAATAAAATGAATGGAAAATATTAGTCAAATTTCCAAAATTGTTTGTAAAGGTTCAGAAAATTATTAACAAAATGTCCTAAAATCTGAATAAAACATGTTAATAAAAAAGAAAATAAAATAGAAAATAAAAATATTAACAAAATGTCTGAGAAATGTTATTATATAGACAATCATAAAGTGACTGAAAATTATTACAATGACAGAAAATATTAATGATATGTTTAAAAATATTAATGTGTTCAGAAATCTAAATAAAAATCCCCAAATTATTATTAAATATTCAGATAATTTAAATCTAAATGAAATGTGTGGAAAATATTATTAAAATTTCCAAAAACATTTGGAAAAGTTCAGCAAAATATTGACAAAATGTTCCTAAATGTTAATATATCCAAAACCAGTAAATAATAATAAGTAATTAAATAATAAATATTACTAGATTTTTAAAATATATTATTTTATTAAAACAAAATAATGATGCTGAATAATAATAATAATAATATATTATAATAATAATATATTATTATTATTATAATAATAATAAAATGTCCTAAAATCTGAATAAAACATCTGGAACATGTTAATAAAACTTCTGTTTGACGTATTAAAAAAGTCAGAGAATTTTTCTGCCGTCTTGTTTTAACTTTGTCGTTTGTGGTTTTGTGTTGAGGCCGTTTCCTTTCTCTGTGGGATTCAAACATGAGCTCACTTGTCGTCCGGCGACGACTCCTGCAGCTTGTGTCCGTCCTTCTTCCAGACGACCTGAACGCCGTGCAGCCGAGGGTCTTTGTGGAAGCGACAGTCGAGCAGAGCGTTGTCTCCTCTGACGACTCGAAGGTCCTGAGGTCCGGAATGGATCACGGTCCGATCTGGTCGGAGCAGGGAGACACGTTTATTAGCGTTAAGCAGGAATCAGACCAAGTAGCAGCAGCATGTATATGATATAATAATAATCTGAAGTTAAGATGAAGACAGAAGAATTCAGGGAAAAATACAGCAACTGACTGACATGTTATTAATATTCGTAGACATTTTTAAAAGATATTCTGGACTTTTTTTTATTCAGATTTCTGACAACTCATTGATATTATTTCATTATTTTTAAATATTTTTGATTACATTAGTATTTTTCAAATATAATATGATTTTTTTTCTATTATTTTCTATTTCTATTTTATGTCATTTCATTAATATTAGGGATATTATTACATTAATAGTTAATTTAAATATTAACATATTAATATTGTTGGACAAATTCATGCTCATAATTTTCTGGCATTTTGATATGATTTTTTTTTACATATTACCTTCTTGGACATTTTGTTAATATTTATTCTGACTTTTTTATTTATTTATTTTCAAAATTTGTGGATATTTTATGAATATTTTTTAATATATTTTTTTATTTTTTACACAATTTCTTTTTATTTTTAATTTGACTTATATTGTATTCAGATCTTTTACCATTTGTTTTATTTGATTTATTTATTTGTAATATTTGAACTATTTAATAATATTTTATGGACATTTTATTCAGATTTTTTTTAAACACATTCATATTTTGCAAATGATTTATGACTGCTGATTTTGTCAATAATTTTTCTGACATAAATTTTGGCTTCTTCTGTTATTTTTTTTACAGTTTATTAGTATTTTTGTACTATATTATATTATATTAATATTTTCTGAAAATTACTATTTTTGTCGTAATTTTCTGATTTTTAAAAAATATTTTCCACAAATTAAATTTAGATTTTTAGACATTTTTATTAATATTTTCGTAAATATGAATACTTTCCTGGCATATTTACATTTTATTGGACTGATATTTTTGGACATTTAAATTTTATTCAGACCTTTCTAGATTTTACTCATATTTTTCTCCCTCATTTTAATATTTTTCTGATGTTTTCTGAATATTTCTGGACATACTGACTTTTTGCAGACTTTCAGTTTTTTCCTGACATTTTATTCATATTTTGAGAAATTTTATTAACATTTTCCAGATATTTTAATCTAATTTTCTTCCATTTTATTAATATTTTGGACATTATTATAATAATATTTTCCAAGTCCAGAGGGGAGCAGGAAAAACTGTATAATAAAGCAGCTTCACGCGTTTGGAATAAAAACTCACTGAAGACTTCGAGGTTGGCTGAGATGGAGATGTTGGTGTGTTTGATGGAGCAGGTGTAAACTCCGCTGTCGTCGTGGCTGGCGTTGGAAAGCTCGATGGTCCCGTTGGTCAGGAGGGAAACTCGAGGGTCGGACAGCAGAGGGACCAGATCCTCGCCCTCCCTGCAGACGGAAAACAGAAAACACATCGACCCGGATGGGAGTGAGTCTTCAGCTCCGGCATCTCAGAGGCTCGATCAATAAACGTGTTTCCTGAACAACAAGTCGATCGATGAGGGACAGTAGAGGATCAATAAGTGATGATAATGGACAGAAGCTGCAAACCTTCCAGGACCTGAGCAGCACGGTGAAAACTACACATTAGGATCAGTTTAAATGAAGGTAAATGTGGAAATATTCATAAAACTAGTAAAAAACTTCTGTTACAATCAGGAAATATATGTTTTTTTTCCACTCAGTGAATCTGAATGCAGCTTTTTTTATTTCTAACTTGCAGCTACGCATTAAAACTTTAATATTTTAATAATATTTTTAAGAATATTTATAGTTTTCTGACTGTTTAATTTAGTACATTTTTAATTTTAATTTTTAATTTTATTTTATTTTAATTTTTTAATTTTTTAAAAATTTTTATTAATTAAATTTATTAACTCATTTATTTATATTTTTCGGACGTTTTTCACTCTTTTTCA
Source organism: Dascyllus trimaculatus (assembly GCA_024666655.1). NCBI lineage: Eukaryota > Metazoa > Chordata > Actinopteri > Pomacentridae > Dascyllus > Dascyllus trimaculatus. Next base: position 31,903,878 of record CM045452.1, read on the forward strand.
GATTTTCCAACATTTTAATATTTTTCTGACATTTTATTATTTTTATGCTATATTTATTAAACAATATTCTGAAATTTTATTGATATATATATATTTTTAAATATTCTGATTTTTGAAAACATTCATATTTGTCAAATCTATTATTGATATTTTCCTACATTTTATTATTATATATTTAACATTCTAGGATATTCTGTTAATATATTTTGTGCTTTAACATGAATAAATGTAGAAATAAGTAGTTTTTTTTCCAAGGATTTACAAATACTCTACATAATATTTCCATTTTATCAAACATAACAGTTTAGTATTTGAAATAATCCACATTTCTTATGATTTTAACTCACTGTATTTGTTTAAAAGTTTCCATAAAGATGTTTTCAGGGACGTCAACCACTGAAACATCGGTGTTTTTATTGCTGCAGCCTCCAGGGGGCGCCGCTGCTTCGTTCAAAGGGAAAACCAGAGGATGGTTTGACAGACAACAGGTTTAGTTTCAGACTGAAAACTGATCCAAACAACCAGCATTTTGTTTGTAAACAAAGCAGGATTTGTTGTTTTGTTTCCACACAGAAATAAAATGCTGTCAGAAAAATTAAAAAATAATAAATAAAGTCTCTTTTATTATTATTTTTTCCGTCTTCCTTCATTATTTTTTTGTTTCGTAAATAAGAAAACACACAGAATAAAGCAGTTTTGATGAAATATCACAGTTTGAAAGTTGGATTTAGTTACTGATCCTGATGGATGTGAACCTCACACACGATGCGTTCAAGGACCATCAGAAAGTCGATGATATTTTTCCATTTGTTACAGTTTAGGGCTGATAAGCGCCGTGGCTTTGGTGTTCTCTTAAACATAACTTCCCTTTCAACCTGCTGACAGGTTTCGGAGGGTTAAAAATAATATGGTGCAGCTTAAAGTATAAAACAAGATACTTAGATTTTTTGACAATTTAATACTATTTTCAGACAAAATCCTACTTTTCTGACAATTTGTTGACATTTTTGGACATTTTATTAATGTTTTATACACGATTTTAATGCATTCGTTTAATATTTGACATGTTAAAATTTTATCTCATATTTATTAACATTCCATTTGGTTTTCATTCATATTTTTCAAACTTATTATTAACATTTTCTGACATTTTAATGATTTTCTGACATTTTATTAGTATTTTTTGACATTTTTACATTATATTAAATTAACATTTTTTGAAATATTATTATTTTTGATATTTTATTGATATTTTCCACAACTTACATTCAGATTTTCAGACATTTTTTATTCATATTTTGGTAAATATCACTACTTTCCTGGAATATTCTGACTATTTTTGGATTTTTCTATTCAGACTTTCTGACATTTTACTATTTTTCTCACTCATTTAATTTTTTTTTCAGACATTTTCTGAATATTTCTGGAGATATTAACATTTTTCAGACATTTAGATTTGTTCTGACATTTCATAAAATAAGTAAATGGGTAAAAGTAAAGTCTGGCTCCCACCATGTGACGTGGGGTCTCGGGGAGCCGAAGGATTCACAGTGAAGCTGGACGTCTCCTCCTTCCATCACTTTGTACACGACTCCATCAGAGGACAGGATCTGAGGAGGAAGCTCTGAGAGACGCACAAACACTGATCAGTAATCAGTCAGTCAATCGGAGATCAATCAACCAGAGCTGCCAGAGGGGTCAGCGAACGCACCGACGACGAACAGGAAGGCGTTGAGCAGAATGGACCCGTGTTTGTTGGAGGCTTCGCACTGATAAACGGCGTTATCGGAAAAGTGGACGTCTTTGAGGATCAGAGCTCCAGAAGAAACACTGAGGCGACGATCCGGATCCACATCTGGACAGAAAGACAGACAACAAGGGTTAACATCTGGACGGACAGACAGGATTAACATCTCTACAGACAGACAGGATTAACATCTGGATAGAAGGACAGAGTTAACATCTGGATAGACAGACAGACAGACAGACAGGGTTAACATCTGGACAGAAAGACAGACAGACAGACAACAGACTGACAGACAGGGTTAACATCTGGACGGACAGACAGACAGACAGACAGGATTAACATCTGGACAGACAGGATTAACATCTGGACAGACAGACAGACAGACAGGATTAACGTCTGGACAGACAGACAGACAGACAGACAGGATTAACATCTGGACAGACAGACAGACAGACAGGATTAACATTTGGACAGACAGACAGACAGACAGGATTAACGTCTGGACAGACAGACAGACAGACAGACAGACAGGATTAACATTTGGACAGACAGACAGACAGACAGGATTAACGTCTGGACAGACAGACAGACAGACAGGATTAACATCTGGACAGACAGACAGACAGACAGACAGACAGACAGACAGACAGGCAGGCAGACAGACAGACAGACAGACAGACAGACAGACAGACAGACAGGGTTAACATCTGGACAGACAGACAGAATTAACATCTGGACAGACAGACAGACAGACAGGATTAACATTTGGACAGACAGACAGACAGACAGGATTAACGTCTGGACAGACAGACAGACAGGATTAACATTTGGACAGACAGACAGACAGACAGGATTAACATTTGGACAGACAGACAGACAGACAGGATTAACGTCTGGACAGACAGACAGACAGGATTAACATCTGGACAGACAGACAGACAGACAGACAGACAGGGTTAACATCTGGACAGACAGACAGACAGACAGACAGGATTAACATCTGGACAGACAGACAGACAGACAGACAGGGTTAACATCTGGACAGACAGACAGCCAGACAGACAGAATTAACATCTGGAATCTGGACAGACAGACAGAATTAACATCTGGACAGACAGACAGACAGACAGACAGGATTAACATCTGGACAGACAGACAGACAGACAGACAGGATTAACATCTGGACAGACAGACAGACAGACAGACAGGGTTAACATCTGGATGGAGAAACAGACAAACAGACAGACAGACAGACAGACAGACAGACAGGCAGACAGACAGACAGACAGACAGACAGACAGACAGACAGACAGACAGACAGACAGACAGGAGGAAGAAGGAAGAGGAAAAAGAGGAAGACGACCCAAAGAACCACCACAGAAGAAGAAGCTGCCGACCTGTGATTGGCTGTCCGTTGATGCTCCAGGTGACGTCAGGCTTGGGGATGCCCTCAGCCAGACAGTCCAGTCGGACGGTTTCTCCAGGAGCATAGCGGAGGTTCTGAGGTTCCTTCAGCCAGTAGGGAGCCGCTGGGAAGGAGGACAGACGAATCAGACAGCATGAACTAAACCTGAGACTGATGATCAGGTAGACGACTGACTGACGCAGTAGCAGGAGGGAAAAGAGTGTCAGCGAAGTTCAGCTTGAGTCACTTCAAGGAACATTTTATGTCATTTTTAATACATTTTCAGTTGTTCACACATTTTTTCAGTCGTTTTGGAAAAGTTTGAAACCATTTATGACATAATATTTGTAATTTCAACATGTTTAGAATCATTTTGGACAAATTTTAGGTTATTTTGGACATTTTGTTGTCATTTTGAAAACATTTCTAGTCATTTTGAACAGTTTTTAGAATAATTTCAGACAGATTTTGAGTAACTTTGGACATTTTTAATCATATTAGGCGTCTTTTTATTATTTGAGATAATTTTTAAGTCACATTGAGTCATTCTGGACATCTTTTTGTCATTTAGGCTGAATTTTAAACAGGTTTTGGGTCATTACTTGTATATTTTTAGTCAGATTTGATCAGTAGTTAAGTAGCAGTTAGTTTAGGTGTCACGTGTAGTATTTCATTTTCATTTACAGTATGATAATTTCATGTGGGATGCTTCATTTTCACTATAAATTTAATTTGAAAGTTTAATTTGTAATACCTCTATTTTATTTGAAATATTTCATCATCATGTGCAATGTTTCCTTTTTGGTGCAATATTTTAATCTTCATATGTAACATGTTGATATTAATGTGCAACTTTCTTTATTATGTGGAATATTTCAACTTAATTATCAATTTAATTTGCATTATTTCTTTATCATTTGTTATGTGTCTATCATTTGCAATATTTCAGTTTCGTGCACAGCATTTCCTTTTTTGGGGCAACATTTCAATTTAATTTGCAATTTCTGTTTATCATTTTAATATATTTCTTTATTATGTGTATTGGTAACATGTTATTTGTGTAATAATCCAGTGTCATTTTCAGTATTTCAGTTTCATTAGAAATATTTTTTTTATTATTGCTTAATTAAGTTCATGCACAGTACTTCATTATATGGTGCAAAAATTCAATTTCATTTCTTTATGATGTGTAATATTTTTATTTTATTTTGAAGTATTTCTTTGTCATGTGTAATGTTTTATATTTTATTTTGAAATATTTGTTTATCATGTGTAATATTTTTATTTTATTTTGAAGTATTTGTTTATCACGTGTAATGTTTCTTTTTATTTTTGAAATATTTGTCTATCATGTGTCATATATATTTTATTTTGAAATATTTGTTTATCATGTGTAATATTTCTATTTTATTTTTTAAATATTTGTTTTTCATGTGTAATAGTTGGATTTTATTTTGAAATATTTGTTTATCATGTGTAATATTTCTGTTTTATCTTGAAATATTTGTTTGTTGTGTGTAATATTTTTATTTTATTTTGAAGTATTTGTTTATCGTGTGCAATATTTTTATTTTATTTTGAAACATTTGTTTATCGTGTGTAATATTTCTGTTTTATTTTGAAATATTTGTTTATCATGTGCAATATTTTTATTTTATTTTGAAGTATTTGTTTATCATGTGTAATGTTTCTTTTTTATTTTGAAATATTTGTTTATCATGTGCAATATTTTTATTTTATTTTGAAGTATTTGTTTATCATGTGTAATATTTCTATTTTATTTTGAAACATTTGTTTATCGTGTGTAATATTTCTGTTTTATCTTGAAATATTTATTTTTCGTGTGTAATATTTTTATTTTATTTTGAAGTATTTGTTTATCATGTGTAATATTTCTATTTTATTTTGAAATATTTGTCTATCATGTATAATATTACTTATTACTTCAAAATATTACTTCCTCAGTATCATCTCCAGTCTTACTTCTAACATTTTCCATCCCAGACAGATTTTATTGTGTAGATTTTATTCTATCTGGTTGTTTTTTACAGTCATATCTGGTTGTTTTTCTACTTTACAGTGATGAGCTTCGTCCCTCGTGTTCTGTATCTTGGTGACGGATGAAGCCTGACCTTCCACGGTGACGGTGAACGAGTGAACCGCCGAGCCGTGGCTGTTCTCGGCTCGACACTCGTATTCGCCGTCGTCCTTCTGCTGCACCGAGTGGAAGTAAAGCCAGCGGCCGAAGTTCTCCACCTCAGAGCCGGTGTCCTCCAGAGATCCGTCCTTCTTCACCCACTGAACCTTAGGGGTCGGTCTGCAGGAGGAGGAGGAGCAGGAGGAGGAGGAGCAGGAGGAGCAGGAGGAGGAGGAAGAGGAGGAGGAGGAGGAGGAGGACAAGGAGGAGGAGGAAGAGGAGGAAGAGGAGGAGGTGGAAGAGGAAGAGGAGGAGGAGGAGGAGAGGGAAGAGGAGGAGGAGGAGGAGAGGGAGGAGGAGCAGTAGGAGGAGGAAGAAATGGAGCAGGAGGAGGAGGAGGAAGAGGATAAGGAGGAGGAGGAGGACAAGGAGAAGGAGGAGGAAGAGGAAGAAATGGAGCAGGAGGAGGAGGAGGAGGAAGAAAAGGAGAAGGAGGAGGAGGAGAAGGGGATGAAGAAGGAGGAGGATGAGGAGGAGGAGGAGAAGAAGGATGAGGAGGAGGAGAAGGAGGAGGAGAAGGAGAAGAAGGAGGAAGAGGAAGAGAAGGAGGAGGAGAAGGAGAAGGAGGAGGAGGAGGAGGAGAAGGAGAAGAAGGAGAGGGAAGATGAGGAAGAGGAGCAGGAGGAGGAGGAGAAGGAGGAGGAGGAAGAGGAAGAGAAGGAGGAGGAGGAGAAGGAGAAGGAGGAGGAGGAGGAGAAGGAGGAGGACAGGGAGAAAGAGGAGGACAAGGAGAAGGAGGAGGAGGAGGAGAAGGAGGAGGAGGATAAGGAGAAGGAGGAGAAGGAGGAGGACAAGGAGAAGGAGGAGGACAAGGAGAAGGAGGAGGAGAAGGACGAGGAGGAGGAGGAGGAGGAGGACAAGGAGGAGGACAAGGAGAAAGAGGAGGAGAAGGAGGAGGAGGAGAAGGAGGAGAAGGATGAGAGAAAGGCAGAAGAATGTGGTGGAGAAAAAGGAGAAGAAGGAGGAGAAGAGGAAGAAAGTAGAAGAAAGAAAGTAGAAGGAGGTCAGGAGGCCGTCAGACGGATGAAGCAGATTAAGTTGTTAATTATGTCATATCCTGTTTCATCGTTAATGGAAATCCATTTATCGCCATGGAGACGGGCTCTCAGGGGAAACAGGAGAATTAGAGACAAAACAGCCGAGAAGAAGAGATTTAATGAAGAGGATTAAAGATTCAGGACAGAAAAAGTCTAGTTCTGATGAAAATACATGAAAATATCAATAAAACAGACTCAGTAACTATAAAAACCCTCATTATACTGATTATATTTTATATCATCATAGTTGTTGTTAAATGAAGATGATTTTAAAGTTTCTTCAAATATAAATTCATTGATTTTATAGGTGAATATATATTTTAGGATTAAAGATCCGTCATATCAAATACAAGATTTCTGTATTCATTCAAATTATACAAGTTTTATTTTGAAATTAAGTGTTTGTTATTGTTATGATGAGCACAATTATTTGATTAATGTGGTTTTGAGGGTTTTTTTTAAAGCTAAATCTGTATATTTTATTATTAAAGAACTGCCAAATAAACATGATTTCTTATGTTAAGTCACATTTAAAAACTCATATTATCCTTAATTTAACCTGAAACGACTGCAGATTCTCACAATTACAAACTGACGTACTGGTTTTACGACATTATTTTGACTTTTTTAGGGAAAAAAATCAAATTATATCGTAAAATCAACTAATAAAGGTGTTTTTTTGCAGTACTAAATCTGATTATTTGTAATATTATTGTTGTTATTTAACCATATTTAATGTAGTTTCCTTGTTTTGACACATGCAAATATCCTCCTTTAAGCAATAAAAAGCAACAAAATAAAATAAAATAAAAATCACATTATGTAAAAATTAATTACTATATTTTGAGGGCACCACCCACTGGAAAAACATTTTTTTATTTTAAATTTTTTTTTACAGTTCCTTATTTTTACCTGTACACTGTAAAAAATATTTTACAGATTTAAAATTTTTTTTAAAAAGATTTTTCCTCAATTTTTTTAAATAATTCATTTTACAAAATTAACTTTTAACATAATTTTGATTTAATGCATGAAACTTTAATGTTCTAATATTATCTGGAAAATATCAGCTGTGTTTTATTTTAAACAACGAGAGAAATCCTCAATAATTACAGAGAATTAATGCGTTTTAATCGGTTTATAATGTGAATAAGTAGCTGTTTACTGTAAAATATACAAGCTTTTTAGTGTTTAGAATTCATTTATTCTGCAGGTAGAGAGTCTGCAGATCTTCTTGAATGCAGCTTTAATTTTACTGTTAATAAAGTTTGTTTTTGTTTGAATTTACTGAGAGATTATCACAGACACTACTGCACACTACACAACCCAAACAGACACACACTGAGCTGCACACTACACAACCCGAACAGACACACACTGGGTCCTTACAGGCCTTTGGGGATGCACTCCAGGGTCAGACTGTCTCCTCGGAGGGCCAGGACGGAGCTGCGAGGTCCGGCCAGGCGGAAGAAGTGAGGCTTCCTGCCGTGAGCGACGTCGTTGCCTGGAGACGGACATGAAGCGGAAACAGGTTCATGGCAGCGTTCGACACGACAACAGGCTGCTTTACTTTACATGACGACAGCGGAGAGGATCCAGTGACTCAAGACGCTTCCAGGTAATGATGTCATCAACTCATTATGGGATGGATCGGAGTCTGAACAGCTAAACTGCAGCAGGTCATAGAAACATGAAACATCGGCGGCCTGGAAGAGCTTCAGTCTCAGCTGGACTCATGTGTGCATGTTTGTGTGTGTTTGTGTGTGTGTTTGTGCACGTTTGTTTATTTTCATACATGTTTATGTGTGTCTGTGTATTTATCTGCATTTGTGCGAGTGTGTTTAGGTATGTTTAAATGTGTGTGTTTGTGCATCTTTGTGTGTATTTGTGCATGTTTGTGTGTATTTGTGTATTTTTGTGTGTTTTTGCACGTTTTGTGTGTATTTGTGTATGCTTGTGTGCGTGCTTATGTGTTTGTGCATGTTTGTGTTTATGTGTGTGTGCTCGTGCATGTTTTTTGTGTATTTATCTGTATTTGTGCAAGTGTGCCTGTGTTTGTATTTTTGTGTATGGTTGTGTGTTTTTGCACATTTGTGTGTGTTTGCGTGCTTTTAACTGTATTTGTACAGGTGTGCTTCTAGCATGTTTGTGTGTGTGTTTGTGTATTTATCTGTATTTGTGTGTGTGTGTTTAGGTGTGTTTGTGCATGTCTGTTTGTGTTTGTGTGTTTGTGCATGTTCGTGTGTGGGGGTGTGCATGTTTGTGTGCTTTTGCATGTTTGTGTGTATTTGTGTATGCTTGTGTGTGTGGTTGTGTGTTTGTGCATGTTTGTGTATTTATCTGTGTTTGTGTGAGTGTGCTGGTGTTTGTATTTTTGTGCATGATTGTGGGTTTTTGCACATTTGTGTGTGTTTGCGTGCATTTAACTGTATTTGTACAGGTGTGTTTTTAGCATGTTTGTGTTTGTATGTTTGTATGTTTGTGCGTTTTTGCATGTCTGTGTGTGTTTGTGTATTTATCTGTATTTGTGCAGGTGTGTTTAGAAATTTTTGTTTGTGTGTTCATGCATTTTGTGTGTATTTGTGCATGTTTTGTGTATTTCTGTATTTGTGCGTGTGTGTGGTTGTGTGCTTGTGTATGTTTGTGTGTGTGTATCTGTATTTGTGCATGTTTGTGTGTCTTTGTGTATGTTTCTTTGTGTGTTTGTGTATGTTATTGTGTGTGGTTTGTGTGCATATTTTTGTGTATTAATCTGTATTTGTGCATGTGTGTTTGCGCATGTGTGTATTTGTGCATTTACGTGTGTTTTTGCACGTTTTGTGTGTATTTGTGTATGCTTGTGTGTGTGGTTATGTGTTTGTGCATGTTTGTGTTTGTGTGTTTGTGCATGTTTTTGTGTATTTATCTGTGTTTGTGCAAGTGTGCCTGTGTTTGTATTTTTGTGCATGATTGTGGGTTTTTGCACATTTGTGTGTGTTTGTGTGCATTTAACGGTATTTGTAAAGGTGTGTTCTTGCATGTTTGTGTGTGTTTGTGTATTTATCTGTATTTGTGCGAGTGTGTTTAGATGTGTTTGTGCATGTCTGTTTGTGTTTGTGTGTGTTTGTGCATGTTCGTGTGCTTTTGCATGCTTGTGTGTGTGTGGTTTTGTGTTTGTGCATGCTTGTGTGTGTGTGCGTTTGTGTATGGTTTTGTGTATTTGTGTATTTTTGTGTGTGTGGTCTGTGTCCATATTTTTGTGTATTAATCGCTATTTGTACATGTATATTTGTGCATGTTTGTGTGTATTTGTGTATGTTTGTGTGTATTTATCTGTGTTTGTGCGAGTGTGCTGGTGTTTGTATTTTCGTGCATGATTGTGGTTTTTGCACATTTGTGTGTGTTTGTGTGCATTTAACTGTATTTGTGCAGGTGTGTTTTTAGCATGTTTGTATGTTTGTGAATGTTTGTGTGTTTTTGCATGTCTGTGTGTGTTTGTGTAATTATCTGTATTTGTGCGAGTGCGTTTAGATATGTTTGTTTGTGTGTTCAGGTGTGTTTGTGTGTATTTGTGCATGTTTTGTGTATTTCTGTATTTGTGCGTGTGTGTGCTTGTGCATGTTTGTGTTTGTGTATTTGTGCGAGTGTGTGTGTGTTTGTGAATGTTTGTTTGTATTTGTGTGTGTTTCTGCATGTTTTTGTGTGCTTGCATTTGTGTGTTTATGCATGCTTGTGCGTGTTTTTGTACATGTGTGTGTTTGTGTGTGTTTGTGTGTATTTAGGCCTGTTTGTGTTTGTTTGTGGATGTTTGTTCACAGAAAAAAGTATTAATTTACTCGTTTAATGGTACAAAAAACAAACTAACAAACGAACAAAACAGACATCTGCATTTTTAGTTTCATTCTTTTTCAACATTTAACTGTAAAATCACACAATAAACTTTTTAACTGATTTAAATCATAAAAACAACTTTATTTTATCTTATTTAGAATAATGAGCAGACCTGGTTCTGTTTATGTGTTTGTGTCTGTTTATGTTGTGTTTTTTTGATCGTCTGTTTGTGTTGTGTTTGTTCATCTGTGTTGTGTTTGTTTGTTTGTGTTGTGTTTGTTCATTTGTGTTGTGTTTGTTTATGTGTTTGTGGCTGTTTGTATTGTGCTTTGTTTGTGTGTTTGTGTGTTTGTTTGTTTGTGTCGTGTTGTGTTTGTTTGTGTTGTGTTTGTTTGTGTGTTTATTTGTTTGTGTGGTTGTTTGTTTGTTTGTCTGTCTTCTTACTGGGCATGACTGTGAGGGTGACGGCCGTCTCCGGCAGGATGGTCCTGGCCGCCGTGTACTGAGCGTTACAGATGTAGTCGTCTCTGCTGTCGCTCTTCAGAAGGTTGGAGAAGTACAAGTTCCCATCGAGGCCCAGAGTCACCCGCTCACTCTGCTTGATGTGGACCATCCCTGGAGGAGGAGCAGGAGGAGGAGGAGGAGGAGGAGGACAGGTTAGAACCACAGCCGCAAGGAGGAGGAGGAGCAGGAGGAGGAGGAGGAGGAGGAGGAGGAGAAGAACAACAGGTTAGAACCACAGCCGCAAGGAGGAGGAGGAGGAGAAGGAGGAGGAGGAGGAGGAGGAGCAGGAGGATGAGGAGGAGAAGGAGGAGGAAGAGGAGAAGGAGGAATAAGAGGAGGAGAAGGAGGAGGAGGAGAAGAAGGAGGAGGAGAAGAAGAAGAAGAAGAAGAAGAAGAAGGATGAGGAGAAGAAGGACGAGGAGAACAGGTTAGAACCACAGCCGCAAGGAGGAGGAGGAGAAGAGGAGGAGGAGGAGGAGGAAGAGGAGAAGGGGGTATAAGAGGAGGAGAAGGAGGAGGAGGAGAAGGAGGAGGAAGAGGAGAAGGAGGAATAAGAGGAGGAGAAGGAGGAGGAGGAGAAGGAGGAGGAAGAGGAGAAGGAGGAGGAGAAGGAGAAGGAAGAGGAGGAAGAGGAAGAGAAGGAGGAGAAGGAGGAGGAGAAGGAGGAGGAGGAAGAGGAAGAGAAGGAGGAGGAGGAGAAGAAGGAGAAGGAGGAGAAGGAGGAGGAGAAGAAGGAGGAGGAGGAGAAGAAGGGGAAGGAGGAGAACGAGAAGGAGGAGGAGAAGGAGGAGGAGGAAGAGGAAGAGAAGGAGGAGGAGGAGAAGAAGGAGAAGGCGAAGGAGGAGGAGGAGGAGAAGGGGAAGGAGGAGGAGAAGGAGGAGGAGAAGGAGGAGGAGGAGGAGAAGAAGGAAAAGAAGGAGGAGAAGGAGGAAAAGAAGAAGATGGGGAAGTGGAAGAAGAAGAAGCAGGAGGAGGAGGAGGATGTTCTGCACTCAAAATGAACTGACAACTTAAAGGTTTAAAGGTGAAGATTTAAAGATGAAGATTTAAAGGTGAAGGTTTAAAGGTGGAGGTTTAAAGGTGAAGGTTTAAAGGTGGAGGCTCCAGAAGCTCCACTCAGACTGCTGCACTCCTCAGTCTGAGTGGAGATCATCTGCAGAGCAGCGCTGCTGATCCTGCTGGAGGAAACAGGCCGAGCTGAACGAGCAGCGCTGCAGACTCCAGTGACAACAGAAGAGAGGAAGTAACACCGACTGACTCTTGTCCATCCAGTGGATGTGAGGAGGCGTGGAGCTCTGAGGAGGGCTGCAGGTCAGGATGAAGCTCTCTCCTTCAAACGCTCTCCGGTGGACCTTCTGCTGCTTCAGGAGGACCGGCTGAGCTGCAACACAAACAGCAGAGGTTCAGGTGAGATGCTCTCCAACACGCAGCAGCAGACCTGAGCTTCAGCTGCACCTTTGGAGCTGCTTTATCTGGTAAACAGAGCTGCCAACGTGCTGCACATAAAGGCAGCAGATAGAAGCATCCTATCTAACCGACACCATTCATCAGAGACAGAAACGGTAGAGACAGAAATAACCGGCAGATGTTTCCCATCGTTTTGTCTTTGTTCTAACTCATTTACTGAACGTTTGCTGGGAGTCGGCTCCGAACTAACAGACGTCCTGTCAGACAGATGCAATAACAGCAAAGACGCATCAAAATACAACCCAGAGGGCCTTGAGATGTGGACAAAGACACACGGAAAGACCAGAAAGACACAAAAATCCACCACAGAGACAGAAAAAACACAAATACATGCAAAATAAACACAAATAAACCACATTTTAAACGCACAAAAGGACTACGAGATGCAAACAACCACAAAGACAAACACCAAGATCCGCAAGACAGCGACAAAGAGACGCAAAAAGACCAGAATGACCACAAAAATCACCACGAAAAGAAGCCAGAATTCACCATAAGACGCAGAATCCTCACATAAACAAACAAAACACCCACTAAAAGACAAAGAATCACCACAAAATCAACGCAAAAACACACAAAATCCAGAAAAAGATGCGACGTCTCCACTCAAAGAAGGAAAATCTACCAGAAAATGGAAAAAGCCTCCAAAAAAAAGCAGAGCAAAAACACAAAAATTCACAAAATCACTGCAAAATGAGGCCAAAATTCACCATGAGATGCAGAATCCTCACCTAAACACACCAAACCACCACCGACGGACTCAGAATCACTTCCCCAAACTTCCCATCGCTGACTCACCATCGACGCCACAGCTCCGTCTCCGGGAGGCGGTTGCCACGGCAACAGGAGACGAGCGAGCAGGACGGGAGGCCCGAGCTGACCTCAGGGCGTCCCGAGTGTGTTACTGTGTGTGTGTGTGTGTGTGTGTGTGTGTGCAGACTCACGCTCCACGATGACCTGGACCGTCTGAGTCACGGCGGTTCCCAGAGCGTTGGAGGCGTAGCAGCGATAAAGGCCCTCGTACGACTCCAGGGGGACGTCCTCTTCGGCGTACAGCGTCCCGGATTCTTCTCGCTCTGGTCCGAACGCCTCCCCGTCCTTCACCCAGCGGAACCTGCAGGACCATCATCATCATCATCATCATCATCATCATCATCATCATCATCAGGACCTATTTACACCGAGTGTGAGGGTTAAAGGCCTCAACGTGAGCTGCTGCACAGACAAATGTAAATTAAAAAACAGATTTTCCCTGTTTTGTTCAGCTACACATACCTGGTAAAAGTTTTTAAAAAGACTACAACTGTAAATAAACAAAATATACATTTTTATAAATACTAATTTGTTCTTTTACAACATTTGACTGTAATATTACACTTTAAAAAAAACAGAGGCTTTTTTTAAAATAAGAAAATCTTATTTTTCCTGTTTTGTTAAGCTACAGATATCTAGTAAAATTTACAGATTTGTTTTTACATGTTTTTAAAAAAAGGCTAAAACTGCAAATAATCTAAAACGTCTAAATGTTATTTTACAGGGTTTTTTTTTTGCAGCTCTATCTGGAAAACCTTTCTTACAAATAAGCTTTGTGCTACTGCAAAAATACGTGTTTTTTTCCAGCACCGGGAACCTTTCAGAAAACTAAAGTCACTGTAATATTACAATATTTTAAAAAAGCATTTCAAAACAATTTTTAAGCTTTTTTCTTGAATTACAAAAAGATTTTTCCAGTGTTGTTCAGTTACAGATATTTGGTTAAAATTACAAAATAATTATTTAAATGTTTTTTAAAAAAAGGCCCAAACTGTCAATAATTAAAATCTGCATTTTAAAAAAAGGTATTTTGCTCTTTTACAACATTTAACCATAATATTAGACTATTTTTGAAAGAAATAACATTTAAAACTATTTTAAAACTTTTTTCTTAAATAATAAAAAAGAGATTTTCCCTGTTTGAAAACTGTCAATAATAAAAATCATCACTTTTACAATTTGTTCTTTTACAACGTTCGACCCTTTTATCACACTGTTCTAAAAAACAATCATTTTAAAACAACTTTTAAGCTTTTTTTAAATACAAAAACGATTTTCTCTGTCTTGTTACGTTACAGATATCCAGTAAATTTACAGATTTGTTTTTACACAAAAAGGCTAAAACTGTAAATAATCAAAAGCAGCATTTTTATAATTTGTTATACAAACTTTGACCATAACATTACAGCATTTTTTTTAGTGAATTTAAATCAGCTAATATATATTTATTATTATATTATATATATTTATTTATTTATTGAGGACTGAAAATTATAAATCATTTCATAATTGTTATTCTACAGATTTTACCAGGTGTGTTCAATTATAGAAAATTACAAGTACAGTTACAGAAAAAAAGTATTAATTTACGCAATTCAACCAGCACTGCCACGTTTAACTGACCCAGGCCCGTTTAGGAGATGCTCCAGGTAGTGACCAGTGCCGATGCTACCATTTAGCTAAATGCTAATGCTAACTGCTAATTTAACCGGCACTGCGACGTTTAACTGACCCAGGCCCGTTTAGGAGATGCTCCAGGTAGTGACCAGTGCCGATGCTACATTTAGCTAAATGCTAATGCTAACTGCTAATTCAACCAGCACTGCCACGTTCAACTGACCCAGGCCCATTTAGGAGATGCTCCAGGTAGTGACCAGTGCCGATGCTACCATTTAGCGAGCAGCTAAATGCTAATGCTAACTGCTAATTCAACCGGTACTACAATGTCCAACTGACCCAGGCCCGTTTAGGAGATGCTCCAGGTAGTGACCAGTGCCGATGCTACGATTTAGCGAGCAGCTAAATGCTAATGCTAACTGCTAATTCAACCGGCACTACCATGTCCAACTGACCCAGGCCTGTTTAGGAGATGTTCCAGGTAGTGACCAGTGCCGATGCTACCATTTAGCTAAATGCTAATGCTAACTGCTAATTTAACCGGCACTGCCATGCTCAATTGACCCAGGCCTGTTTAGGTAGTGACCAGTGCAAATGCTACCATTTAGCTAGCGCAAATGCCACATGCTAATGCTAACCACTAACTCCTTAAAATATACTGCTAACTCACCACCCACAAGGTAACTGTACATGTAATGCTAATGCTAACTGCTAATGCCAATGCTAACTGCTAAGATACTACCATACTACTACAGCGTTAGCTATTGTTAAATGTTACAAAGCTACCATAGGCCTAGATGCCACACACAAATGCTAGAAACCTGAATAGTAATTTGTTGTTTTTGCAATATTTGACCATGAAATAGTCGCATTTTGCTGAATTTAAATCAACACCAACATTGTTACGTGACAAATATCTGCAGTAATATTGAGAAAAAGTATATTTAGTAGTGAAAGATAATTCTTAAAGTCTGACTGTTATTTTATGGATTTTTTTGCAGTTCTGTCTGGAAAATGTTTTTTAAAAATAAGCTTTGTACAACTGCAAAAATTTAGGGCTTCTCCCCAGCATTTCCAGAAAAATGAGCCACAGTTCAGAAGATTAAAGTTGATTGAAAATGAGTTCAGAGGGTTAAAGAGGGTCATCCTTGGAAAGATGGTTGATGAAACGCAGGCTGAGAAAACACAAACAGCGAGGAGGGGGATAATGAAAAGGCAGAAGGGAAAAAGAACAACGAGAAGCTGGAAAATCAGAGGTAATTTAATTTTGCTGTAATTCTATGAAGACAGCATTTATCTCCATGGCAACCTGAAGGCCAGAGAGGAAGCAGAGGTCTGGTCAGTTCATCACAGTCTAAATGAGTGCAGGTGAGGCTGGTGGACGTACGTAGGCGGCGGGTTTCCGGAGGCCTCGCAGGGCAGGTGGATGTCTTCTGTGGAAAACGCCGTGTAGGACGTCGGAGTCGCCGTCAGAACTGGAGGCTGCAGCACTGGAAGCACACAGGAAGTAACAGGAAGTGACAGGAAGTGACAGGAAGTGACAGGAATTAATGAGCTGTACAGGAAGAGGGTCAATGAGGCAGCAAAGATTTTAACTAAAGTCCCAGAACAAGTAAAGCAGCAGAGTTTCTGTCTGGAATTCCACATTATTGGTATCAATGTTATTACATCTGAACAAATACTAGAGCTGCTGCAGGTTCTCCATGTTTACAGGAGCTACACATTTAATCCAGTCCTGCAGTCAGGTTTCATGCTTCCAAATGACACAAGGAGACACAGAACGAAAGAAAACGAGACACACGACGACAAAAAAAGAGCAAACAATGTCACAAAACAAAGAAGGGGAAGTAACATTTAAAAAACGAGACACAAACCAAACAAAAAACAAAATAAAAAGACGAAAGATGCAAATGAAAAAAGAGGAGACATGACAAAAACGAAACACGACATGGAAGAAATGACACACAAAATGACACAAAATAAAAAAAGTTAAATAGCTAAATAAAAGTTTAAAAAAATAAAGTTAAATAATTAGACAGAAATGACTCACAAAATCACAAAAAGTAGACAGAAAACCAAAAATAAGAAATAAAATTATGAAAATGAGACACAAAATCACAACAAAATCACAAAAACGAGACATAAGATGACAAGAACAAGACACAAAATTACAAAACAAGACACATGTGGCAAAAATGAGAGACACAAACACACAAAACAAAAAGGGGGAAATGAAATGAC
The DNA here is from genome assembly GCA_024666655.1 of Dascyllus trimaculatus. NCBI lineage: Eukaryota > Metazoa > Chordata > Actinopteri > Pomacentridae > Dascyllus > Dascyllus trimaculatus. Next base: position 31,920,716 of record CM045452.1, read on the forward strand.
AAAAATCAGACACAAAATAATAAAATTATGAGAAACAAAATGACTGAGTGAGATGAAAAAATACAGCGATGATACATAATGAGACACAATGACACAACAAAAAAAATAAGACATGAGGTGACAAAAACAAGACAAAATTTAAAATATGAGACGTATATGTCAAAAATGAGACACATAATCACACAAAACAAGAAATGGGGAAATGAAATGACAAAAATGAGAAATAAAATGACAAAAACAAGGCACAAAATGACCAACATGAGACGTGACAAAAACAAGATACAAAATGACAAAAGAGGGACAAACAGTGACACAAAACAAAAAAAGATGAAATAAAATGACAAAAAATGAGACAGAAAATGAGAAAAATCAGCCACGTAATGGCACAAAACAATAAAATAATGAGACACAAAACAAAAAAATGACATAAAGTGAAAAAACAAGGCACAAAATGAATAAAAATGAGACAAAAAGTGACACAAAACAATAAAAAGGGAAATAAATTGACAAAATGAGACACAAAATGAGAAAAATCAGCCACTTAGTGACACAAAATAGTAAAATAATGAGACACTAAATGACAAAAACGAGACAAAAAGTAACACAAAACAATAAAAAGTAAATAAAATGACAGAAATGGGACGGAAAATGACCCAAAACAACAAAAAGAATCACAAAATGACAAAAAAGATAAAAAACAAAAATGAGACATGACGAAAATGAGACACAAAACGACAACAAAGGGGCAAACAGTGACACGAAACCAAAAAAGGGAAATAAAATGACAAAAAACTAGAAACAAAATGACAAAAATGAGACACAAAACAAAGAAGAAGAAACAAAATGACTAAAATGAGATGAAAAATGAGAAAGATGATACAAAATGAGACACAGAATGTACAAATCAAAGAAATTCAACGTTTGCTTTTCTTGTTTTTCTGGTTTTTGTCGTTCTGAGCTGCAGGACTTTATGTTGCAGAGAAAAACGAACCACAGTGAGGAAAAAACATTTCTTCATCATCATCATCATCATCATCACAACAAGGAAGGTCACTTACTGTTCTGTATTTTATCTGTTTGTCCAGAGGAAGCAGTGAAAGGAAGCAGAGAGGAAACATTTAACACGACACCAACATGCAGAATCACCGCTGACCAAGACGATCTTAATAAACCCAGACGTTATAATGGATCACCAGGATCAACCTCCGTCTTCGGTTTCTGACTCAGACTCTCCGGCGTCGCTGATCATCTTACATCTTTATCTTTTCTCTCATTCTCTGTCTTTCATTTTTCATTCCACTCTTCCTTCCGCTGTGTTTTTCCTTCTCTCCGTCAATAATTCGTCTTCCTGCCACACCCAGAGCTGAAGGTCGGATGCTGAAGGTCGATCTGAACCCGACTCCTCCTCTGGGAATATCTCAGATAATCCTGCCGACCTCTGAACTTCACCTCCGACACCGGAGCTCGTTCTCATTCTGTTGTGTGTTTAAGTGTATTTATGTGACGTGGATGTGTTTGTCTTTGTTCATCTTCCAGGATTTAACCCCAGAACGCTTCAAACAAAGAGCAGAGCAAACGAACTGAGCAGGAATGTGCACTTAAGTAAAGTAAAAAAAACAACAACTAATCAATGCAATTTGATTTATGGAGCAATAATTGTATTAAGGCTGAGTCATGGTTTCCACATGACCAGCAGCGGAAGAACAAACGCTGTCATTCACGGGTCATTTCATGAAAAATCCATCAGCACCTCCTCCCTGACCTCCTCAGAACCAGCTGGTTCTTTATCTACAGTAATTTATATAATGAAGCAAAGTTTCATCTTAATACTATGGATATTTTCAGATTTACGGATGTTGGGAGGTGTTAGGTGGTGTTGGGAGGTGTAAGTTAGATTTGGGAAGTGTTGAGAGGTTTTGGGAGGGGTTGGATGGCGTGAGTTAGCCTTGGACGGTTTTGGGGGTGTTAGGTTGTGTTGGGTGGTGTTGGGAGGTGTTGGGTGGTTGGAGGCGTTGAGAGTTGCTGGGAGTTGTTAGGTGGTGTTAGGTAGTGTTTTGGGGTGTTGGGTGGTGTTGGGAAGTGTTGGGAAGTAAGGTAGTTTGGAAGGTGTTGGGTGGTGGTGGGAGGTGTTAAATGGTGTTTGGTGATGTCAAACGGTGCTGGGTAGCGTTGGGTGGTGTTGGGAGGTATTAGAAGGTGTTAGATGGTGTTAGATGGTGTTGGAAGGTGTTAGGTGGTGTTGGGAGGTGTTTGGGAGGTATTAGAAGGTGTTAGATGGTGTTAGATCGTGTTGGAAGGTGTTAGGTGGTGTTGGGAGGTGTTTGGGAGTACTGGCAGATTTTAGATGGTGCTGTTAGGTGTTAGGTGGAGTTAGGATGTGTTGAGTAGTGTTGGGAGGTGTTGGAAGGTGTTTGGTGAAGTTGGGTGGTGTCAGGTGGTGTTGGGTAGTGTTCCAAGGTGTTGGGTGGTGTTAGGTAGTGTTGCATAGTGTTAGGTGGTGTTGGGTGGTGTTAGGAGGTGTTAGGTTGTGTTAGAAGTTTTTAGGTTGTGTTGGGTGGTGCTGGGAGGTGTTGGGTGGTGTTCGGAGGTTTTGGGTGGTTGGAGGCGTTGAGAGTTGCTGGGAGTTGTTAGGTGGTGTTAGGTAGTGTTTTGGGGTGTTGGGTGGTGTTGGGAGCTGTTGGGAAGTAAGGTAGTTTGGAAGGTGTTGGGAGGTGTCGAATGGTGTTGGGTGGTGGTGGGAGGTCTTAAACGGTGTTGGGCGATGTCAAGTGGTGCTGGGTAGCGTTGGGTGGTGTTGGGAGGTATTAGAAGGTGTTAGATGGTGTTGAAAGGTGTTAGGCGGAGTTAGGATGTGTTGAGTAGTGTTGGGAGGTGTTTGGTGAAGTTGGGTGGTGTCAGGTGGTGTTGGGAGGTGTTAGGTGGTGTTGGGAGGTGTTTGGAGGTACTGGGAGGTGTTAGGCAGAGTTAGGATGTGTTGAGTAGTGTTGGGAGGTGTTGGGAGGTGTTTGGTGAAGTTGGGTGGTGTCAAGTGGTGTTGGGTAGTGTTACAAGGTTTTGGGTGGTGTTAGGTAGTGTTGGGAGGTGATGGGAAGTGTTTGGTATTGGGTGGTGTTGGGTGGTGTTAGGAGGTGTGGGGAGGTGTTGGGTAGTTTTGGAAGATGTTAGGAGGTCTTAGGTGGTGTTGGGTGGTGTTGTTGCAGCTACTCACAGCTTTTGGGGATGTCTATGGCTCCCTGAGCGACCGGAGGCGACGAGGTGAGGACGAGGAGGAGGAAGAGCAGGGCAGGGAAGCTCCGCCCCCTATAGGCCGTCCACCGACGTTGCGATGACATCATCTCTCAAAGTCCCATCAAAAGTGAGGCGACACGCCGACACACTCATCAACACCCGACGACGACACAACCACCAGCAGACGGAGGATCTGATGGTCCACTGTGGAGACGAGGAGAACCAGGGGGGAGGACAAGGGGGAGTGACCCAGAACAAAGGAGGGAGGAGGGGGGAGGAGGGGGGAGGTCACAGGGGAACAGGAAGCAACGACATCATTAATTTCAGCAAACACGAGTCAACAGAACCAACGTTAATATATTCCAGTTTAACCTGCAAATAAAAGGGGAAACATCCTCATTAGCTCAGAGTGGGACGCTGGAAAGTAATTTGAATATTTCACAGAGAGATCAGACAGCGGACGTCTGCGTTTGAGTTTAAATATAATGAATAATGTGCTGTCAAAACAAAAACAACAACAACTAAACACAAACAGGCCATTTCTTTGTCTCTGGTTTTAATTGGTCGAATTAAAAATGGGCTCAAACAAACAAACAACCAACTTTCCCGCTTTGTTACAACTGATTTTCCATCATTAATGGACGTTCCTGTTTATTATTTCACTGTAATTATTGTAAAAATACGACACCCAACAGCATTTTTCAAAATAAGAGTAAAAACTGTGAAGTCTAACCACCAACAAAACACTACTGTGAGAATTAATGGTTCAAATTGAACTGAAGGGTCGGCCATTTTTATTTGTTGTTGTTGGTTTAAAACTGAGCCCATTCTATGTGTTTTTTTCCTTTATTGGTTTACAATAGGAATAAAGGGTCAGTTTTCTTTTTTTCACTGTTGGTTATAGCCGGAAAAGTTAAAAATGGGTCCGTTTTAGATTAGTCGATTTAAAAGGAGGAAGAAAAACAGCTGTTGTTGTTTTTGTTTGTGGTTGTTTGTGTTATTGCTGTTGATTTAAAATGGAAAAACAATAAAATGGGCCCATTCTCAGCTTTTATCCGTTGTGGATTTAAAATAAAAAATAAACCAACTCAACCAACCAACTAACAACTCAACCAACCAACCAACTCAACCAGCCAGCCAACCAACCAACTCAACCAACCAACCACCTTAACCAACTCAACCAGTCAACTAACCAAATCAACCAACTCAATCAGCTCAACCAACCAACCCAACCAACCAACCAACCAACCCAATCAGCTCAACCAACCAACCCAACCAACCAATCAACTCAACCAACCAACTAACCAACCGACTCAACCAACTCAACCAAACCAACTCAACCAAACCAACCAACCAACCAACCAACCAACCGACTCAACCAACCAACTCAACCAAACCAACTCAACCAACCAACCAACTCAACCAAACCAACTCAACCAACCAACCAACTCAACCAAACCAACTCAACCAACCAACCAACCGACTCAACCAACCAACTCAACCAACCGACTCAACCAACCAACTCAACCAACTAAACCAACTTAACCAACCAACCAACAAACAAACAAAGCATTTTGTTTTGTTGCTAGTTTAAAACAGAAAACTGAAAATTTAGGCAGTTTCATCATCTTACATTGTTGGTTTAAAATAAAATAAACGACAACAAAAGGGCCCATTTTCTGGTCCTTTTCCTTCTTAACTTAAAACAAAAAACAGCAAATGGGTCAGATTTGTTTTTTTCTCTTTTGCTGCTGCTTTAAACTTGGAAAACAACATTGTTTTGGGGCTTTTTGGCCAGTTCAGATTTTCCATCGTTGGTTTAAATGGGGAAAAAAACAAATGGGCCCATTTTCTTGTATTTGTTTATTTATTTGCTTATTTTACTGTTAGTTTAAAATGGAACAAAAATGGCCCCTTTTCTTTTTCTTTTATTTTCACAGTTGTTTCCAGATGGAGACACAAAATTGGATCCATCTTCTTATTTTGGGTTGTTGGTTTAAAATGGAAAAAATAAAGACAAATTTTCTTTATCTTTTTTCTTTTTCTTTTGGTTTCCGTTTTTTCCTGTTTTCAAATATAAAAATAACAAAACGGCCTATTTTCATTTTTTTTTTAGTTTAAATCAGATCAACTTAAAAACCTAATTTTAGGCTGGGGGTTAAGAAGGAAAAAAATAATAAATAAAATAAATTTATTCAAGTTTATTTATTTATTTATTTATGCTTTAAAATGGTCTAATTTTCTGGGGGTTTGTTTTGTTGGTTTCAAACAGGAAAAACAACAAACGGACCTGTTTTCTTATTTTTTGTTTGAGATTTAAAACAGATAAACTTAAAATCTGTCATAGTTGGGGGTTAGAATTGTAAGAAAAGCTGAATAAATAAAAATAGTTTATTAATCTTTTACATTTTTGTTGCTGCTTTAAACTGGCCCTGTTTCCTGCTTTTTTTGCTTCTGGGTTGTTTTTTTTTTTTTTACCAGGAAAGCAGATTATCCTTGGGCGGCCGTCCTGAGGTCATCGTGATAAAGTGGAGATCAGATCGGAGCAGCAGGAAACATCTTCTCACTAATCACATCACAAAGGGAGGCTGTGTGTTTGGTGTGTTTGTGAGCGCCGCTGCTCCTCCATTCATCTCCACCTCTTTTGTTGCTGACTGAACGCTGACCCGTGACGCCAGCAGCCTTCGGAGGAGCTGCTCCACCCTTTGTTCTCCCACACCGACCTCACAGTTTCTCCTGGTTTTTACCAGAAGCGAAGGATTACAGTGAAATCCTTTTGAAAATCCGCTCAGCACTTTTGAAAACTCCCCGTCAGTCTAAAAATAACTGGAGCTGCCACTTCAAAGCTCTGAAATGATGGGAGTAGTTTAGCGAAAGGAAGCACTGATGAAATAAACTGGAGTTCCTCATTGAACTAAACAGAAAAGGCTTTCCTTTCTCCTGTTGGAGTGCTGATTCAGAGTTTATTCAACTTTTTTGTTAAAAATCAAATATTAGTAAGATATTAGATATGTTGAGTTTTCTCCATAGAGGTGCAGGACTTTATATTGCCGTGAAAAATGATCCCACAGTGAGGAAAAATGAGACGGTAGCAAGAAATGCCATAACATGTTTTGGTCTTTGCTACAGTTTTGTACTTCCACACATTTCTCTGCATTTAATTCATTTTAGTTTGGTACTCTTACAGCTTTCACATAATATTTAGGTTTCACATCATTTTTCTGCAGTGAAAAACAAAAGAGTCCACAGTGGAGAAAAATGTAACGGTAGCAAAAAAAAACGACCAGACTGGCTGGTATTAACATGTTTGGGGTTTTTCCCAGTTTTTTTTACTACAGTTTTGTACGATCATGCTTTTCACTGAATGCTTAACATAACTTTGTCTGCAGTGAGAAAAAAATGAGTCCACAGTGGAGAAAAATGTAACGGTAGCAAAAAAACGCCTAGACTGGCTGGTATTAACATGTTTGGGGTTTTTCACAGTTTTTTTTACTACAGTTTTGTACGATCATGCTTTTCACTGAATATTTATGCTTAACATAACTTTGTCTGCAGTGAGAAATAAATTAGTCCACAGTGGAGAAAAATGTAACAGTAGCAAAAAAAAAACATCTGGTTTTACTACAGTTTTGTTTTACTTCAGTTTAATTCTTTTTAGTTTGTTACTCTCGCAGTTTTCGCATGATTTTTTTTTTGTGTTTTACATCATTTCAGTGAAAAATAAATGAGTCCACAGTGGAGAAAAATGTAACAGTAGCAAAAAACGCCTAGAGTGGCTGGTATTAATAACATGTTTGTTTTGTTTTGTACACTTTTTTTTACAGTTTGTACCCTCATACTTTTCATGAATATTTGTGTTGAACATCATTTTTCTGCAATAAAAAATAAACGAGTCCACAGTGGAGAAAAATGTAACAGTAGCAAAAAACATCTAGTTTTACTACAGTTTTGTACTTTCACATATTTCCCTGCATTGAACTCTTTTTAGTTTTGTACTCTCACAGTTTTCACTTAATATTTTTGTTTCACATGGTTTGTCCGCAGTGAAAAATAAATGAGTCCACAGTGGAGAAAAATGTAACAGTAGCAAAAAAACGCATAGAGTGGCTGGTATTAATAACATGTTTGTTTTGTTTTGTACACTTTTTACAGTTTGTACCCTCATACTTTTCATTGAATATTTGTGTTCAACATCGTTTTTCTGAAATAAAAAATAAACGAGTTCACAGTGGACAAATATGTAACAGTAGCGAAAAACGCCTACAGTGACTAGAATTAAAAACAGCTTTTTAAAAAACTTTTTACAGTTTTGTGCTCTCTTACTTTTCTCTAAATATCTATCTTTAACATCATTTTTCTGCAGTGAAAAATAAACAGTGGAGAAAAATGTAACAGTAGCAAAAAATGCCTTGATTGACTTGTATTAATAACATGTTTGTTTTGTTTTTTTTACACTTTTTACAGTTTTGTACCCTCATACTTTTCACTGAATATTTATGCTTAACATAACTTTGTCTGCAGTGAAAAATAAATCAGTCCACAGTGGAGAAAAATGCAACAGTCGCAAAAAAACATCTCGTTTTACTCCAGTTTTGTTTCACTTCAGTTCAACTCTTTTTAGTTTTGCGCTCTCGCAGTTTTCACTTAATATTCTTGTTTCACATGGTTCGTCTGCAGTGAAAAATAGATGAGTCCACAGTGGAGAAATATGTAACAGTAGCAAAAAACGCCTACAGTGACTAGAGTTAAAAACATGTTTTTTAGCACTTTTTACAGTTTTGTGCTCTCTTACTTTTCTCTGAATATCTATCTTTAACATCATTTTTCTGCAGTGAAAAATGAACAGTGGAGAAAAATGTAACAGTAGCAAAAAACATCTCATTTTACTACTGTTTTGTTTCACTTCAGTTTAACTCTTTTTAGTTTTGCGCTCTCGCAGTTTTCACTTAATATTTTTGTTTCACATGGTTCGTCCGCAGTAAAAAATAGATGAGTCCACAGTGGAGAAAAATGTAACAGTAGCAAAAAACGCCTACAGTGACTAGAATTAAAAACATGCTTTTTTAGCACTTTTTACAGTTTTGTGCTCTCTTACTTTTCTCTAAATATCTATCTTTAACATTGTTTTTCCGCCGTGAAAAATAAACAGTGGAGAAAAATGTAACAGTAGCAAAAAACGCCTTGATTGACTTGTATTAATAACATGTTTGTTTGTTTTGTGCACTTTTACTGTTGTGTACTATGAGGTGTGGATATAAGAACAGACAACAGAGGCGGCGGAGGTTACAGAACGTGTCATAACTGATCAGTCTGCCAGTGTAACCAGCTGAGAGGCTTCTGGCCCGGGGGGCAGGGAGTGACAGCTGGCTAATGGAGACACCCCCCCGCCATCCCATAATTACACAACCTGTCCCCATACATGACCCCCGCTCGGCTGCCATTGTCCTCAGCCATCCACACATCATGAAGAAACACACACCTGACACCCGGCTGTTACCTGCCGGCCTGATTTTCAAAATAAATGACCCGAGCAGAGCAGCGGGGGGCTCACGACATCCGACACACGGGCGCTAAATAAATGACAGCTGAGGAAAATGTCCCAGCATGCATCACTGCTACCAGTAACAGCCACCACGCAGACAGAGACAGTGTATGTATGTTCACTGGTTCTGGTTATTCATGTGGACTGGTTCAATTTAAATATTCATGAAGAGGAACGGAGCTCATTAATAAGTTAAGTCTTAATGTGAAGGAAGACGATGGAGGGTCGCTGCCGTCTCTGCTGCTGCTGGTAGAAAACAGAAAAAGTGAAAAGAAAAATATTCTGTTTTTGGATTAAAATGGAAAAAAAAATAAAAATCAACCAGTTTTGTTTTTTGTTGTTGTTGGTTTAAAATAGAAAACATATAAATTAGCCTGTTTTCTCGTTTTATGCTGCAGGTTTAAAGCAGAAAAATGACAAAATAAGTGCATTTTCTCTTTTTATTGTTGTTTAAAATGTAAAAATAATTAGTCGCTTACTTTTCATGTTTATTTGTTTTGTTTTGGGTTTTTTTTTATTGTTGATTTAAAACTAAGAAACATAAAGTCGGCCTATTTACTTTTTTTTTTTTTTGCTCTTGGATTTTTCTTGGTTTTTTTTAACGTTGGTTTAAAATGAAAAATTGGCCCATTGTCTCATTTTACATCTTTGATTTAAAGTGTAAAAAAGGAAACTAGGCCTGTTTTCTGCTTGTTTTTATACACATTGTTGGTTTACGACCTAAAAATTAGCGTGTTTTCTTCGTTTTACATCGTGAGTTTAGAGTGTAGAAACAACAAAATGGTTCCGATTTCTCGTTTCTGATTGTTCAAAATGAAGAAACTGAAAATCAGCTCATTATTTTTTCTTTTTTTGTTAGTTTTAAACAGAAAATTGGGCCCATTTTCTGTCGTTTTTGCTTTGGTAATTTTAAAATGTAAAAATGACTGTTATATGTTCCATCAGAAAGCAGAAAAAGAGCAAAAGGGCCTTTTTAAAATTTTTCATTGTTGGTTTAAAATGGGAAAACAAACAAAATGGCGGGCACCATGACAGAGACTCATGTCGCAATTAATGACCTCCGAGCAGCTTTTACATGCAGAAATCAGAACTGAAATGGAACTAAACACATCCTGAACACGTTGACGTGGATGAATCAGGGTTTTTTTTGTAGCACTGTAGAAAAGTAGGAATATATTTTGAATAACATTTTGACATAAGGGCTGCACGGTGGCTAGGTGGTTAGCAGCGTCGCCTCACAGCTAGAAGATCCCCGGTTCGCGTCCCGGTTAGGACGTCTGGGATCTTTCTGTGTGGAGTTTGCATGTTCTCCCTGTGCAGCGTGGGTTTTCACCATCTTCCTCCCACAGTCCAAAAACATGCTGAGGTTAACTAATGATTCTAAATTGTCCGTAGGTGTGAATATCCCGCCCACTCCGTTTAGAAAAAGACTTAACCGTACACACCACCTCATTTTTAGAAAAAAAATTCATCCACACCTAACCGCATAAGTGCGTTTCTAAGCACATTCATAAGCATGTCAGACCTCTAGGTGGCAGCAGAGTCCCAAATCCTCTCCAATCAGATTGAGCTTCCGGCAAAGTGATGGAAAATAACCATCCTTAACGTCGTCCTTCGCCTGTGTTGTTGAATGTGAAGCAGCATCTGGGCTTGTAAAAACAAACAAGAAGAAAGCGCCTGTACAAGAAACAGCGGCAAAAACCTCATGAGGGCGTCCGTACTGTTTCCCAATGTAAACACAGGTCGCATATGTGACGGAAGAACATGTTTAGTCGCAGGCAGCGACGTTTGGAAGCACAAAACTCCGGTTATTGACGTCCACATGCAGACGGGTCCGTGTACGTTCATTTTCTTAATTTGAGATTTCAAAATAAAAACGAAAAATAATCCGTTTCCTGTTTTTTTTCAGTGATAATACAAAATGAAAAACGGAAAATGGGCCCTAATTCATTATCCATTATCCGTTATCCGATTTAAATAGATGTGTTTGTAAATGGAAATTAAATTAAAATACACTTATTTCTCTACTTCCTGTTGGTTTCGGCTCTGTGACCCGTCTGACTTCTGATGAGGAAGGATCTGGTATCTAAAGCTCCAGTGTTAGCTCACTGTTAGCAGACCTTGCTGTGTGCCGTGGCCTGATGAAGACCCACTGTGGGGTCCAAACGTTGCTTGGCTCACATTGTTCACTATTTCACAGTGGACTTTTCACCAGCGTGGGGTTTATTTGTCCCTTTGGAGGGACCTTGTGGTGCCGCTAGCTCCGCCGCTAGCGCTAAATCGCTATCGTTGGCTGCTTTTCGGGACGTTTTTGGGGAGGTTTGGAGGTTTTCTGTTCCTTTAGCTTTGCTTTTTGGTTTCCTTCCGTTTCCGTAGGGTGGGGGGCTTCTGCCTTGAGCTGTCGTTTAATTTGCGGGGTGTTTTTTGGGGGTTTGTTGGCGTTTTCTGCCGTATGTTAGTGTTTTTTTGAGGGATTTCTATTTCATTACCAGGGTTAAAAATCATTTAGTTAGCATAGGCTGGGTCCATTTTTACATTGTAGATTTAAAATGGAAAAACAACAGCTAAGCCCGTTTTGGTTTTGTTGTTTGTTTGTTTACTTTTGTTGTATTTCATTTAATGGTTTAAACTGGGGGAACCATAAATGGGACCCATTGTCTCTTTTTGGTGTTGGACAGGAAGCTGGTGACAGTATATCAAAGCACTGACTTTGGTTATTCATGTGGGCTTGTATAAATATTCATGGACCTACTGCAGCGCCGAGTTAAGGAGGGGGAGGGACGGAGCTCATTAACGAATTAAGTCTTAATCTGAAGGAACACGACGGCGACTCGCTTCCTTTTCAGACCCTGAGTGTCTTTATCAAGGTTGCAGCTGAAGCGTCTTGACCTCTGCTGACAGAAAGCTCTTTCTTTGCTGCACAATGACATTAAACGCGCCGCATTGTTCGCTTTGTCACTCTGGAAATTTGACGCATTACAGCCACTCGAATTAAATCAGAGCAGGAGCCATTAGAGCAGAGGAAGAACACTCAGGACTGGAGATGAGCGATGCGGAGGAAGAGTTTTAAATCCTGTTACCGCTGAAAGCTGCTGCTTCCTGAGCGACAAACGGATCCTGTTGGCGTTTAACTTTCCTTTTTGTTGCCCGGGCAACCATATTTGTAGACATGACATTACCAGGTAATTAGGAGAAAGGAATTTTGATGACTGATTAACCTTTCAGACAAACCCCGCCGGCAGAAACTGTAAAAGCAGAAATATTTGGGGGGTTTTCAGTTTTCCAACGGTCCTTGAATGCATCATGTGTCACATCTGGTTCCAGCAGAAAAAATAGTCAAAGATCAACATAAAATCATAATAATTAAAAGAAAAACAGCAACGATTACTTTATTTTAGATGTACTGATAGATAAATGCTAGAAACTGTGAAAACTGAAATATTTGAGTTTTTTTAGTTTTCCGACAGTCCTTGAATGCACCATATGTCACGTATGGTTCCATCAGGAAAAATGGTCAAATATTAACTTACAATTGTAATATTTTAAGACAAACCCTGCTGGCAGAAACTTTAAAAGCTTAAATATTTTTGGGGTTTTCAGTTTTCCAACGGTCCTTGAATGCATCATGAGTGACATGTGGTTCCATCAGGAAAAATAGTCAAAGATCAACTTAAAATTTTAATATTTAATGAAAAACAAAAACTTTACTCTAGATATATTGATAGCTAAATTAGAGAAACTGTAAAAACTGAAATGTTTTGTTTTTTTAAAGTTTTCCGACAGTCTTTGAATGCATCATATGTGACGTATGGTTCCATCAGGAAAAATAATCAAATATCAAGTTAAATTGTAGTATTCTTTAAAAAACTATTAATTTATACTAGATATATTGATAGAAAAATGCTAGAAACTGTAAAAATTGAATTTTTTTTTAGTTTTCCAACAGTCCCTGAATGCGTCACGTGTGACGTGTGGTTCCATCGGGAAAAATAATCAAAGATCGACTTAAAATTGTAATATTTAATGAAAAACAATTACTTTATTCTAGATATATTGAAAGATACATGCGAGAAACTGTAAAAACTAAATATTTTGGGTTTTCTTTAGTTTTACAACAGTCCTTGAATGCATCATGTGTGGTTCCATCAGGGAAAACAGTCAAATATCAACTTGAAATTGTAATATTTTAAGACAAACCCTGCTGGCAAGGGCTAAAATTCTCGTTTCCCTTTATTTAAAAAAAAGACAAAATTATATCATTTATTGGGGCTGGAAACTGTAAAAGCAGAAACATTTTTGGGTTGTCAATTTTCCAGCGGTCCTTAAATGCATCATTAGGAAAAATAGTCAAATATCAACTTAAAATTGTAATATTTAATTAAAAACAATTACTTTATTCTGGATATATTGGTAAATAAATTGAGTATTACATTGATCCCCTTACAGAAAGTGCAGCAGGAAAGAAAAACTTAGTTAATAATAATAATAATAATAATAATAATGACTACAATAATATAATTTTACTATTTTAAAAATATAAACAAGTACATAAGTTGCTATACTGATAAAAAAAAAACTTAAAAAGATTGATAAAAGGTTTAAAAATGAGATGAACCTGTCAGAGTGCCAATTGAAGCTGAATGGGCAAAATCCCTCAGAAGATAAATCTCTTGTTTTTGCCCATTTTACATAAATTTGCAGACAATAAAAGGAATTCACCGGATTCTGTAAAAAACAAAAAATTTCCCGCCCCTCGGAACAACTAAGAAGCGAAGTTTGACCGAGCTACGACCAACGGTCACGTGACAACAATTCAGAGAGTTTTCAGGTTGAACTGCAGGCAGTGTTTCCACAGAGACACTGGGAGGGAAATCAAACCGACTGGATCAATAGAATAAATGCAGCATGGCTCAGAAACAGGGAACAGAGGAGGAAGTAGTTGAAGATACATCCAGCATGGAGGAACAGCGTCTGACTGACAGCTCGATCTGCCTGCAGACATGTTCCTGGTCTGTTAACACTAAACTAACTGGACCGGTTTCCTCAGAGGGCCGAGACCAGCATCTGTACTGGGAGGCCTGAGGGGAGGAACAACCAGGGGCAGGTGGGGCAGATCTGCTGCTGGGGGGGTAACAGGAGTGAGGGAGGGGGGCAGGTGGACGGATTGGAGGCGACGGAGCGAGAAATTAATTCATTGATAGATTCCGATCTGCAGGAAAAGAAACTGGGAGGAGAGGAGGAGGATTAGAGGGAGGAGACGCTAATACACACACACAACTACACACACTACACACACACACACAGTATACGACAAAAAGCAAAATATTCACACTAAAACACACTATGTACACAGACATATGATATATACCACAGTATGTATGTATATATATGGAAATACACAACACATAGACACACAAACACATTAACACAAACTCACACACATATACACTAAAATACACAAGACACACACATAAGCACACAGACTATATACACACGTACATTAAAATACACTCACTCACAGTGCACACACTTGGATAGTAAAACTACATTATGCACAGACACATACACACATGTACACTAGAATACACTACACACACACACACAGTGTATACTCATATACACTAAAATACACTATATATAAATACAAATACACAACCACACAGTATGTAAATATACGTCACAGTACTCCACACACACATATACACACTAAACAACACTATAGACACACATTTTATACACATATACACTAAAACACAATACACACACAGCATATACACAAACATGGTGCTCTAAAATGCACAACACACGAGCGTAAAATCACTACACACACACAGTATACACACTAACATACACATTAACGTACACACCACACACACAGTATACACACTGACATACACATTAACGTACACACCACACACACACAGCTGTTCCTCCCAGTTCACTGACTGACCCAAATCCACCTCCATTCATTATTCATGACACACCTCACATTTACCACACACACACACACACACACTGACCACAAGGTGTGTGTGTGTGTGTGTGTGTGTGTGTGTGTGTGTGTGCGACCTATAGGTGGTTTTAATGTGGCTTTGTGTGACTGCAGATCAGACTGATGTCCTTCAGACCTCATGAATATAGAAGAGAAGATTTTAATAAAACTGCAGAGTTAAAGCTGCTGTCTGTCTGTCTGTCTGTCTGTCTGTTAACCCTGTCTGTCTGTCTGTCTGTCTGTCTGTCTGTCTGTTAACTCTGTCTGTCTGTCTGTCTAGGTGTTAACCCTGTCTGTCTGTATGTCTGTCTGTTAACCCTGTCTGTCTGTCTGTCTGTATGTCTAGGTGTTAACCCTGTCTGTCTGTCTGTCTGTTAACCCTGTCTGTCTGTCTGTCTGTCTGTCTGTCTGTCTGTTAACTCTGTCTGTCTGTCTGTCCGTCTGTCTGTTAACTCTGTCTGTCTGTATGTCTGTCTGTTAACCCTGTCTATCTGTCTGTCTGTCTGTCTGTATGTCTGTCTGTTAACCCTGTCTATCTGTCTGTCTGTCTGTCTGTCTGTATGTCTAGGTGTTAACCCTGTCTGTCTGTCTGTCTGTTAACTCTGTCTGTCTGTCTGTCTGTCTGTCTAGGTGTTAACCCTGTCTGTCTGTAAGTCTGTTAACTCTGTCTGTCTGTCTGTCTGTCTGTCTGTCTAGGTGTTAACCCTGTCTGTCTGTAAGTCTGTTAACTCTGTCTGTCTGTCTGTCTGTAAACTGTCTGTCTGTATGTCTGTCTGTCTGTCTAGGTGTTAACCCTGTCTGTCTGTCTGTCTGTCTGTAAACTGTCTGTCTGTCTGTTAACTCTGTCTGTCTGTCTGTCCGTCTATCAATCTGTAAACTGTCTGTCTGTCTGTCTGCCTGTCTGTCTGTGGCATTTATATACTGCTAATCTGTAAAAGAACATGCGTTTTTAATGAAACCTGAAGCTGCCTGGATTAAATTCATTAAAACAGAGGAGCTGTTTTAATCAACGTGTCTGACGAATGTTCACATGGAATCAATCTGAACAGCAACATGAGGAGCGACGGTCAGGATGAGGGCAGGAAGGGGTGAAAACAGAAATATTAGTTGGGTTTTTAGTTTTCCTACAGTCCCTGAATGCATCATGAGTCAGGAAAAACAGATGTCAGCTTAAAATTGTGATATTTCATCAATAAATTAATTTATTCTACATAAATGGAGCATTTGATTGATCCCCTTATGGAAAATACTGTTTTAAAATATATTCACATGCATTAAAGGTAACGGTACTAATTTTGAAAAGTTAAATATAAATTCAAAGTACACTCAAAATAAAAAAAAAGTGTTTAGCCTAAAAACAACAACAACAACAAAACAATTTGCATCAATCTTTTATATTTTATATAATATTTTATTGTATATTCGAGGAATTAGATTTTCCTCTATAATAAAACATATTTTTAATCACCAGATTTAAATGTCTGTATTTGTCCAGGTGTGTTCAGATAAAGAAGGAGGCTTGAAATTATATTTATCAACTCAATTTAATTAAGTTACCTCTGCTTTAATTTAGTTTTAATTAAAAAAAACACATTAATTTGAGTTTAAACGACCCACAATATCAGGTCAATGCAACATTACGTCGACCCAGCCCTTCAAAATAAGGTTTTAATCGGTAAATTAAAATCCTGTCTTGCGATTATGCAATTAATTAACTGGTGGGAAAAAAGGCCCCTTTGAATTGCATTTCACATATTTGTGAGCTTCAGTGGGAATTAATGGGCTCAGAGTTAATTAAGTTTGGATTAATCGACGACTGAAACGGTTCCTTCAAGACACAAACACTGAAAAATAATAAAAGCTGAATGGAGGATTTCAAAAACCTCAGATGCTCTTATAGTTGTGGACGAGTCTGTCGGCTCCAGGCAGGAGACGCTGACTCAGACCCGTCTGGTAAATGATGTTTCTGTTTCAAGTCATCGGCCTGACGTCTTTGTCACCAGACCGATTACCGGAGGATGACCTCAGCTTCAGGGACGCGAGGACACGCCGATGCTGGACGGCT
This sequence comes from Dascyllus trimaculatus, assembly GCA_024666655.1. Lineage (NCBI taxonomy): Eukaryota > Metazoa > Chordata > Actinopteri > Pomacentridae > Dascyllus > Dascyllus trimaculatus. The sequence continues at coordinate 31,937,543 of CM045452.1, forward strand.
GCACCCTTCCAATGAGTCATCAAGTCATATTTTCTGCTTTCTTTCCTCCTCTGTGGCATAAAACTGAATCAGAATCAGAAAACGAGACGCCTGAGGAAACACTGAGCATCATTTTTCACCATTTTAGAGACCAAAAATCCAGATTTCAAGAAAATAATCAGTGAAAATGCTCAATTAGCTGCACTTATAATCCACAGTGACGTCTTCAGAGGTCTTTTTATTGTCCAAATATTAAATATCATCAACTATGCCCATTCTAATTCCATTATTGACCTCTTATCAATCTATTTTATTTCCTATTTAGTGCAAATACAAAAGTGTTTTTCTTCCTAACTGCAGTTTCAATAAAGGGGATCAATAAAACCCACTTTCATCCACAATTCGACTATTTTTCCCGATTGAACCACACGTCACACATGATGCGTTCGAGGACCGTCGGAAAACTGGAAACCCCCAAAATTTTTCTGTTTTTACGGTTTCCAGCTCTGGTGACAACAATTTAACATCTCGCTTCGAAGAACTGTTAAATTTCTCGGCCTTGAACCGACGAAGCTCCGCGTGCCGTCGTGCAGATTAGCTCTATGTGAGCATTCGTCGCATATGTTGATTAAAAGTTGCGATAAATATAAACCAGGCAGCTGCAGGTCTGTTTTTACAGTTTCCAGCTGTGATGAAATGCAAAAGCGGAAGAGTTCGTTGTGTTTATTTGAGCGCTGGAACAGTTACTGATTAATCCTGTTGATGGCTAATTGATTAACAGAATGATAATCAGGCTTCTGCAGCCGACAACTGGGTTTTAAAATGATCTAAAAGTGCTTTTAACCTGTAAAATGTAGAAATGTGATGATTAATCGATTAGTTGTAAGCCGTTAAAGTCGAATCCACCTGCCTTGATTGATAAATTGAGTTTAAGTCAGAAAAAAACGGCTGAAATCTGTGGTTAGCTTGTTAGCATGTTAGCTTGTTAGCTTGTAGCGCTGCCAGCTGAAGACAGTTTAGGCGGTCCAGATGGAACCGAGCCGAATTTTTTTTATAAAGTTTGCTCCAGTTTACAGTTTTACAGGAACACGTTTGCTGTCAGACGTTTCCTTTGTGGCTCCCCGAGGAAGACGAATGAAGGTTTGTGGAGCCGGAACAAAGCGGCTCCTCAGACGTCTTCAGCCGGCCTCCTGCTGCCGCCTGTCTGTCTGTCTGTCTGTCTGTTTCACCACCGTCACCTACTTTCTGGTAAAAAAGCTGCTCCAGGCCAAGATTTACCAGGAGACTCTGCTCTTATCAGCTCGGGCAGCTCCAACCCCCGATTTGAACCGTGTCGGCATTAAATGAGTCACTAATGTGTCAACAGCTGTAACATGGAGACGTTCAGGATCCAGTCAGACCAGTGATTCTACAGCAACATTTATACAGAGACAGACACAGAAGAGCTAAACTGGGAGGACGGCACGAGACAAAAGCTAAAAAAATGTTAGCCAGACGTTTGTACTCCTGTGAGCTGCACTATTTCCTTGACCGACTGATAAAAATGTCCCTTTAAATTCCCGAAAACCAGGATATTAAATTCATAATCACACAGAGGAAAAGTAAAGCAGCACATCGAAGTAACGAGCCGTCAAAAGTTGCTGATTAATTTACTAATTATTTAAACTCTTGTGTCTATTAACTGTTTAAAAAAGTGCTTTTTGAAAACAGTTTTGACCAGTTTTATTTTTTTGTTTTGACAGTTTGCTGTTATTTTAAAGATTTTCTCTGTTTTGTTAAATTACAGATAATAAACAGTAAAATAACAGGAAAAAAGACGTTTATTTACATGTTAACCCTAGAAAACAAACAAATAAAAAAACAGGACAAATCTGTTTAAAAACTTGCTCAAAAACCTTTGTACTTGAACAAATTATATATTTCTTTAATTGATTAATTTTTCAATAATGCACTTTTTTTACTGTGTTTAAAATGGAGGAGTTGGAACTGAAAATTATTTTTAAATTTTTTTGTTATTTTACTCATTTTCACATTTTTGTTAAATTACAGATAAAATCTATTTGTCGACATGTTAACCCTACAAAAAACCACACAAGAAAAAATAACTGTAAATAATTTCCACATCAACAATCTGTATTTTTTAATGCTAATTTGTTCTTTTACAATTTGTAACCATAAAATCACACCAGTGTATTTAAATCATCAGCAAATCTCATTGTTTTAAAGATATTTGCTTTTTTTTTTAGAAAAAAATAAAATTATTTTTTTTATGTATTTTAGGGGTTAAAAATATTTTTTTAAAAGATTTATTATTTTCCTGTTTTGTTAAATTACAGATAAAATTGAGCAAAATCACTGAAAACCGTAAAACAATAACAAACAAACAAAAACATTTACATTTTTCTTTGACATAGTTTGATTCTAAAATTACACTTTTTTAAAACTGTATTTCATTCACCTAAAAAATAACACTTTTTAATTATTTTACATTATTTTCGCTTTGTTAAAGAAAAAAATATTTATATTAGCGACTGAAAAATAGTAAATTTTAAAAAAAATGTTATTTTACAGATATTTTCTTCTGTTTTGTTAACTAAAAATCCTGAAAACAAACAACCACGAGGCCAAAACAGTAAGAAAAACTGGATTTTTACATTTACATTCTTCTTGATCCTAAAATTACACTTTAAAAAAAAACTATTTCAAAAAATGTCATTATTTTACAGATATTTTCTGGGGTTTTTCCCACAGTTTTTATCGTATCCACATATTTTTCCTGAAACTCTTGCAGCCAGGTTTCCCCTGTTTGTTTGTTTGTTTGTTTGTTTGTTTGTTTTCCCTCTGTACACATGCTCGTCTGCCTGTCACTGTGCCGTGACTGAGGCCCTTCAGTCTATTTGCCTTTCAGATGATGGTGGGGAGACCTGAGCTCCCTGAGCTGGACTCGGCTCCTTTCTCATTCTAATGAGCCCTGATTGTGTTTGGTCACCTCTGGATGCTGCAGCAGCACAAAGACGCCGCCGTGTCGGTTCCTGATCATTAGTGACGGCATGTCGAGGCAGAGCCAGCAGCTCCATCAGGGCTCATAGCTGGGGGTGGGGGGTCGCTGGGTGCAGCTGTGAGGGGCGACGGAGTGACGGAGCTGCAGGGCGAGTTTATACAGAAACACCACGACCACATCCATCACTGCCGTCTCACCCATTACCCCCCGAGAGGCTGCAGAAAACACAGCTAGTAAACCGATTAAATCACTTTATTAACTCAGATTTGACCAAGAATCTTCCTCAAACTGCAAGAAGAAAATAAATCTGTCAAAAAGTGTATTTCAGCAGATATTTAAGGAGCCTTTGCTGCAAAAAACTACATTAAAATACTCTTAAAATACAGCAGCATCAATAAACTAAACTAAAATAACGTCAAATATAACAGAGTGTAATTCTACAGTCACCCTCTGTAAAAGAACAGATCAATATTTATGTTCCATTTTTAACATGACTTACAGTTTGGCCTGTTTTTTAAAGTCAGTATGTAAAAATCACATTGTTGCCTCATGTAATTTTACTAGTTATGCGCTGTAATTAAATAAAACGGGGACAAAATGTTAAATAAAAGCTAAAAAAAATCCACCTTTTTAATCATATTTCATTTCATTATTTATAAAATAACAATAAAAGCAATTATCTACAAAATAAGTCTCTTTTAACTGATTTAAATGCAGTAAAATGGTGCAAATTTTATGGTCAAACGCTGCAAAAGAACAAGTTACTATTAATGAAATTACAGATTTTTATTGTGGACATTATTTACAGTTCTGACCTGTTTAATATGTAAATGCCACCTTTCCCTTCCTCATGTGATTTTAATCATTATTACCTGTAATTGAATAAAACAGGGACAATCTGTAAATAACAGACATTTTTTTTCAAATAAAAGCAATTTTCTGCAAAATAACTATAATTTTTACTGATTTAAATGCAGTAAAATTATATAATTTTATGGTCGAACGCTGCAAAAGCACAAGTTACTATTATTAAACATACAGATTGATTGATGTGGACAATAATCACATTTTTAAAAATTGTTTTAATGGCTAACATTTACAATTAATATTGTTTTCCATTAATTTATGAGGTATTATCCATATTTTAAATAAACAGGGAAAATCTGTGAAAATAACAGCAAGACAATTATATTATAATATTAAATACTATGATATTTAGAAATGTTTTACACTGTAAAACAAATCTGTCATTTTATAGAATTTTTCCTTCATTTTTTTCAGATTTTTTACGTTTTTTGAAATATGTGAAAACGTCAATTAATTTACACGTCATCTGATCATGCATGTTCTATGTTTTAGGCAATTTCCCCTTTTCACATGTAAACAAACCTCATGATGTCATGCAAAATAAAAGCCAGAACTTCATTCTAATTTTACTGGACGACTATTTTCTGTTATTTTACGGTATTTTTTGACGTCCAGCTGCTGGGATACGGCTGTGTGTTTGGTTTAAATGGTGCAAATCGCTTTAATTTCCGGACCAGAAACCTGAACGGTGGATAAAACCAGCTGAAAAGTTCTAGTTTCCTTTTGCTGACATGTATGATTTTTAAATGTTTTTAGAGTTTATCGCTTGGTACATCAGAAAACACCTTTTACAGCCAGAAAAATACATTTTTATATTTGCAATAAGACGTTCTATAAGTCGGACTGTGGATGATTTGTGGACAAAACTCTCGGTACGATCCTTCAGATTATAGATGATGATCCAAAAGTTAAAAAATGAATAAATAAATAATTAAAAACAGCCTTTTTATCTTAAACCACTGTTTAAACTACGACGTACTCCCGTCAAACTTCCTCTGCTGATTCATATTTGGACAATTTTTAAGAATTTTTATGCTCCAATCTGCAAATAAGTGAACAAAGCTCAATTAAATGAACATGAAACGTGTATTTAAGATGCTTCAGAGGCAAAATGAAAAGTGACCCCTTAATGAAAAAAGCAACACCAGTGTTCGGCCTTTAGAGAGAATTAGCTTCACATTAGGGAGAAGCCTTGATGTAAAATGATGTAATCCTCTTATTTACCAGTAATTAATAATCTAATAAGATTAATGCTGCCTGGATTAAAATGTCTGAGTAACACTGCAGAGCCTCGGGGACACGCCGGAGTCTCAGCTGTGCTTCGATCAATACGAGTCCCGATCACGAGTCACTTAACCAGCGGCGCTAAAACACTGCTGACCTGCAGAATCAGCAGCTAAACCAAACCTCCTGCTGTTTCTCTGCTCTCAGTTTGCAATAAAAGCAGAGGAAACGCCTCGGAGTCGACTCGATCAGCACGGGAACCTTTACGACAAGAGGAAGGAATAATGATACGCTGCAGATCTTCACGCTAAAGTGTAGAATGAATGAAACTAGATGAGGTTTTAGTGAGAAATCCACTCAATAAATAGAAATAAAACCCTTTAAATCAGGGAAAACCAGCTGATTAATATGTTACATATGCACCTGATACTTTAGAGGTTGTCAATAAATAGCTTAATTGTAATTTAGAAACGAAGACGGCCAACAAATCCACATTAGTCAGCTTGAGTCACATCCCTTTGCTCAACTGACCAATCAGAGGAAGGCTTTTCAGGAGGCGGGTCTTAGCTGCAGCGACATGCAGTATAATGTGTTTTTTAACATTAAAGCAGGTAAATATATTTAAAGAACCAACATATTATCATCTTCTAACAGTTGAATCCAGACTTTTAGCTCCATGTTTGGTCTCCACCATCTCTTAACAGGAAATATTTGTAGCTTCAGCTGCTAAATGCTGCGCTAGGTTTAGATAATGCAGCGCGTAAGAGTGTCAGCTCGAATATTTACTATTTCTCCAAATAACAGAAGCATTATTTTATTTTTAAAAACAAATTAATGTTGTCTCTCCATTTATAGTCGCCAATCTGTGACTTTTAGCCAAGTCCCGCCCACAGCACGATCTGATTGGCTGTTACTTGTGACGTTTAACCAATCAGCGCTGAAGGATAAATAATGAAAAGTTCTCTTAATTAAAACATTTTCACGCAGCTTTGTTTTGGGTTTGACACCAAGATTGTCATTTTTACTGAAAATCTACATCTAAATACCAACACTGAGCATTTCAGACATGTGCTGCAGCAAAGTACAGTATAAGAAATATGTGATTTTTCACATTAAAGCAGGGAAATATAATCAGGAACTAACATTTTATCGCATTTTATGTTGTTTTGTGAGCATACAGCTGAAACTTTATACATCAGAGCAACATTAGTGCTGGTTTGGATCCAGACTTTTAGCTTCATGTTTGGTCTCCACCATCTCTTAAAGGGAATATCTGTAGCTTTAGCTGCTAAATGCTACGCTAAGCTTAGATAATGCAGTCCGAGTGTGTCAGATCTGATATTTAGCATTTGTCTAAATATCAGCGATCAGTACTTTATTAATTCAACTCCCGATAATTAGAATTAACTTTCCAACTTCCATGTCGAGTCACCAATCAGTGATTTCAGCAAAGTCCCGCCTACAGCACGATCTGATTGGTTTAACATCACGAGTAACAGCCAATCAGCACTGAAGGACAAAGAATGTAAAGTCCTCTTAGTTAAAACATCTTTGTGTAGCTTTGTGTCGAGGTTTGACTCAAAGATTTTCATTTTAACTGCAAATATACGTCTAAATACCAACAATTTTGCCCCTTTATTGTAAATATCAACAATTTTCACCTTATTTCTTCGACCAGCACGATTTGTATGTTTACTGTGCATTTTTTTGTACGTTGGTTTCCTTACTTTTCTTTAATGTAACATGTGAACACGTGTCAGAAAGAAAACAAAATAGATACAAGTAAAATCTGATTTTTTAAAATTTACTAGTAAAAAACAAACAACTAAAACCTGTAAATAACGTCCACATAAAAAAAAATTACTCTGAGTAAAAAAGCAGAGTTTTGTTGTGGACTTTAGTTACAGTTTTGGCCTGTTTTTAATGGATAACATGAAAATTATTAACGTTTTTCTGTTAATTTATGAGTCGTTACCTGTATTTTAACTTAATCTGTGAAATAACAGTAAAAAAAATACAGTTTATACTTAGAATAAGACAATGTGTTCTGAAATGTTATGTTCAAATATGCAAATTAGGTATTTTATAGTCAAAAATGCTTTAAACTGTAAAACAAATCTTTAATTTTATAGAACTTTTTCTCTGTTTCTTACAGATTTTTTCAAGTTTTATTTTAGTCGTGTGAAAACAGACTGAATTCACACGTCTGTAAATGTATTTATCTTTGTTTTATGTTTTAGGTAATTTGACTTTTTCGCATGTAAACGTTAAAAAGCAGAAAAATAAGATCCCGACGTCACGTAAAAGAAAGACTGGAGCTTTATTCTAATTTTATCAGATCATTATTTTCTGTTATATTTTTGTGTCCAGCTGCTAAAATAACAAGTAAAACAAGATTTTTAAAGATAAACTACTTAAAAAAACAACAAAGAAAACTGTCAATAACGTCCTTAATGCAATAATTTATTCTTTTTCGACGCTTGACTTAAAATTAGATCATTTTACTTGGTTAAAAGATATTATTTTACACATATCTGCTCAATATTCTCATGTTTTATTGCAGTTTTTGAGCGTTTCATCATTTTTACTGTATTTTATCAGGTAACTTTGCTGCCAGATTTTTACAGTTTCATTGTTTTGATTTTGATGAAGCCGCCGATGATTTCTGTTTCCACCTGGCGAGTCGGACTGAGCCTTCATCCCAAACCACAGCTCCGTCTCTAAGTTACGCTGTTCCCCCGATGGGAGATCGAATGTCTTCATCATCTCCTCCTCTTCCTCACCCAGCCTCCCCCTCCCTCCCTCCCTCCCTCCCAGACCAGGAAGGAAGACGTGAATTAAAAGCTTGTCTGATGCTTTCGTCGCTGGATTTCTCAGGTTGCTTTGTGTGTTTTTGTGCTGCTCTCCCTCTCTCCCTCTCCCTCTCCCATCCTCTCCCCCGTCGCCATGGTAACCCCCCGACTCCAGCAGCAGCAGCATCTCCCCATCCCCCACCTCGTGGCCCCTCCTCCGGTCCTCCCATCCCCCACCGGTCCTCCTCCACACCTCCATCACTTCCTCCTTCTGCTGCCACTCCCTGCCTCCCCCGCCTCCCCTGCCTCACCTCCTCCTCCTCCTCCTCCCCCTCCTCCCCCCTACTCAGACACTTTCTGCTGCCATTGTCTCTGCTCCACCTTCATCCTCCTCCTCCTCTGTTTGACACGGCCAGTCGGGAAGCATCTCCTTTTCTTTTTTGTTTTTTTGTACCAGCAGAGACACAAACTTCCATAAAACACCCCACAAACAGGAGGGTGACAGATGGTCGGCTTCTAAAAAAGGGAATTTATGCAGGGAAATTATAATAAATTACTGTAAAAATGAAACCAATATGATAAAACTGATGCTGACCGGTAGCAGCAGGCTACGGTTAAGTCAGAAATTAAAAAATTTGAAATAAAATAAGAAGCTACATTCAGTCTAAACTATATTTAATACACATAACTCGCCTTAATATATCATTTTAGGTGTTTCAGTGCTGCCTGCATCTCAGTTTGGGATCTTAGATATTAAATACACATTGTCAGTTGTAGACATGCGTCATAAATTACAGTCTATATGTTTTAAATGAAGAAAAGTAAGCATGTTCCATAAAATATCCCACAAACACGAGTGTGGCAGACGGTCGGCTTCTGAAAAAGTGAATTTATGCAGGTAAAATGTTGTAAAAATGAAGCTAATTCTAACAATAGTGTGTTGTTTTTAGTTCTTTTTTATTTTTATTTTGCAAAACACAGTTAAATACGGTGAGATCTGGTGCTTTTTTTGAAGTTTGTTTTAAAAAAAAGTCAAAATAAGACTAAAAAAATTATTATTTTACTATTTTAAAACTATATTTAACACACAACTACTATTAAACTGCTCCCAACCCAAAAAATCAACAAAAAACTTATTTTATCTTTTATCAGTTTAGGGCTGTGTGCATTTTCTGGACCAATAATATTAAAACCACTGTTATTTATGGTATTTCTTCATTTTCAAAGAAGAACATGTTGAATTTACAGGCAGCTACAGTCAATGTTGATTCTATTAGAACCACTATATACATACATACAGTACTGTTAAGTGACATTATTAAACATTAAACCTCACATTCTACTGTAGAGGCTGTCATCATTTAAAGAGTAAATTAACTGTTTAAGTAAATTATAATTATACCACTGTAAAAATCCAGGAAAAAAGCACTTAAAAATTAAGTCATTTTAAGTAAATAATAAATAAGTTAAAAAAATAATAAAATTAAAAATATAATAATAAAATAAATAATAATAATAATAATAATAATAATGATAATAATGTGCTCTTGCAAATAATAATAAAAATTTAATATATATCATAAAATAAAATAATAATAATAATAATAATAATAATAATTTAATATATATAATAAAATATAATAATAATAATAATAATAATATGTCCTTGGGAATAATATTCATAATAATAATAATAATGTGCTCTTGCAAATAATAATAAAAATTATATTAATAATAATAATATTAATAATAAGCTCTTGAAAATAATAATAATAATAATAACAATAATAAGCTCTTGGGAATAATAATAATAACATGCTATTTGGAATAATAATAATAATGATAATAATAATGTTTTCTTGGGTTCTACAATCTGTATTTCATAAACTACATTCTTTCATTGCTTCCTTTGAATAAATGTTCCTGGTCCTTTACATTATTGTTTCTAAGGTTTAACAGAGCTTTTAAATCTAAAGTCTGAATCAAATATTAAAGACACATTTAAAGTAGTAGTTTGTTGAGATCAGTCCTTCGTCCTTCTTATTGTTTTATTCAGGTTTAGTTCTTTATTTTGTGGTAATGTTAAAACTATTGCCTTAATGAAACGGTGAAAACTCACATTAAACCTTTTGTCTGCTGGTCGTCATTAAAGATGATTTAAACTTATCAGTACGTTGATTTTTATCCCTTTATAAAGCAGTTCTAGTGTCTTATTTAAGTATTTTTCTATGATTTCCACTCAGCTGCTTTAAGCTACACTACAGCCTTAAATAACCTCCAGAAACACTCCAGCTCCAACGTTGATTCTCACCGGGAGGCTCGGAGGCTCTGAGCAGATGTTTAACTGAAAAGTGAAACTGCTCCTCATAAGCTGGATTTAGTTTCGTGTCTTTTAATCCCCTGGTTCTTCTAAAGCCTGTCGTCCCACGTCAGCTGTTGGAATGCAGGACTTTAGAATCTGTTGTGACTTTACAGCCGTGAGCCTCATCATCCAGGGCTCCCTCCAAGCAAGACGAATAAACGTTCAATAAACAAATCTGACAAAAATCTTTAAAATAATTGGACTAATCTGCATATTTTCCTGTTACACATCACAAAATAAGAGCTTTCCATTTGTAAAAGTGGACATTTGGTGGACAAAACAACATAAAAACTACTGTTGAAGAAGATAAAAATCAGTTTTCTGTCTTTAAAATATTTCATTTAAATAATAATAATATCGGTAAAATAATCCTAAGACTTCTTTGCTGATTTAAATACAGTAAGAAATATGTGGTTTTATGGTTAAACATTGTAAACATGTGAGTGTTTTTTCTGTGATTTTACTAGAAATTATCTTTAATTAAACAAAACAAGGAAAATCGGTGTAAGTTTTAAAAATTGTATTTTAAAAATTTTAAAAATTCTGAATGTACAGATCTAAAAAATTCCTTTAACATAAAAACAAAAATCAAATACAGTAAAATAATTATGTCACTTTACAGTTAAACAATGATATGTTTTTAAGGGTCAGCGTGTAAATCATTATTTTCCCCTTTACTTCTACTGATCCTTAATTTATCCGTTTTTCCCAAATAACAGCAATTATTTATAAATAAAACACAGGGTAAAAATTACTGCGATAAAGATACAATTATTTAGCTTTTTAATCTTTAATATACGTATTTCTTCTTTTAAATAATAACATATCTGTAAAATAATTATAAGACTTACTGGCTGCTTTAAATAATCTGTAAAATATATTTTTAAAAATGTCTGACCATTTTAAAAATTCTGAACGTATGGGCAAAATTTTTATTTAAAAGAAAAACAAAAATCTGTGAAATAATGCATTTTTTGCTGATTTAAATACAGTAAAAATTGTGTAATTTTGCAGTTTAAAAAATGCAAAAGACAAAATGACTGTTTATAAAAATACAAGGTAAAAATTACAATTTAAAAAACATAAAATGATTTGGTATTTTTCATCTATAATATACATATTTTTCAATCAAATAATAAATATCTGTAAAATAATTCTGACTTCTTTGCTGATTTAAATACAGTAAAAATACTGTAATTTTATCGTTAAACATTGTAAAAGATGGAATTACCATTTATAAAAAATTACAGTAAAATTTTTTATATAGTTGACATGTAAATGACATTTTTTCTGTGATTTTACAAAATATTATCTTTAATTTAAATCAGAAAAAAACAGGAAAATGTTTTTAATAATCTTTAAAAAAATTTGAATGTACGTATAAAAATTTTAAATAAAATAAATCTATGAAATAAAGCCTTTTTTGGCTGATTCAAATACAGTAAAAATATAGTAAAAAATATTTAAATATACTAAATTTTAATTATTTTACTAGACATCATCTATAATTAAAAAAAACAGGAAAAATGTGTAAAATATGTTCATATAAAAAACTTAATTCTGAATGTGTCTATATAAAATTTTCCTTGAAAATCTTTACAATAATGTCTTTTTTGGCTGATTCAAACACGGTTAAAAATAATATAATTTTACAGTTAAACAACAAATGAAAAAAATTTAATGATTTTACTGGACATCATCTTTAATTAAAAAAAAACAGGAAAAATGTGTAAAATATATCCATATGAAAATTTAATTCTGTATGTATAGATAAAATTTTCCTTGAAAATCTGTAAAATAATATTTTTTTGCCGATTCAAATAGAGCAACTGTAAAATTACAGTTATTTTTTAAACATTAAACAATGTAGAAGACAAAATTACCATTTATAAAAATACAGATTTGTGATGTGGACATTATTTACAGCTTCGGCCTGTTTTTTTAAAGGGTTTACATGTAAATTATTCTTTTATTTCTTTTACTTCTACTTACTTTCAATCCTTAATTTACCTCCCAAATAACTCGTTGCAAAGGGAGGATTTACATTTTATAAACACACAGACTTTACTGACAGGTCTGACCTGCTGACTGGTAAAATGTGTCACATACCAGTAAGTGACATGTAAACGTGTCGTTGTCCTCCAGTTTAGAGGACGTAATATTCCTCCGACTGAAAGCCTCCCATTGAGCGACTGTTGTGAGCCACATTTACGTGATTCATGACTCAGATGTCACAGATCTGTCGCTGGGAGATATTCGGCTGATGAAGTGTCCTCTGTGTTTGCGGTCAGGCCGTCAATGGACTCCAGTCACAGCCGGCTACAAAAACAAGTCGCATGCTTTCTGCAGGAAGTGTGTGTGTTGGTACATGTGCTGGAGATCCGCTGAAACCCTCGAATCCGAACCAATGGACCGACAGACAACCAGAGGACGGACATGGGGACAGTTTAAAGGGCATTCCTCTGCACAAAGGCCTCATTCTGTGGGGCAGGAGAGGCAAAACAAGGGGCCGAGAGGGCAGATGGAGGGAACGAGTGGAGGCGTGAGAGAGACGGATGGGAAAAGGCTCAATGAGATGCAGGCAGAAGCAGCAGTAATCTGATTTCCTGGGCCCGGACCTTCATCTGACCCGACCGGAGCTTTTAGCCGGCTCCAAACATCTTCCTCAACCGTCCTCCAGAGACTGATCGGCTTTACGGAGCTGCCAAGAAGAAGCAGAGGCTCTGAACACGACGGGACAAATCTGCAGTCTGTCGGATCGGACCGGATCCCTGTTTACAAGTTTGCTTGTTGTTTAGGACCAACAGACTGAGTGTGACCTGGTTTCAGAGCTGGAGCGTTTACATTTTCACCCCCCTCAAAGAAACATCTCAACCTTAAAGACACTATAAGAGTCCAATATCTCCAGACATATGACATATAGAGCTGTATGGAGCTGTTCTGTCATGTCAGGATAGGCAGAAACTGGAATCTGGTTGGAAAATCTGGCACTTTTTTTCCATTTTAAAGGCCAATAATGCTTCATTACTGTCTTTTTTAACACTTTTGAGCCATTTTGGACAGTCTTATTCTTCAATCCTGACCCTGTTTTGGACCAATCTCTAATAATCCTCCATGACTTTGAGTTATTTTGGGCAAATTCTGACGTCGTTTTGGAAAATTTTTGACTCATCTTAAACGAGTTTCATGTCAATACAGCAAAGAAATTGGAACCTCACATTCTACTGATGTTAGAGCCTCAACAGTTGGTGAAATGTCGACTGTAAGACTGTATTTTAGTAGGAAATATGGATCCATCCACATTTATATGCACCGATCAGCCACAACATCCTGACCACTGACAGGTGAAGTGAATATCATTGATCATATTGGTTCTATGTGGTGTTCTGATGGAAAACCTTGATCAGACTTAGACACCCAAATAAACATGGTCCCACAACAAACACACTCCCTCATGCTGATGGAAATCCCAAACGTCACTGGATGAAAATGCACCCCACCACATGGAAACAACACCAACCAATCAGGAACATGTGGAGGAACATGACAATGGTCCAACATGTTGATCTGACCTCCAGACTTCCTACAGCCCATTCTGATCAAGCATCAACAGGATGCAGTGGAACCAGTTGGATTGACAGAGGCCCCACTGTACAAGCCAGAGCACCCAAAGGATCCAGTGGTTCCAGACCCCATAGGACCCCCTGAGAGGTCCTCTGGTCCAATGGTTCAGAGCATGTTGGACCACATAAGGGGACCAACCCAACATTAGGCAGGTGGTCATAATGTTATGCCTGATCAGGGTATGTCTACACTTACGGGAACTTTCTGGGGGCATAGTACCACCTTAAATCTGAACATTTTGTACTTTTTTTCCATTTATGAGGACATAAAATCATTAATTACTGTCATTTTTTTAAACAATTTTTTGCATGATTTTGGACACATTTTGGACAAATTTTAGGTAATTTTGGACAGACTTCAAGTCAAAATATCTAAAAGTGGAACCTTGCCTTGTCAAACTTCCACACATCAGATTCTACTGATGTTAGAGCCTCATAAGTTGGTGAAATGTGGACCAAAGACTGTGTGTTTAGTAGGAAACATGGATCCATCCATATATAAACACTTACAGCAACTTTCTGGGGCCATAATACCAGCCTTGTATGAAGACTTTGTACATTTTCCAACTTTCAAAAGCCTGCAGTTATTCATTACTGCAAATTTCAACAGTTTCAAGCCATTTTGAACAAACTTTGCACAATTCTGGACACGTTTCAAGCCATGTTGGACAAAGTTGGTTACTTCGGGCCAGTGTCACGTTAAAATATTTAAAACCCGGAACCTTGTCTTGACATACTCACCACATATCAGATTCTACTGATGTTAGAGCCTCTGAAGTTGGTAAAATGTCAACCAAAGACTGTATTTCTAGTAGGAAACATGGATCCGTCCATATAAACACACTTACAGGGACTTTCTGGGGCCATAATGCCAACCTTGTATGAAGATTTTGCACCATTTCCTTTTAAAAGAGCCAATAATTACACATTATTGTCCTTTTTATTGACAATTTTGAGTCATTTTGACCAAGTTTCAAGTCATTTCGGACAAGTCTTTTGTAATTTTGGATGATTTTGAGTTATTTTGGACAGTGTTTATCTCATTTTGGGCAAATTTTGAGCAATTTCTAGTAGGAAACATGGATCCATCCATATATATCTACACTTACAGGAACTTTCTGGGGACACAATTCCACCAATGCTTGAAAATTTTGAACTTTCCTTCCATTCTGGGAGTTTAATTTCTGAAGATGCTGACCCCTTGAAATGGCTGTACAGGTGAGATGTTGGATTGGTCGACATTTAGAGGCTCTAACATCAGTAGAATCTGACGGGTTGAAAGTTTGACAAGACAAGGTTCCAGTATTTTGTCATACTGATTTTTTTGACCAAAATTACAGAAAACGTGTCCGGAATGACTCAAAATGTGTCGAAAACAATGCAAAAATAGTAAAAATGACAATAATGAATTATTATTAGTCCTTACAAATGGAAAAAAGGTGCAAAATTTTCGTTCATGTTGGTATTTGGGCCCCAGAAAGTCCCTGTAAGTGTAACTATATAGATAAATCCATGTTTCCTGCTAAAAATACAGTCTTTGGTCGACATTTCACCAACTTTTAAAGATCTAACATCAGTAGAATCTGGTCTGTGGCAAATATGGCAAGACAAAGTTCTAGTTTTCAGATATTTCGGAAAGAAACCTGTCCAAGAAAATGATCCAAAATGTGTCCAAAATGACTTCAAACTTCCTAAAAGAACTAAAAATTGTCCAAAATGACTAAAAAAATATGGTCCAAACAAGACAAAACTTGTCCAAAATGACTCGAAATTGCCAAAAATGTAAAAGTATTGGTCCTTTAAATTGGTAAAAAGTGCAAATTTTCAATCAAAGGTAGTTTTATGACCCCAGAAAGTCCTTGTAAGTGTATATATATGTGGATGGATCCATGTTTCCTACTAAAAATATTGACTTATTCGACATTTCACCAACTTTTGAGGCTCTAACATCAGTAATATCTGATGTGTGGTGAGTTGAACAAGACAAGGTTCCATTTTCTTTAGTGTACTGACATCAAACCAGTCTGAGATGAGTCAAAATTGTCCAAAACGACTCAGGATTTGCCCAAAATGAGAAAAACATCATCCAAAATAACTCAAAATCATCCACAGGTAGAAAAGATGTGACGGAAATGACCTGAAACTGGATCAAAATGACTCACGATTGTCAAAAAAGAAACAATAATGTATAACTATTGGCTCTTTATAATGGAAATGGTGCAAAATCATCATACAAGGCTGGTATTATGGTTTATATATATATATAAAAGTGTTTACATATGAATGGATCCATGTTTCCTGCTAAAACACAGACTTTGGTTGATATTTCACCAACTTTTAAAGATCTAACACTCGTAGAATCTGATGTGTTCTGAGTCATTTTGGACAAGTTTCAATACTTATTGGACACATTCCACATAGTGTTGGACTATTTTATACTCATTCTAGAGAATTTTGACTCTTTAGGACAATGTTTAAGTCATGTTGGGCAATTTTAGACGAGTTTAAAGCCACTTTGGGAAAGTCTTAGGTCATTCTAGACAATGTTTAAGTCTTTGTGGACAGATTTCAGGTCATTCTGGGCGATTTTTTAGCTAATTTAGGACAATTTTGAGTCATTTTAGACAAGTTTAAACTCATGTTGGATAAGTTCCAAGACATTTTGGAACATTTCAAGTAATTTAGACGGTTTTTAACTAATTTAGGACGTTCTTGAGTAATTTTGGGCAAAATCGAAGTAATCTGGGACTCATTTTGAGCCAGTTTAGATAATTCACAGTCATCTTTAACAAGTTTAAAGTCATTTCAGATGATATTTATCTCATTCTGGATGGATTTTGTGTCTTTTAGGACAAGCTTCAAGACTAATTGGACAGATTTCATGCACTGTTGGACAGTTTCTAACTCATTTTCCATAATTTGGAGTAAATGTGTCCAGAATTACTCAAAAAGCGTCAAGTTCCAATGCATTTCAAGGGATTTTGGATTGTTTTAAAATTACTTAAGGACATTTTTAAGTAATTCTGGACCCGTTTAAAGTAATTTGGGGCGAGTGGTGCCTTATTTTGGACAGATTTTGAGACTATTTTGATAATTCTGAGTCATGTTAGGCAATATTTGTCTCATTCTAGAGGGATTTTCAGTCATTTTGGGCAGGTTTTAATACTAATTGGACCAATTTCCTGTAATTTTTTTTACAGTGTAACTCATTCTGAATCATTTTGAGCCCTTTTGGACAACGTTTAAGTCATGTTGGGTAATTCTGAGTAATTTTAGACGAGTTTAAAGTCATTTTGGGAAAGTCTTACGTCATTCTGGACACATCCGGAGTTCTTTTGAACAACGTTTAAGTCATTTTTGACAGATTTCAAGTCATTTTGGGTGATTTTTTAACTAATTTAACAGAATTTTAGGTAATTTTGGAAATGCTTAAAGTAATTTGGAGCAGTCTTTACCTTCTTTGGACTCATTTTGAGCCAATTTGGACAATTCAGAGTCACGTTTGACAAGCATAAAATAAATTTTGGACAATATTTATCTTATACTGGACAAATTCAGAGTCATTTTGGACAAGTTTCAATACTTATTGGACACATTCCACATAGTTTTGGACTGTTTTATACTCATTCTAGAGAATTTTGACTCTTTAGGACAATGTTTAAGTCTTTGTGGACAGATTTCAGGTCATTCTGGGCGATTTTTTTAGCTAATTTAGAACAATTTTGAGTCATTTTAGACAAGTTTAAACTCATGTTGGATAAGTTCCAAGACATTTTGGGCGGTTTTTAACTAATTTAGGACATTTTGAGTAACTTTGGACGTGCCTAAAGTCATTTGGGGCAATTTTTACCTGATTCTGGACTTTTTCTGAGCCAGTTTAGGTAATTCTGAGTCACATTTGACAAGCATAAAAGTAATTTTGGGCAACATTTATCTTATTTTGGACAAATGTGGAGTCATTTTTCAATCCTTATGGGACATATTCCACATAAATATGAATTTTGACCCTTTTGGACGATGTTACAGCCACTTTGTGCGATTCCTGTCTCATTGTGGATGAGTTTTTTTAATTATTTAGAGACATTTTGGACAAGTTTCAAGTCACGTTTGGCAGCTTCTGAGTAACTTTGGACACATCTAGTGTGAACAGCTACTTTAAAACAGATGCATTTGTATTTCGTCTTTACGCTTTTGTTGACAATCACATGAAATTAAAGCTCTACATAGTTAAAGTGAATGTTGTCTGGAGGTTGCGCTGTTAAAATGCGTCTGTGTGGAAACAACAGCTGCATAAAAATGGTTCCACAGGACGCTGAAATGTGAGAAGATCACAGACCCAGTGATAAATATTCATGTGTAGGCAGAAGTTTTCAGACCAAGTTCCCCTAATTGTCTCGTTTTTGTCTGCAGGAGTGAGATCAAGACTGGTTGTTGCACGGAAACAGAGTCTGGACGTCGAAAATCCAGCAGATGGTTTCAGTCGCTGAACTCCTGCCAAGTCTGCAGGGAGGAAAAGAAACGGGGAAAAAATCCTCCTACGCCTGCCGAGACCAACTCTTCCTCCTCCTCCTCCTCCTCCTCCTCTCATCGGATTCCAGCCCAGACTCTCATTTAAACTGCATTTTGAACCAAACCCTGCTCTCAGGTCTAATTCGCGGTGAGAAGACCAGCAAAGGAGGCGACAGGAAGACAAACGGGCCGACCGACGTTGCCACGAGCTGAAGAGGAGGAATGTCTGAGCAAACGGACCAACGGAAGCAGGAAGTTGAAGCAAAGTCTCTCTGCTTTCAATGGAAGAGCTTCATTTATCAGGTGAACTGGTCTGGAAGCAGCGAATCGGCAAAAAGGAGCATTTTAGGCATTTTTAAAACTTATTTTAGACCAGTTCAGAGTCATTTTTGACACTTTTAGCCGACTTTTACAGCCGTTCTTACAGCAATTCTTTGTGTTATTCTGGATGTGTTTCAATCTTTCGGACCAGTTTTAACTAGTTTTGACTGTTTAATATTCATTTTTGGACAATTCTGAGTCATTTTGGATCATTTTAAAGTCATTTGGGGCGTTTTTCAATCTCATTTTGGACTAATTCTGAGTTATTTTTGCAATTTTTGAGAAACTGAGCCCACTTTTAAAGTCATTTTGGGCAATTCTGTTTGATAATGTGGTTACATTTCAGCCTCTTCGACCACGTTTGGGGTATCTTGGCAGGTTTTCAGACATTTTGGGCCATTTTTAACTTTTGTTTCGACTGTTCTAAACTTATTTCGGGCAATTTTGAGTCATTTTGGACAAGTTTAAAGTCATTTAGGGCATTTTTAAATCTTATTTTAGACCAAATCCGAGTCATTTTTGACAATTTTGAGAAATTTAGCCGACTTTTAAAGCCATTCTGGGCAATTATTTTTGTTAATCTGGATATATTTCAATCTCTTGGACTATGTTTGACTCATTTTTGACACATTTCCAGACATTTCGGACCAGTTTCAAGTAGTTTTGATAGTTTTAACCTCATTTTAAATAAGTTCAAAGTCATTTGGGGCATTTTTTAATCTTATTTTGGAACCATTTTGAAAATTTTGAGAAATGTAGCTTACTTTGACAGTCATTTTGTGCAATTGTTTTTGTTATTCTGGATATATTTCAGTCTTTTGGACCACGTTTGAGTTATTTTTGACAGGTTTAAAGACGTTTTGGACCCTTTTAAACTAGTTTTGACTGTTTTAAATTCATTTTTTGACCGTTTTGAGTCATTTTGGACGAGATATTTTATCTTTTTGGGCATTTCATTTTGCTATTTTGGACATATTTCAAATTTTAGGAACATTTTTAAGTTATTTTTGACATGTTTCAAGACATTCTGGATCAGTTTCAACTAGTTTTGACTGATCTGAGTCATTTTGGATAAGTTTAAACTCATTCTTGAAATTTTATAATCTCGTTTTGGATCAATTTGGAATAATTTCTGAGCAATTTATGGTTCTTTTAGAGTCTTTTTCAGTCTTTTTGACCATCTCTGAGTTGTTTTTGACAGGTTTCAAGACGTTTTAGACAAGTTTCAACTAGTTTTGATGGTTTTAAACTCATTTTGCACGAGTTTAAAGTCATTCTGGGCGTTTCTTTATTCATCTTTTTTAACACTGGTGAAAATAACAAAGGCTCTACATGCTTCAGATATTTCACATGTTTACTTTGTTTCTATGCTCGTCTCTGTAAACACTGCCTGCAGCTCAACCGAACACTTCCTTACTGTTGCCGTGCAACAGCCGAGTCACTGAGGAGGAGCTCGGTGTTTTATTTTACAGACTTTAGCGTTTATTTTTAGCAAATTGTCGAATGAGACAGGTGTAATAATGTACATTTCTATTAAGCATCGTTGATTTTGACCTTTGATTTGGTTCATTTCTCTTAAAAAAATTTAACATCTCACGTGATTAGTTCAAGAAAGTTGGAAATCTGCCCATTTTTATTGCTTTTAGAAAAGAAAACGCCATTCAAACCTTATGGCAGGTTCCTGGAAGCGAGACGGTTGGTTGGCTGATCAATACGAGTCATTGTGGATTATCTACGTCTTATTTTGGGCAGCGTTTGAGCCATTTCGCACACATCTCAAGTCATTTTCGACACTTTTGAAGCCATTTTTGAATGTTTTTAACTCATTTTAGAGAACTTTTCATCTTGTTCTGCGCCTGTTCAATTCTAATCCATTTAACTTGAAGTAATTATGGGTAATGCATTCATCTTATCTACATTCTACTGGACAACTTGGAGAACTTTCGGACCATGTTTGAACCATTTTGGGATTTTTTATTTTTTTTTTGTCTTGATGAGACTTAGACACCCAAATAAACATCGTCCCACAACAAACACACTCCCTCATGCTGATGGAAATCCCAAATGTCACTGGAGGAAAATGCGCCCCACCACATGGAAACAACACCAACCAATCAGGAACATGTTGAGGAACATGACAATGGCCCAACATGTTGATGTGACCTCCAGACTTCCTACAGCCCATTCTGATCAAGCATCAACAGGATGCAGTGGAACCAGTTGGATTGACAGAGGCCCCACTGGACAAGACAGAGCACCCAAAGGATCCAAAGTCCTGGTTCCAGACCCCATAGGACACCCTGAGAGGTCCTCTGGTCCAATGGTTCAGAGCATTTTGGACCACATAAGGGGACCAACACAATATTAGGCAGGTGGTCACGATGTTCAGCCTGATCAGTGTTTAGTTCCTCCCTCTCACATCAACCAAACAGAAATCCCAGATTTAATCTCCAAACTGAGGACATCCAGCTTCACCTCCAGCTTCAGGTCGTGGTTTGAGTCGGGAAGCTGATTCAGTTTGTAGACATGAAGGACTGAAGCCGTTACTGGAAGAGTTTCAGCATCGACGGAAACAGCTGTGAATAATTCAGCACCATGATACTGTGCAGGGCAGCGTTTACAATCGATATTCATAAAAACACGCAGCTTTAATGAAAACAGGTCATTAGAAATGATCAATAAATGCTGAGATCCGCTGATTTTAAGGTGGTTTTCTGGACAAGTTCAGTCATTTTAGGTGGTTTTTGTCTTATTTGGGACAAATTCAGAGTCATTTTGGATTGTTTTTAACTGATTTTTGACAATTTAAAGACCAGTTTAAAGTCATTTTAGCCATATTTATCTTCTTCTACACATTATGAGTCTCTCAGGACAACTTTCACATCATTTTCGGACAAAATGCAAATAATATTGGACTGTTTTTTAAAATTCTGGATAAAGTCTGAGTGCTTTTCGGCTGTTTTTAACTCATTTTTCTGACATTTTAGACAAGTTTCAAGACATTTTTAACTCCCAGATTTGTACATTTGTGCTGCTAATTCCTACATGGAGGTGCTCAGGAACTAAATCCCTCCTGTCTGACAGTTTTAATGTTTAACAGAAACATTACTACGACCCAGCTGTGAATAATTCAACACTGTAATCTCATATAATGAACCATTTATATCCAATATTCATAAAAACACACTGCTGCAGTGACAGATGAAAGATAATTAAAGCTGACAAGTAAATATTGAGACAGACAACATGTTAAAAATCTGGTTTTGGACTAATTTAAAGTCATTTTCAAGTCAAGTCGTTCATTTTTTAGTCTGTTTTTGACAGTTTTAAAATTATTTTTTGACATTTTGGACAAGTTTCAAGACATTTTTACCTCCCAGATTTGTACATTTGTGCTGCTAATTCCTACATGGAGGTGCTCAGGAACTAAATCCCTCCTGTGTGACAGTTTTAACAGCAGCATCACTCCAACCCGGCTGTGACTAATTCAGCTCTGGATGCTGCATAGTGCTGCGTTTCCCTGCGATGCTGATGAAGCTGACAGCTCAGACACTCCCTGCAGACGCCACGGAGCTGAGGAGCCTCCATCGGCTCCATGTCCGGAGCAGACGGCAGCGCCTCCACCTAGAGCTCCTGTCATTATGTAAGAAGATGCTGGCAGCCTCCGGCCCTCCGAGGCTTTTGTCTGCTCCTTACCTCTGCAGGTGTCTTCTCTCCTCCGGCGTCCTGCTTGGGCTCCTCTGTCCTCCCTTCCCTCCTCTTTTGTCTCCCGTTCGGCCTCTTTTCTCCGGGTTTTCTCCTCCTGTCCACTGACTCGTGTCTTTTCTCCTCTCTCTCTCCTTTTTTTTTGCCTTTGCACTGATGCTGCAGTGGAACATAAAACACACCCTTCTGATTCAGCCTCTCCTCCTCCTCTTCCTCCTCCTCCTCGCCCTCCCTGCTGCTCTCCGATTGGCCGAGACACAGCGATGACATCAGCCTCTTTCATTACTACCTCTCTCTCTCTCTCTCCCCCCTCCCTCTCTCCCTCTATTCCCCTGATACCTCCTGCCCCTCCCTGATTATTTACCTCCATGCTGCCCCCCTCAGATCCTCTATTTTTACACTCCCATGTCGTTCTTTCGCTGCCGGTCAGCTGCTCCACTAATAAGAACAGAGACGATAATAAACAATCTGGACTTTGTTAAATAATTAAGCCTCAATTAAACACTTCTGCTCATTTCTTATAGTAGAATGTAAAGAAACATGCAGATTTAAGGTTTTTATTTATTATTATTTCTATTTTACAAACCAAGGAATGATGATCAATGTAAACACCTCATCAGTTTAAGAATACGTTCCTTTTTATTATGTATATTATTGTATTTTACATAATACAGAACTTATATAGACTGAATTTACATGTTTAATGCAAAATAACATTAAAAGCTGCACAATTAATAAACATTTTTCTTGTTTTTTCCCTCCATATCATCAGACTTTAATTAAGGGGACTATTTATGAATTTACAATAAACTTGCCATAAATGAAAATTTGAAATTTAGATTAAATATATTTCTATAATTAGTGACAAATAACAGAAAAATAAATGTTGGTTCTGTGATTTTACAGATTTATTTGACAGATGTTATGTAAATGCTTAAGTTTTCACAACTAAAATGCAATGTACTGTTCAAAATATATAATAAATAATAATAGATAATAATTACATGTATAAAATAACTAACTAAATAAATAGTAATTTCTTACAGACTTGCTTCCATATTTTTTTAAATACGCAAAAAATATAAATAAAATTTTAAAAGTAATGAATTTAGATGTTTGATGTAAAATAACATTAAAATTTAAAGACATTTTTTTTCCTTTCACTTTCAATTCGCGACAAATGCGAGAAAACAAGTCGTTTCTTCTGTAATCTTACAGATTTATTTGACAAATTTGATGTAATTAATGAAGTTTTCGCACTGTTCAAGAGAAATATTTAAAATAAAATATATAAAATAACTGAATCAGTAAACAGTCATTTCTTACAGAATCTCTTGAGTTGTTTCGGTATTTTTTAATATGCAAAAATATCAATAAAAAGAAACTGAATTTAGACGTTTGATGTAAAATAACATTCAAACTGAATAAACGCTTTTTTTCCGTTCATATAATCAGATTTTAATTAAGGGGACTATTTATGAATTTACAATAAACTTGGAATGAATGAAAAACTGAAATTTAGTTTTTAAATATATATTTCTATAATTATTTACAATTAGTGACAAATAACAGAATAAAAAAAGTTGATTCTCTGATTTTACAGATTTATTTTAAAGATATTTAATTACTGGGAAAAAGCAAAGTTCAAAAGAAATATTTAAAATAAATAAATTTAAAAAAATTTAAAAAATTCAATAAAAATAAATACACAGAATTTAGATGTTTAATATAAAATAGCACTAAACAGTAATAAATAAATAACCATGCATTTTTTAATTCTTTGGAAAAAATTATAAATATTTTTTTTTTATCTCAAAAGTAAATACATCTGGAAATTTATTGTTAATTCACTAAAAAAAATGTTTTGTAGAAAAAAAATCCAGTTTATTATTGTAAAAATAATTTTGAACCTAGATATAATAATGACATTTAACAGAAAATTAAAAACTGTCTCTGTAGTTCTGCACAGATTTGATATTTTGCCCTAAATTGTTCAAACAAACACGTTTTATTTCCTCACATGTAGGGAAACACTGGAAAGTCTAAAAATAAACCTCTCATGTAAAAAATATATTTATTTTAAATGGTTATTTTCCTTTTATGAATTGGTTTTAACCCCAGCTGCTCAAACATTAATCATTATTATGATGTTTTACAGTTATCATTTTTAACAGTGTAATAAATGTGATGCCCTTTAATGTGTTTATTGGCCAAACGACAGCAGCAGCATTAACGTATGAACTTCCTCTTTAAATGAATAAAAGATGAGCTGCTGGTTCTACTGTCTGACCTGTTCATTATTATTAATATTATTATTGTTATCTTCATTATTATATTGTCATTGTCATCATTATCGTGTCCGGTTGGAACGTCTGCATGCAGGGAGGCGTTTTAAAAACCATAAATCAGACGGCAGAGAGGCTGGAGAATGTGAGCCAGACTAAAGCGGGTCCAATAAATAAGTAAACAACATCACAGTTACATGTTGTTTATCTGGGAATCAGAGGAAACCACCCAAACAAAGAACTGCCCCGGAGCGTTCATGAACTCACAGCTTGTTACACTCGTTAGAGCCAATACAATGATTTAACCGATTTAGACCAGCTGTAGTTCCTTCCTTTATGTTTAATTCCTAAACAGGTAGCTTTATGATTGTTATTCAACCTGTGTTTTAATTTAACCGTTGTGGATGCTGGTGTGGTTTTCAGTGTTTTAGCTGGAAACGGGGCACCATGACACAGACTCCGGTCGCAATTAATGACCTCTGAGCAGCTTTTACATGCAGAAATCAAAACGGAACTCGAACTAAACAGCATTCTGAACGCGTTGACGCGGACGAATCGGGGTTTTAAAGCACTGTAGAAAAGTAGGAATATATTTTGACAAAAGGGCTGCACGGTGGCTCGGTGGTTAGCAGCGGCGCCTCACAGCTAGAAGATCCCCGGTTCGCGTCCCGGTTAGGACACCTGGGATCTTCCTGAGTGGAGTTTGCATGTTCTCCCTGAGTTTTCACCAGGCTTCCTCCCACAGTTCAAAAACATGCTGAGGTTAATTGATGATTCTAAATTGTCCGTAGGTGGGAATGAGAGTGTGCTTGGTTTTTTGTCTCTATATGTAGCCCTGTGATAGACTGGTGACCTGTCCAGGTGTCTCCTGCCTTCACCTGAGTCGACTAGGATAGACTCCAGTCCCCCACGACCCTACAGAGGATGAAGCAGTGTATAGATGATGGATGGATGGATTTTGAGATCAACTACTCCCGAAAAAAGTAACATGGCCGCCTTAAAAAGTTACTTTAATAAGATGCTAAGCTAACATTTAGTATTTTTAAGTAAGTGGCGTATAATGACGCCTTCAGAATCCTGCCGAGGCTCCCGAGGTGGACCGTTGGTTGGTAATAATGTTCCCACCATGCATAGAAATTTAACGTATAAATTCATAGGTCGATTGAATGACTTATTTTGGACTTAACTGAGCTTAAGAGTAGCACAAGGTACACATCCTTATTTTGGAGTCATTGGATTAAGTGTTTGCATGTTTTTTTTAAGATTCAAGATTCGAAATTCAAAGTTTTATTGTCATGTGCACAGTGAAGAAACACGTTTCCCTGCACAGTGAAATTCTTACTTTGCTGTCCGCTCAGATTACCAGCAACAAGTATAAAAAAATACTATATACAAATAAAATGGAATAAAAAATAGAAATAAAAGTAAATATGAAATGAAAAGTGTATTTTTTTCAAACAGGATGTGCATCTAGTGCAAAGTAATGCAAAAAAAAATGTAAACAGAAGAGAAATGCAGTGTCTTGTTGTGTTTTCTGTGCTCGTTTTTTATGGACCAATTGTGTCTGAAATAAAGTTTATATATATTTTTATTTTTGCACAACTTATTAACTAATAATTCAACAGGATCTACTGTTCTACTGATACCTTTCGTCTTTACAACTAAAGGTATCAGTAGAAGTTTAATGGCGCTACCTGGGATTTTACATCGTCTTAGTTAGGATTTAGGTTTGAATAACTTAAACTGTCTTGATATCACTTTAAAAAAAACTTAAAGTATAAAGTTTCTGGGACTGTTTTGTCAGCTTCACCTTCATCACCCCAAATATTTATCCCAAGTTTAAGGAACAACTGAAATTTCTTCGTCTAAAACTGAAGATTTTAAAGCAGGCGGGTTACAAACCACCTAAAGTTGAGCTCACATCCGTCATCAGCTGTTAGCGTCTCGACTGGACGACTCTCAGCAGAAAAGAACCAACTGTTGTTTCGGCTCTTGGGTTTAATCTGGCTTTATTTAGTTCCTGCTGGAGAAACTGTTCAAATCCAAACCTGCCCGGCGACCAGGACAAAACCTGAACGCTTGAGGACCTGCAGAGCAGCGACCGACCGGGAACAAACACAGGCCGAAGGTTTTCCTTTCACCGGCCGTTTCTGAGCAACACTCGGTTTGCTGACGTTTAAAGAGCTTTCAGTTCTAATGAAGTCCTGCTTGTTGTCTCCATAACAATCTGACGCAATGCGACCACAGTAACAGCTGGCGGTGCAGCGGGAGCAGAAAATACGACGCAAAATCAACACAGAAGGACGTGAAATCACCACAGCGAGTCAAAGTCACCACAAAAAGATGCAAAACTACAGCAATAAGATGCAAAATCACCACATGAAGATGCAAAATTACCACAAAAACTTGCAAAATCACTGCAAACATATGTGAAATCACCACAGAAAGTCAATATCACCACAAAAAGATGCAAAATTGCCACATGAAGATGCAAAATTGCCACAAAAAGATGCAAAATCAGAATGGAGAATCATTGCAAAGAGTCAAAATCACTAGAAGGAATCCAAAACACGACAAACAAACACAAAATTACTGCAAAAATATGCAAAATCACCACAAAAATATACAGATTTGCTCTAAAAACATAGAAATTCACTACAGAATGAAGCAAAATCACTATAAAAGATAAAAAGACAACCCAAAAAAGATGCAAAATCTTCATGTATAATGCAAAAATAACTACAACAAGCAGCAAAATTATCATAAAACAGAATGTAGAGTCACCGCTAAGAGTCAAAAATTACTACAAAAGATGCTAAATTAACACAAAAATATACAAATTTACAACAAAATGATGCCAAATCACCAGAAAAGATGCAAAATCAAACCAAAAATGATGCATAATCCCGACAGAAAGATGCAAAATCCCCACAAATAGATGCAAAATCTTCACATATTATGCAAAAATAACTACAACAAGCAACAAAATGACCAAAAACAGAATGTGAAGTCATTGTAAAGAGTGAAAATCACAACAAAACACGACAAACAAACACAAAATTGCTGCAAAAATATGCAAAATATCCACAAAAATATACAAATTGACTACAAAATGATGCCAAATCACCATAAAAGATAAAAAAAACAACCCAAAAAGATGCTAAATCACCACGTATTATGCAAATTAACTACAACAAACAGCAAAAATCACAAAAAACAGAATGCAGAGTCACTGCCAAGAGTCAAAAATCACTACAAAAGATGCAAAATCAACACAAAAATATACAAATTTACCACAAAATGATGCCAAATCACCATAAAAGATGCAAAATTCCCCAAAATAGATGCAAAATCACTACTTATAATGCAAAATACCTACAACAAGCAGCAAAATCACCAAAAACAGAATGTAGAGTCACTGTAAAGAGTCAAAATCACTACAGAACACCCAAAACACGACAAACAAACACAAAATTACTGAAAAAATATGCAAAATTTACTACAAAAATACACAAATTTACTACAAAATGATGCCAAATCACCAGAAAAGGTGCAAAATCCCAAAAAACAGAAAGAAGAATCAGTGTAAGGAGTCAAAATCATTACAAAACACCCAAAATACTACAAACTAATACAGAATCACCACAAAAATATACAAATTTACTGCAGAATGATGCAAAATCACCATAAAAGATGAAGAATCAAGCCAAAAATGGTGCAAAATCCCTACATAAACATGGAAATTCACCACAAATAGATGTAAAAACTCCACGTATTATGCAAAAATATCTACAACAAGCAGCAAAGTCACCAAAAACAGAATGCAGAGTCACAAAAAGATGCAAAATTGCTAAAAACAAAAAAAAACCCCACCCAAAACAGACAAACAAATACAAAATGACTGCAAAAATATGCAAAATCGCCACAAAAATACACAAATTTACCACAAAATGATGCCAAATCACCAGAAAAGACGCAAAATCAAGCCAAAAATGATGTAAAATCCCTACAGAAACATGGAAATTTACCTCAAATAGATGCAAAATCTCCACGTATTATGCAAAAATAACTACAACAAGCAGCAAAATCACAAAAACCAGAATGTCGAGTCACTATAAAGACTCGACATTCTTTTTGTAGTCAAAAATCACTACAAAACACCTAAAACACCACAAATAAATACAAAATGACTGCAAAAATATGCAAAATAGCCACAAAAATACACAAATTTACAACAAAATGATGCTAAATCACCAGAAAAGATGCAACATAGCCCCCTAAAAGATGCAAAATCACCACAAAATGAGTCACCAGATTATTGTTTGACCTGCATGTTGGGTTCAAAGTGTCTCTGGAAACATTTATGGTGAAAAGACAACAAAACAAGCAGCTAAGAGCTTTCAGATACCAGACAGACTCTACATGCAGCAGTGTGTTTAAAACCCATCAGGATTCAGGACGTATATGTGCTCACAGATTAACCATTAACCTTTAATCAAACACGTTGTTTTGTTTGTTTGTGTTTCACAGGTCAACAACCAACATGTCACAAGATCGAAAAAAACACCAGCGAACTCGTCTGTTGTTTGTTTTTGTCCGTCTGCACCACAAAAATCACCACGAAGAGACGTGAAACCGCCACAGAATCGGTCATTATAGATTTAATTCAGCTTTAAATGTAACAGGAAGTGAACGTTTTGGACTGTGGCACCACAAAAAGACGCAAAAACCACCAGGAAACCATGAAAAGTGATCACAAGAAGCCAAAACATCCACAAAAAGACTCAGAGTCACCATGAAGAGAGTCAAAATCAAGATGAACAGACAGGAAACCGCCACAGACGGACGACAAAATCAGTTATTACTGGTTTAATTCAGCTTTACATGTGACAAGGCATAAAACTTTTGGACTGCCACCAAAAAAAAGATCACAAAAAGTCAAAATCTCCACAAAAAGATGAAGAAACACCATGAAAAGAGTCAAAATCAAGACGAACAGACGGGAAACGACCACAGAAAGGCAGCAAAAACAGACGTTACTGGTTTAATTTGGCTTTAAATTTAACAGGCTGTAAAATTTTTCGCCACTGAAACATGAAAAATGATGACAAAGGCTCAAAATCGCCACAAATGGACGTGAAATCACCACGAAAACGAGCAAAATCATCAAAAAAAACAGATCGTAGAATCACTGCCAAGATCCAAAACCGCTGCCAAAGACTCAAACTCTCCACAGACGGACACGAAACCTCCACAAGAATCAACAAAAACAGCAATTAGGGGTTTAATTGGCTTTAAACTTAACAGCCTGTGAAACAATTTGCCTCAAAAACATGCAAAATGACGACACGCACTCAAAAACAGATGTGAAATCACCACAAAAACAAGCAAAATCATCAAGAAACACAAAGTAGAATCACTGCAAACACTCAAAATCACTGCCGACGACTCAAAACCTCCACAAAGAGGCAACGAAAACGGCAATTAGGGGTTTAATTGGCTTAAATTTAATGGCCTGTGAAAGAATTTGCCTCAAAAACACGCAAAATGATGACACACACTCAAAAATAGATGTGAAATTGCCACAAAAGGCTTGAAAAACCACAAAAAGACACAAAAAACACCACAAAAGCAAGAAAAACGAGAAGTAGAATCACTGCAAACACTCAAAATCACTGCCGACGACTCAAAGCCTCCACTAAAAGGCAACAAAAAGAGTAATTAAGGGTTTAATTGGCTTTAAATTTAACGGCCTGTGAAACAATTTGCCTCAAAAACACACAAAATGACGACACGCACTCAAAAACAGATGTGAAATCGCCACAAAAACCCTTGAAAAACCACAAAAAGATGCAAAATTTAACACAAAAACGAGAAAAACGAGAAGTAGAATCACTGCAAATACTCAAAATCACTGCCGACGACTCAAAGCCTCCACAAAAAGGCAACCAAAACAGCAATTAGGGGTTTAATTAGCTTTAAATTTAACGGCCTGTGAAACAACTCACCACAAAAACACGCAAAATGATGACACACACTCAAAAACAGATGTGAAATCGCCACAAAAACCCTTGAAAAAACAACAAAAAGACGCAAATATTACCACAAAAATGAGCAAAATCATCAAAAAAAACAGATCGTAGAATAACTGCCAAGATCCAAAACCGCTGCCAAAGACTCAAACTCTCCACAGACGGACACGAAACCACCACAAGAATCAACAAAAACAGCAATTAGGGGTTTAATTGGCTTTAAATTTAACGGCCTGTGAAACAATTCGCCTCAAAAACAAGCAAAATGATGACACACACTCAAAAACAGATGGGAAATCGCCACAAAAAGGCTTGAAAAACCGCAAAAAGACGCAAAAGTCACCACAAAAGCGAGAAAAACGAGAAGTAGAATCACTGCAAATACTCAAAATCACTGCCGACGACTCAAAACCTCCACAAAAAGGCAACCAAAACAGCAATTAGGGGTTTAATTAGCTTTAAATTTAACGGCCTGTGAAACAACTCACCACAAAAACACGCAAAATGATGACACACACTCAAAAACAGATGTTAAATCACTACAAAAAGACACAAAATCATCAAGAAACACAAGGTAGAATCACTGCAAATACTCAAAATCACTGCCGACGACTCAAAGCCTCCACAAAAAGGCAACCAAAACAGTAATTAGGGGTTTAATTGGCTTTAAATTTAACGGCCTGTGAAAGAATTTGCCTCAAAAATACGCAAAGTGACGACACGCACTCAAAAATAGATGTGAAATCGCCACGAAAAGGCTTGAAAAACCACAAAAAGACACAAAAATCACCACAAAAACAAGAAAAATCATCAAGAAACACAAGGCGGAATCACTGCAAACACTCAAAATCACTGCTGACGACTCAAAACTGTCATAAAAACAGAAATTAGGGGTTTAATTCAGCATAACTAGACATGAAACCACCACAAAAAGCCTCTAACATCGGGTGTAAAGCTTCTGGTTTGTGTCTGCTTCATGAACTGTGGTTTAAACAAACGTTCACCCACCAGCAGACGTCAGTCGGCTTTTTCCTGCTCAGCTCTTCTTCTTCTTCTTCTCCTCAGTCGGTGAAGTGGAAATGCTCCTCTCCTATGTGGCGTCCAGTTATGATCTGCCAACAGAGCGGCAGCCAAACTCCTCCTCTGTGTGGGAGACGGATCGAGGGACGCGAGGACAGATGGACGAGCGTCGGAGGGGTTTTCTTTGGCAGGACCGAAGCAGCCTCCATTATTCCCTCCTGTTGGCGGACATGAAACACAAAGCAGCAGTCAGACGCGGCTCTGATCTCTGGCTGCACACACCGTCTTTAAAACACTTCAGATAAACCTGTTAATTAGCAGCCAGAAGGAGCTGCAGCAGGACAACTAAAAGCCTGGTTCTCATCTCTCCTGCACCGACAATAAAACACCCTGAACTGGGTCAAAGACGGAACGAGACTTTCTAACAATTAAAAACAAAAATCAACCCAAAAAAGAGGATTTAAAATCAACACAAAGAGTCAGAATCACTACAAACATACACAAAATTACTACAAAATGATGCAAAATCACCACAATAGATGCAAAAATCTATACAAAAAACATGTTAAACTACCAAAGACAGGATGCAGAATCAACACAAAGAGTCAAAATCACAACAAACATACACAAAATTACTATAAAACGATTCAAAACCACCACAAATGAGGCAAAATAACAACAACAGATGCAGAATCCACCCAAAACAGATGCAAAACTACCAAACACAGGATGTAGAATCAACACAAAGGGTCAAAATCAATGCAGACATACATAAAATCACTACAAAATGATGCAAAACCACCACAAATGAGGCAAAACACCCACAAGAGCTGCAAAAACCAACCCAAAAAAGATGCAAAACCACCAAAAACACAGGATGTAGAATCAACACAGACTCAAAACTACTACAGAAATGCACAAAATTACTACAAAAAGATACAGAATTCCTACAAAAATATACAAAATCACGACAAAATGATGCAAAATCACCACAAATGAGGCAAAATAACCACAAGAGATGCAAAATTAACCCAAAAAAGATGCAAAATCATCAAAACACAGGATATAGAATGAACACAAAGAGTCAGAACTACTACAAAAATACACAAAATTACTACAAAAAATATGAAATCCCTACAAAAATACATAAAATTACCATAAAAAGATGCAAACGTACTACAAAACTATGCAAAAACTACCAAACACAGGATGTAGAATCAACACAAAGAGTCAGAATCACACAAGATTATTACAAAAATAGACAAAACTGCTCCAAAAAGATGCAAAACCACCACAAAAATACACAAAATTCTTACAAAATGATGCAAAATCACCACAAATGAGGCAAAATAACCAAAAGAGATGCAAAACCACCAAAACACAAGATGAAGAATAAACACAAAGAGTCAGAACTACTACAAAAATACATAAAATTATGACAAAATGATGCAAAATCCCCACAAGTGAGGCAAAATAATCACAAAAGATGCAAAATCCCCATAAAAAGATGCAAAACTACCAAACACAGGCTGTAGAATCAATTAAAAGATTCAAAAATCACACAAAACTACTACAGAAATACACAAAATCACCACAAACAGGGTTTCCCCCAGTGCTTTATAAGCCTGGCGGGCCGCCAGGCTTTCCTTACTTCCCGCCAGGCTAAGCGTCACTTGTTTATTTATTTTAAACAGGTTTTAACAACTTTTAACCGCATCTTGTGATACGGTTGAAAGCGCAATGGCGACATTTTATGGTCGATATGTGAACTTTGTCCGAAGTCAGAGGAGCACAGGAGGAGACGATGAGCCGTTCGTTCACCTCCAGGCCAAGGGGAGTTCATCCCAGGAGAGCCGACCGAGCCGCGGCTCCATGTTGAGGCAGAGCCAGTGGAGTTAGCACGGATGTTAGCACGTCATCGGAGCAGCCTTCTGTGAGCCGCGATGGTAAACATGGAACTAGCGGATTTAATCCAAAATGGTTAGCTGACCCTAAATTTAGCGGATGGCTCTACCAGACCCAGTATGGTAAACCCAGACGGATTGATGCACTGATCCAACCTGAACCATGAGCAGCAATAAGTAGTAGAGGTCACACAGCACAGCAGACCTGTTCAGCCTCTGAGTTCCCTGGTTTTACCCCTTGGCCATGTTTGTAGTTTTTTATTTATGTTAATTTATTTTACTTTTAAATGTGACCAGCAACGGCTTGTTTTAAGATTCACTAGGATTTAACTTAAGTGAAAACAGTTGATATTATTTATTTTAATTGTATTTTTTTGTGTTTGTTAAAACTTTATTTCAAGATTGCGCCTTTTTGTTAGACTCTACGTTTAAGTATTGTTAATAAATGGCTTTTAATAACACATAATAGTCTTAATTTCAAAATTCTTGACAACTTTTAACTTTTTTTTTTTTTTTACAAAAACACGGTGGGCGGTCGGTGGGCTTCTGCCACCGGGCTTAGCAAGTTTTCTGGGGGAAACCCTGCACAAATGAGGCAAAAATAACCACAAAAGATGCTAAAGCAACCCAAAACAGAAAAAGATGCAAAACCACCAAACACAGGATGTAGAATCAATACAAAGGGTCAAAATCCCACAAAACTACTACAGAAATACACAAAATCCCTACAAAAAGATGCACAACTACCAAAACACAGGATGTAGAATCAACACAGAGTCAAAACTACTAAAAAAAATACACAAAAATTATTACAAAAAGATGCAAAATCACCACAAATGAGGGAAAAAACCCACAAGAGCTGCAAAAATCAAACCAAAAAGATGCAAAACTACCAAAACACAGGATGTAGAATCAACACAAAGAGTCAAAACTACAAAAAAATACACAAAATCACCACAAACGAGGCAAAATCCTGACAAAAAGATGCAAAATCATCAAAACACAGGATGTAGAATCAACACAAAGAGTCAAAACTACAAAAAAATACACAAAATCACCACAAACGAGGCAAAATCCTGACAAAAAGATGCAAAATCATCAAAACACAGGATGTAGAATCAACACAAAGAGTCAAAACTACAAAAAAATACACAAAATCACCACAAACGAGGCAAAATCCTGACAAAAAGATGCAAAATCATCAAAACACAGGATATAGAATGAACACAAAGAGTCAGAATCACACAAGATTACCACAAAAATAGACAAAACTGCTCCAAAAAGGTGCAAAACCACCACAAAAATACACAAAATTCTTACAAAACGATGCAAAATCACCACAAATGAGGCAAAATAACCAAAAGAGATGAAAAAACAGCCCAAAAAAGATGCAAAACCACCAAAACACAAGATGAAGAATAAACACAAAGAGTCAGAACTACTACAAAAATACATAAAATTATGACAAAATGATGCAAAATCCCCACAAGTGAGGCAAAATAATCACAAAAGATGCAAAATCCCCATAAAAAGATGCAAAACTACCAAACACAGGCTGTAGAATCAATTAAAAGATTCAAAAATCACACAAAACTACTACAGAAATACACAAAATCACCACAAACAGGGTTTCCCCCAGTGCTTTATAAGCCTGGCGGGCCGCCAGGCTTTCCTTGCCCCCCACCAGGGTAAGCGTCACTTGTTTATTTATTTTAAACAGGTTTTAACAACTTTTAACCGCATCTTGTGATACGGTTGAAAGCGCAATGGTGACATTTTATGGTCGATATGTGAACTTTGTCCGAAGTCAGAGGAGCACAGGAGGAGACGATGAGCCGTTCGTTCACCTCCAGGCCGAGGGGAGTTCATCCCAGGAGAGCCGACCGAGCCGCGGCTCCATGATGAGGCAGAGCCAGTGGAGTTAGCACGGATGTTAGCACGTCGTCGGAGCAGCCTTCTGCGAGCCGCGATGGTAAACATGGAACTAGTGGATTTAATCCAAAATGGTTAGCTGACCCTAAATTTAGCGGATGGCTCTATAAGACCCAGTATGGTAAACCCAGACGGATTGATGCACTGATCCAACCTGAACCATGTGCAGCAAAAGTAGTAGAGGTCACACAGCACAGCAGACCTGTTCAGCCTCTGAGTTCCCTGGTTTTACCCCTTGGCCATGTTTGTAGTTTTTTATTTATGTTAATTTATTTTACTTTTAAATGTGACCAGCAGCGGCTTGTTTTAAGATTCACTAGCATTTAGCTTAAGTGAAAACAGTTGATATTATTTATTTTAATTGTATTTTTTTGTGTTTGTTAAAACTTTATTTCAAGATTGCGCCTTTTTGTTAGACTCTACGTTTAAGTATTGTTAATAAATGGCTTTTAATAACACATAATAGTCTTAATTTCAAAATTCTTGACAACTTTTAACTTTTTTTTTTTTTTTACAAAAACACGGTGGACGGTCGGTGGACTTCTCTACCACCGGGCTTAGCAAGTTTTCTGGGGGAAACCCTGCACAAATGAGGCAAAAATAACCACAAAAGATGCTAAAGCAACCCAAAACAGAAAAAGATGCAAAACCACCAAACACAGGATGTAGAATCAACACAGAGTCAAAATCAGTACAGAAACACACAAAATAACCACAAATGATGGAAAACCACCACAAAGAGTCAGAGATCACTCCAACACAACACTTGAGAATAAAATGTAGATAAATAAAACTGTGGAACTGAAAGATAAATTACATGAGACTATCAGTAAATTAGCACTAGCTAGTGACGTCTGTAGCTCTGAAGCTCAGCGTAAACAGGAGGAACTCTCTCGTCTTTTCTGGACGGAGTTTAGACCCTAATTGGCTGAATAATTAAACCCTTGGACCGGATCCGAGTGTGTCGAGTGTTTGTGCCTCTGAACAAACATTCTGCCAACAGACAACCAAACAAGTCTCTGCAGACCTGACAGCCTCTGAACGGGTCCAGTTAGGAGGCAGAAAGACAGAAGAAAAGCCGCCTCAGTGTCTCAGATTCCAGATTTAACATGTCAGTTTGAATCCTGGATGTTCAGGTTTGGACTCATCAGGTTCATGTTGGTTTACTTTCTACATGCAGAGTGTCGGGGGATAAAATGAAGGCTTGAATAATGTCGGTTAACAAGCTGCAGAATCACGAAACACAGGCTGGAGAATAAACACAAAGAGTCAAAATCCCTACAAAATGTCGCAAGACCAGCACAAAAAGACCCCAAATCAACCAAAACATGATGTAATGTTTCTACAAAAACATGCAAAACCACCACAAAAAGTTGCAAAACCAAAAAAATGATTCAAATTCACCCCAAAAAGATGCAGAACCCCTACAAAATCATGCAAAACCACCAAAAAATGATGCAAAATCACAAAAAATTGATGCAAAATCACAACAAATTGATGCAAAACCACCTCAAAAAGATTCAAAATCCCTACAAAATCATGCAAAATCCCAACAAATTGACGCAAAATCACAACAAATTGATGCAAAACCACCTTAGAAAGATGCAAAACCACCACCAAAAGATGCAAAATCAACTCAAAAACGATGTAAAACTGCGACAAAATGATGCAAAACCACCTCAAAAAGATTCAAAATCGCCACAAAAAGATGCAAAATCATAACAAACTGATGCAAAACCACTTTAAAAAGATGCAAAATCACAACAAATTGATGCAAAATCACAACAAATTGATGCAAAACCACCTCAAAAAGATTCAAAATCGTCACAAAAAGATGCAAAATCATAACAAACTGATGCAAAACCACTTTAAAAAGATGCAAAATCATAAACTGATGCAAAACCACTTTAAAAAGATGCAAAATCACAACAAATTGATGCAAAACCACAACAAACTGAAGCAAAACCATTTTAAAAAGATACAAAATCACAACAAATTGATGCAAAACCACTTTAAAAAGATTCAAAATCATAACAAATTGATGCAAAACCACTTTAAAAATATGCAAAATCATAACAAATTGATGCAAAACCACTTTAAAAAGATGTAAAATCATAACAAATTGATGCAAAACCACCTCAAAAAGATTCAAAATCGCCACAAAAAGATGCAAAATCCCAACAAATTGATGCAAAATCCCAACAAATTGATGCAAAATCCCAACAAATTGATGCAAAACAACCTTAGAAAGATGCAAAACCACCACAAAACGATGCAAAAGCTCCACAAAAAGATGCAAAATCAACTCAAAAACTATGTAAAACTGCGACAAAATGATGCAAAACCACCAAACACAGGATGTAGAATCAACACAAAGAGTCAAAATCACAACAAAAACACACAAAATTCGTACAAAAAGATACAAAATCAGTACAAAACAGATGAAGTCTCCAAGTAAAGAGAGAAAATCACCACAAAGATTCAAAATCAACCCAAAGAAGACACAAAACTACAATCAAAACACGTAAAATCGCCACAATTAGTGAAAAATAACCAAAAAAAGAGACACAACTACTCAAAAAAGATGCACAATCCCTAAAAAAGAGATGCAGAACCACCAAACGCAGGATGTAGACTCAACATGAAGAGTCAGAACTACTACAAAAAGATAAACAATCACTACAAAAACACAAAACTACAGAGAGTCAGAAATCACTACAACAAACACAAAATGACTACAGATTTGAACTAGAATGAACTGAAGCCAGATGCAGACCCACTTCCTAAACATGGCAGGCAGCCATGTGACCTTGACCTTTGACCTCTAAACCTCAAAATTAATGGGTGATCAGGGAAGGTCAAGGTCAACATCTGTGCTGAGTTTGAGTATCCTGTCTGTGTTTGTTATCGAGTTATGGTGCGGACGTACCAACACAGACAGACAGACAGACAGACACACAGACAGACAGACAGACAGGCAGAGTTAACACCTGGACAGACAGACAGACAGACAGAAAGGGCAGAGTTAACACCTGGACAGACAGACAGACAAACAGGATTAACATCTAGACAGACAGACAGACAGACATGATTAACACCTGGACAGACAGACAGACAGGCAGAGTTAACACCTGGACAGACAGACAGACAGACAGGCTTAACACCTAGGCAGGCAGACAGACAGACAGAGTTAACACCTGGACAGACAGACAGACAGACAGGCTTAACACCTAGGCAGACAGACAGACAGACAGAGTTAACACCTGGACAGACAGATAGACGGACAGGATTAACATCTGGACAGACAGACAGAGAGACAGACAGTTAACACCTGGACAGACAGACAGACAAACAGGATTAACATCTAGACAGACAGACAGACAGACAGACAGACAGACAGACATGATTAACACCTGGACAGACAGACAGACAGACAGACAGACAGACAGACAGACAGACAGACAGGCAGAGTTAACACCTGGACAGACAGACAGACAGACAGGCTTAACACCTAGGCAGGCAGACAGACAGACAGAGTTAACACCTGGACAGACAGATAGACAGACGGACAGGATTAACATCTGGACAGACAGACAGAGAGACAGACAGTTAACACCTGGACAGACAGACAGACAGACGGACAGGATTAACATCTGGACAGACAGACAGACGGACAGGATTAACATCTGGACAGACAGACAGACGGACAGGATTAACGTCTGGACAGAGAGACAGACATGATTAACAACTAGACAAACAGACAGACAGACAGACAGACAGACAGACAGACAGAGTCAACATCCACACAGACAGACAGACAGACAGACAGACAGACAGAGTCAACACCCACACAGACAGACAGACAGACAGACAGACAGAGTCAACACCCACACAGACAGACAGACAGAGTTAACACCTGGACAGACAGACAGACAAACAGGATTAACATCTAGACAGACAGACAAACAGGATTAACATCTAGACAGACAGACAGACAGACAGACAGACATGATTAACACCTGGACAGACAGGCAGACAGACAGGCAGAGTTAACACCTGGACAGACAGACAGACGGACAGGATTAACATCTGGACAGACAGACAGAGAGACAGACAGTTAACACCTGGACAGACAGACAGACGGACAGGATTAATGTCTGGACAGACAGACAGACAGACAGACATGATTAACAACTAGACAAACAGACAGACAGACGGACAGGATTAATGTCTGGACAGACAGACAGACAGACAGACAGACATGATTAACAACTAGACAAACAGACAGACGGACAGACAGACAGACATGATTAACAACTAGACAAACAGACAGACGGACAGTGACCTTCCTACCCACTGTTCAAACACTTAGATGACTCCATTTGTGTTGGTAAAGGTGTATTTTTGCAGGTGTTTTGTAGGAGGAACATAATCATTAGACACATGAAGCTAAACTTTCACAGACACTGTTTTAAATATTCATGAGAAAGTTTGAAGCGGGAGTCTGACCTGGAGTCTGGAGGCTGATCAGCTGATCAGAGCAGTGAGTCCTGGAGGTTAATGAACAGGGCTGGCTGGGCTGAGGTGAGTCTGACAGCAAAGAAGGTCAGAACATGTGCAGCTGAGTCTATAATCTGGTTGAAAATGGAAGTGTGAAGAGGTTCTTTAGAAGTAACTGAAGTCATGTGATCCAGACTTCCTCTCAGGTGTTTTCAATCCTCCAATCAGAACTAACAGCAGGTTACCAGACACAAGAGACACAGCAGGAGGTTCAGGTCGTTTCAACGGCAGGAATCTTGGAATAAAATCTATTAAAATCCTCAGTCAAGGGTTATCTGTTTATGTTCGTCCAAAATCACTAGAAATACGTGCAAAGCGTCCTAAATTTATTTAAAAATGTCAGAAAATTACTAAAGATTGGCCTTAAACTTGTCCAGAATGAGCCAATAATAGTTGCTGATATTTTCAGAATTACAAAAACTGACAAAATGACTCATAATCTGTCTATAAACCACTAAATATTGGCCTAACAGGTCTAAAAGTTTGTTTGAAATGACTTGAAGCTTGAAGTCCATTAAAAAGTGATAAATCTGGACCCCCCTCTATGAACTTTAAGGTCCTGTAACTCTCCACCACTGAATGCTTTGCCTACATGAGACAAAACTTAGCATAAAGACTGAAAGCAGGATAGGAGAACATCCCCTGTATAAAGCTAAAAAGTATACCTACCGACAACTTTAAAGACCTCTTCATCATATCTTGTATCTTATTTTTATTACTCTGTACTCAAACAGAAATAAAAACACAACATTGTACAGTTTCTCAGGTACTTCTGTAACAGCATTCTCACTATTTCTTGGTGACCAGAAGCTTTGAGCACTGAGTTCCTAGAGTTTCTGCAGATTAGTTGGCAAGAAGACTCAGTAAATGACTATGTCCATCCTGATCTGGTTGCAGTTTTTAGTTTGATGCAAATTGTGCCCAAACAATATTCGTCAGAGTGCACTTATTGAGAATATTTCAGTGGCTGACAGACATCAACATCCATAAAGAGAATCCTCCGGCATGTCTGAGTAATAGTGATAGTTGAACGGTCAAATACCATCCAGTGGCCTTTAGACTGAAACCAGGTTATTCCTTCGTCCTCTCGTCTCTCCTTCGCTTTCGTTTTCATCTTCTGATCTCCTTCCTGCTCTGCAAATTGAGTTTTCCTGCAGTTCCATTATCTGCTGCTGCGGCTCCTCCCACTGCCTCCTCCATCTTAAACCTTAATTCAGTTAACCTGTGTGTGTGTGTGTGTGTGTGTGTGTGTGGTTAAGATTCAGGGATCAATACTAAAGATGAGGATGTTGTTTCTGTTCTCCAGTGTCCTTGTCTCATGTCTGGAATTGTCTGGGACATGTCATCAACACACACACACACGCACACACACCCACACACACACACACGGTCGCTGTTTACCGTCACTCTGACTCGGCTATTCATGACTGGAATATTTAAAAAGAGTGTAACACAAACACACTCAGAGACACACAACCTGTCATCTCTAGTATGAGGTTGGAGTCGACTGATACTGTGAGGAATAAGAATGAATACTGAGAGCAGGAAGTAAAGAGCAGCACCGACGTTGAAGGTTAACACTTTTATGGAAACGCATCAATAAATCCCGTAAAGCAATTAGAGCCATTAGGATTATGAGTCCTGCAGCCTTTTAAACACACACAGCTGCACACACACTCATCTTTATTCATTTCTTAACGCCAAACCTGAACCGTGATAAACAGAATCTTGATGAGTAAGAAAAATCCAGTCCCTCCAGGGTTTCTTGGACGTTTTTCAAGATCGTTGCTCCTAAAATGCCTGAATTTGCGGGAGCTTTTCTAAAAAATTACGATGTAAGTTGCGATGTTTTAAACGTATTTGTTGGGATGAAATTGCGGGAGACGGTAAAAAATTGCTAAAAAGTTGCATTTTTTTCTTTGTTTTGTCTAATTCATTAAAAATTTTAAAAGTTTAAGTTAATGAATCTAACTGACCTTCATTGTTTCAGTGCTGCCACAGATCTGGATGCAACAGCTTCATCACGGTGGTTTGTCTGGTCTGTGGTCCGCTGGTTTCACCCATTCTCCTGATATGTTTATGGTAGAAAAGCGTTTGTCAGTGGATGGTTTTGGTTTGTGTTCCACCTCAATATTCCACGGGGTGAAAACAGTTTAGCTCCGCTTTGGTGAAGAACATCAGGGAATTGTTTTGCAGGTCTTTAGCAGTACTGTTTGTTGGTAAGTGAGAGATGTTACTGTGGCACATGTCTGCATCTTTAAACCATAGACATATATACGTAGACGCCGCGTTGACTGCCACTGCTGATTGGAGCCGACGTGCCTACGCGGCGGCCATCTTGGTACAGTGCCACTCGCCCCTACAGTGCATTACGTCTATAGAGGAATGACATGTCTGCACTATAAAAGTGATCATAAATCGATCAGTTGTCAACATATATTGTTTGTTACAAATGTCAGACATGGAGGACGGACAGACAGACATAAATAGAACAAAAGCATCCAAGCATCCTGTGTCAAAGCTACATGTGTGACGTTTTTAACAAACCAAACCGTTTGGAAATCGGTTGAAAATTCAGTGAATAATTCTACTTTAAGATTGTGGAGTACCTCTTACCTCCATAGACTTACATTCACTCCCCCCTCTGCTAGCCCTGTACCAAGATGGCGGAGCTTTAGGCACGTCCCTCCACAGTCAATGCGGCGTCTACGTATATATGTCTATGCTTCAAACCATAAACAAGGAAGTGAATTCGGTGAACGTTTGCGCTGGGGACTGCTGCGATTGGTGGAACTCACGGGAGGCGGGACAAAATTGCGGAAAAGTTGCGTTGATTGGACAAAGTTGCAAGGTCATGCAGAATTCCCAGAGATGGTTGAATTTGGGTTAATTGTTGCGATCGCAACATCACAAATTCCTGGAGGGACTGATAAATGGAGGGAAAATTGCATAAATTTTGAGAAAAGAACAGCTGATTATCCTGTAAAGTCATTGTTTGTTGGGGTTCAGGTAAGACGTCTTTTCTACTCATTGAAATACTGTATGGTATATGTGCTAATAAGACGACAGTCCTTGGTTTTCGTGCCGTCCCCGCTCCAGAGAAACTTTGACCTTCCAGCCAGAGTTTATTTAATCCCTTCTTAAAATGCCATTGTGGCTAAATGTGGGGATGAAATAAAAACATACTGAAATCTCCGGCGGCAGTTATTTCCAGAGCTGCATGAATAAAGAAAGAATATTACACTGATTCTGGCTCTTTTGACAGAACTTGCATCAGACCCACAGTGATGAAACCCTGGATTTAGCCAGCAGAGATGATGGAAAACTTCAATAGTTAGATTTTGACTTACTCATGATGGCACAAGTTGGTGATTCCTGCATTAGTCCACTACCAGAACATCACCTGTGTAAAGGTAAAAAGTATACCTACCGACAACTGAAAAGATCTCTTCGTCATGTCTTGTGTCTTCTTTTTTTAAACTCAAACAGAAATAAAAATGCAACATTGTACAGTTCCTCAGGTACTTCTGTAACAGTATTATCACTATTTCTTGGTGACTAGAAGCTTTGAGCACTGAGTTCTTGGAGTTTCTGCAGATTAGTTGGCAAAAACACTCAACAGATCACTGAATGAGCATGAGTCCAGTACCAAACCCCACCCTGGGCAACCACCAAACACAAGGAACTACAACAACAAAGCAAAATACAAAACAAGCGCCTCTGTAGTTCATTAGGAGGCGGCGCTACAGGCTAGGTTAGCTGTAATAAACAGAGTAGAAGAAGCCGGAAGCAAAAAGCAGTTGTTTCCTAAGAAAACCAAACACAACTTCGTCCAACTACAAGAGAAAAATGGAAACAAGTCTTCAAGAACTCTGTTTGGGAAAGTTGTGATTATTCTTTAATGTCAGCTGGTATCGGCCATGTTTCACGCTG
This sequence comes from Dascyllus trimaculatus, assembly GCA_024666655.1. Taxonomy (NCBI): domain Eukaryota; kingdom Metazoa; phylum Chordata; class Actinopteri; family Pomacentridae; genus Dascyllus; species Dascyllus trimaculatus. The sequence goes on from CM045452.1 coordinate 31,981,592, forward strand.
TCCGGACAACAACAACAAAAGAAACAGCTGATCTGACATGTGATTCAAACGTTTGCTATGTCAGAACTCATTCAGTAAAGTCCCATGAAGCTCATCAGCTCCTTTAAAAAGGTCAAAAACGACCTCAAGTGGGCGTAATTTGTTTTCTTATTGTGCAAAATGGAAGATATTTTTCTTGAATTTTGCTGTTTCTAATGTGAAATTATGGATTAAAACACACGAAAAACCCAACTTAAGACGCAACTTACTGAGCCACGTTCAAAGCACTGTGAAGCTGCACTTAACCACGGCAGGAGCTCAAGCTAAATGCTAAAGTTAGCATGCTCAGAATGAAAACACTGACGTTATTAGGTATATTTAACATAGCAAATGTGATAGCATGCTAACATTAGCAATAAACACAAAGCAGACCTGAGGCTGATGGGAGATTTGCAGGTGTTTGACCTCGAACCAAAGTACGACAAAGTAGAATTCAACCTGATTTGAGGGTGAAACATCCAATGGAGACATTTAATGAAAATCCATCCTATAGTTGCACCAAATGGTGGATCGACAATCTTTAACGCAGGAGAAAAACACATGAAACATCCAGTATTGACATCAGCTGTCTCTTCTGACGCACAAAATATGAACAAAAATAAATACAACCGATGCAAACACACACTGGCATCAGCATCTGCTCCAAATCAAGACACCGGATCTTTACTTCTGCCTTTAAAACCGTGTTCTGGTCCATCACTGCACATGTTTCTGCATGGAGTTCACTCATGATATCTGCGGTTCATCAATACAAACAGTAACGTATCAATAGAAGAGACTTCCTGAGCTGATGAAGCATCTGGATGATCTGATGGAGAAACACTCCGAAGAATCACAGCGAGGAATTTAGACAAACTCACTGATTCCCTTTAATTATTGATGACCGAGCCTCTAATGGAGGCTGAAGGTCGACTGTCAGAACAAATCAGCGGGTCCTCCGCCGGTCTGACAGTCGGATGATGAGCTGATGTCGCCTCCTACAGGACTCTGCCTGAACCGCAGCTCCCTCTGCATGCTGGGAAATCATGATCGCGCCTCATGAGCAGGGATTTCCATCACATCCAGAAACCTGCTGGAGGCTCCAAAGCATGACGCAGCAGTTTGATAATAAACAAGGAGAGTTCATCCTGTAAATATGACAGCAGCTGATCTGACTGGGGTTACGGTTCTATTGTAATGGAGTATTTCTATATTATTATATCTGGGCTTTTACTTAAGGATCTGAATACTTTTAACAAGGATACAGTTTAGTCCAGTCACTGTTTTTAATTTGCCTGTTTAAAAACCACAGAAACTGAGCCAGAGTGCTTTCAAATAAAAAAAAAAAAAAAAGATTTAAAGACACACATATTGCCTTGATAAGACCCTACAATAGTATTCATCAAGAGAATAATTTTTATTTTATTAAATATTATGGCTGAGACCTTTCATATGTAGATATTGTATGAATTTACCAGAGTAAAATAAAAGTAAAGAGTAAATAAAATAAAATAATTTTATAAATTTACCAGAATAAATTTAATAAAATTTAATTAAATAAATTATATAGATTAACCTGACTAACTTTATAGTAAGGCTAAGATCATACAATATTATTTATGACCAGAATATTTTTTATTTTATGAAATATTGTGGCTAAGAACCTTCAAATTTAGATATTATATAAATTTACCAGAGTAGATAAAATAAAACAAAACAAAGTAAAAATACATATAACATAAATCTACCAGAATAAATTTAATAAAATTCAAATAAATAAATAAATATAAATAATATAGATTCGCCTGACTAACTTTATATTAAGGTTAAGACCCAACAATATTATTTATTACCTGACTAATTTTAAATATTATGACTAAGACCCCTCAGATACCCTTTAAATATTATATAAATTTACCTGAGTAAATTAAATAAAAATAAAAATAAAAAATAAAATGAAATAGAAATAGATATAATATAAATTTACCAGAATAAATTCAATAAAATTCAAAAATAAATTAATAAAATTCACCTGACTAACTTTATATTAAGGTTAAGACCATACATTATTTATTGTATAAATTTACCTGACTGATTTAAATATAAATATTAAGACCCTCATACACATAAAATATATAATATAAATTAATCTGAGTAATTTAAATATTAACAATATTATATATAATATTAAATACAATCCCATTTTTATTGACTAATTTAAATATTTTGGTAAAGACCCTGCAAATGTATATATTATAAAAATAATACATAACAAGTATAAATAAAAAAGTCAGTAAATACTAAAGGTAGCACAACACAGTGTCATTCATTATGCAAATCTGTCTCACTAGTTTACATGTTTCAGTTCAGGCCCTACAATATTATGGCCTATATTTATATTTAGTGTAATATGACGGTTTGATCCAGATAAAAGCAGCTGCACATGAATATGAACTGGACAATAGTCGGTAATCAATAATCACTTCGCACCAGACAGTTTTCACTTTCAGGTGTTTTAGATGCACCCTCAGTCATTAAGTCCAGCTTCTTCCTGGATCCAGTCGGAGCCAAACGAAAGGATTAAAAGCTGTGTCCCAATTCAGGGGCTGCATCCTTCAAAGGACCCAGCCTACCCGTCCTTCGAAGGCTGGGTCCTTCTAAGGACGGGTAGGCTGCATTAGAAGGCTGCATGAGCGTTTGTTAAATGAGACGGTCTAGCCTACGATGAACTTCCTGCTTACATCATGACGTCTCGTAGCGCCGCTCCTTGTTGCCTAGCAACCCTGACAAACAAATTTTCATCCCGACGATCAGGATAAGACGACGGTGTAATTTTACCCAATTTTTGACTGGATTTGATCCCGAAACTGTAATTTTTGTTTTTAATATGTTTTATATACTTGAAGACTTGAGAGTCTTGTACTGTACGATGGTTCGGGACTAAACTGTCTGAGAAACAAGAAGCGTCCACAGCTGGTTTAAATCTGTTGACATCCACTGATATGAACTTTAAATATTATAAACCTCCACAGTCTCTGGGCTGAGTGTTTCTGATGAGGATCATAAATACCTGCTGTCTGAACAGAAACCAGATATAATGTATGTTAAACATGTGATCAGATAACTTGGTGGAGCTAAACTAAGAACAGTGAGGAGATTCATGTTTTCACTGGTCTACAGAGAGAATTACCACCAATAGAAGCTCCAGCAGGATTTACGTCCATTTTACTTCTCCCCATATAATAACTTAAATAAGGATTAAATATATGAATATTTATGATTGAATAAGTCATTTTTGTGGTGGCCGCGGTCAGAAAGAATTTCGCCACAGTCTCAGTAAAATATAACTTAAAACTGAAGCTGAACAACTGGAAAGTAAACGTTTTAAACTGCAGCGGCTCACATCAATAACGTTATTCAATCGTTTTTTTAGAACAAACTTTAACGTTGTCAACATTTGTATCGTAGCTATCAGAGTGAGCTGTAACACAATACTAATATTTAAAGCTACAATCCTCCGCCGCTGATGGATCCATCTTCTCCGTCAGCCGTCAGCAGTTAAAACTTCAGCTGTTGATCGAACTGTCAGCAGCCCGCAATGAATCTTGGGATATTTGGGGCTACGAAGGATACATCGATGCATCCTTCAAATTCATGGAAAAGAAGGACGCATTCGTCGGCCGCATTTGAAGGAGTCTTGAAGTTTTAATGAAATGGGATGGCCTTAGTCGCACCGCTGTGACGTATGCGGCCGAAAAATGCAGCCTAGAAGGATGCAGCCCCTGAATTGAGACACAGCTAAAGAGTCTGACAGCTTCACATGAGCACAGATATGACTCAGTCCACACTGACACCTAGTGGTGAGTTACAGCAACACAACCTTCAGTCGTCTGAGTCTTCATCTCCTGCCCTGACTCTGGTCCAGCCTCCCGTCCGTCTGTTGTTAACTGTGTTGTCAGCGTTTATCATAAAATGGAACCACTCTATTTCCATTTAGGCAAATAGTGCTGAGTTGGTAGAAAGTCAGACATGATGCCAGTTTGCTTAAAAACAAATCCACAAAATCAGCCTCTAAAACTTGCATTTAGTAACGTTTCCAACATTGTTCAAAAAGAGCTCCATAATTTCATTTTAAACACATTGATTAATGCCTCAGTTAGTGAATATAATCTGATCCTGACTGTGACAAACTTTAAAATAATGAGTTTGTGTTGTTGTGTTTTCAGAAGACAGAACCCAAAACCAGGAGAATAAATATAGATTCTGTAGATTACATTTTAAAAATCATTTTATATTGGATGAAAATAAAGCCTTACAATACATCCATCCATCTTCTACCGCTTATCCAGGGCCAGGTCGTGGAGGCAGCAGTCTCAACAAAGAGGACCACACTTCCCTCGCCCCAGACACCACCTCCAGCTCTACTATTGGGACCCTGAGGCGTTCCCAGACCAGCCGAGAGACATAGTCCCTCCAGCGTGTCCTGGGTCAACTTTGAGGCCTCCTCTCAGTGGGACATGTCAGGAACACCTCCCCAGGTAGGCGTCCAGGAGGCATCCAGAACAGATGTCCAAGCTACCTAAACTGACTCCTCTCGATGTGGAGAAGTAGCGGCTCTACTCCGAGCTCCTCACCCGATCTCTAAGGGTGCGTCCAGCCACCCTGCAGAGGAAACTCATTTTGACCGCTTGTATCCGGGATCTTGTTCTTGCGGTCATGACCAGAAACTCATGACCATAGGTGAGAGTAGGAACGTAGACTGACTGGTAAATCAAGAGATTCGTCTTTAGGCTTAGCTCCTTCTTCACCATGATGGACCGGTACAGCGACCGCATGACTGCAGATGCTGCACCGATCCTCCTGTCAACCTCACGCTCCATCCTCCCCTCACTCGTGAACAAGACCCCGAGATGCTTAAACTCCTCCACTCGGGGCAGGGTCTCTGCACCGACCCGGAGAGGGCAAGCCACCTTATTCCAGTTGAGGACCATGGCCTCGGATTTGGAGGTGCTGATCCTCATCCCAGTCGCTTCACAATCAGCTGCAAACCGCCCCAGTGCACGCTGGAGGTCCAGGTTAGATGAAGCCAACAGGATGAGACGAGATCCCATGATCCCCAGAGATAACAATACTTTCATGCTTGTTCTTTTTTTTTTAACTTTATAATAAGATCAACCAAACTGATTATAATATAAATATGCTGAAATAATGGGATGAACACCGTTACAATGAAACAGCAGTTGAAATGTTTGGTTTGCTGCTTGCTCTGCTGCAGACCGGAGGGCCCTGCAGAGGGTGACCAGAACTGCAGAATAGATCATCGGCTGCCCTCTCCCCCCCCATCCAGAGATCATCACCAGCTCACGCTGCCTCAGCAGAGCAAAGGAAGCACTAGCTGACAGATCTCACCCTGGACAGCACTTGTCCAACCTGCTGCCATCAGGGAGGAGATTCAGATCCCACAAAGGCAAGACCAGCAAACTAAAGAACAGTTTCTACCCATGGACCATCAGGTACGGAGCCCCTAAAGGGACATCGGCAGAAAAAAATTAAATGGAAGTTTCGCGTACGCACGAGAAACTTCCGTTCCGTCATTAGCGATACTTTGTCAAAACACAATCGATGCCTCTTTCCATCGTTGTCAGGTAGACAATGAGCTACAAGCCCAGCTTTATCAACAGTAGCTGTCTTTCAAGCTGCAGAAATAACACTGGTGTCTATGTGCAGCCGGCTGGGCGATGAGTGAACAGGGGCCGTCTGCAAATTGCAAAACCACTGCAACAGTGTAGAGAGACACCACACAGATATTCAATAACGTCACCCTGATACACTGTAGAGTCACCAGAATCACTGCAGCCATCGACTGGCTCCTGTTGATCAGACCACAACACTTGGTTTGACATACATGTATATATTAAAATCATACCGTCTGCAACATACAACACCCCTCTCAGATGACACAACTGATTGTTACAAAAATAGTACAGCTTCATTGTTATTTCACAGAATGCATGTTTACAATATCACTGTACACATTTTGTTGTCAATAGTGCTAATAGTAAGCAAAGCATTTCCCTCAGTCTTCCCTGCTCGACGTGATTCATGCGATGTGAGATGCTGTGTAACTCAGCGGACCTTGGCATGAAACTTAAAGGGAGCAGGCGCACGAGTAGATCCAGTAATTGCTTCAGTAGTCAGCTCATCTCCATCAGGAACAGTAAAAGAGAACTTCTGCAGTAAACCCACCAAAAACAGGAACAGCTCCATCTTGGCGAGGCCTTCTCCAAGACACACACGTTTCCCTAATGAGTTAAAGATACACAGGTTTAAGATCTGCTGATGAGAGTTGACATTTTCGGTCAAGTTGTACATGGTGAATGTGTTGGTCTGTACCTGCAGAGAAAGGCAGGAATGCTTCTCTCTTCACAAACTTCCCTTCAGCATCCAGGAAGTGTCCTGGATTGAAGGTGTCTGGAGTCTCCCATTCATTCTTGTCAAACAGCACAGAGGTCAAGAAGGGCATCAAGGTTGTACCCTGAAGAAAATAACAAGAATCCATCCAAGGTAAGCTGCAACACTTGTTAGTACTAGCGCTTTAAATGACTGGAAGGTAAATGCACCTTTGGTATGAAGTAACCGCCCAGTGTTGTATCCTTGGCAGCCTTCCTGGGCCCATTGAGCGGAACAATATTTCCCATCCTCTGAATCTCGTGGATGACGGCATCAGTGTAGGGCAGGTTTGGTCTGTCAGCCATGGAGGGCTGGCGGTTCTGTCCAATCACTCTGTCAATCTCTGCCTGGACTTTCTCTGGTGAAGTGAATTAAAGGACTTTTTTAAAAAGGTAAATAAATAATAAGCTATGCAAGCAATATTATTTGAACCCATAATATTGGTCTGATAATCAGTCCAGTTTTTCGATTAAGGCTGAACAATTAGTTAGATTGCCATGAAACTTAGTACTGGTGAAGTAATCTTTTATTTCTAACACCGACTCTTATCTGAGCTATGTTGTCTTTGGGAATGTTTCACCATCATAAGGTCCAAATTTCAACCATCCAATGGTTGGATTTATAACCAAACATTTGCAAGACAATCTTCCCATTAACCTGATGTGCTTTGCATTTGGTACTAATTTGCAAATGCTAACACTCTACTTTAAGATGGTGAACATAGGAAACAAAATTTTTTCAGCATCTAGTACTGGAACCATAGTTTTCTTGCTACTCCACATCTCCTTGTAAAGCCCAACACATCACCTACCCTGGATCTCTGGGTATTTCATGAGGTAAACCAGCGCCCATCGCAAAGTGGTGGAGGTGGTCTCTGTTCCAGCCAGGAACAGATCGAAAGAGCACAGAGCCAGATTGGTCTCAGTGAAGCCCAGCTCACCCTCTTTGTACTGTTTAGAAATGCAGAAAAAGACACCTGGTCAGTGAATGTAGCTTGACAGAAATGGACGTGGCATACGGTGCAGTATGTGCAGAGCAGTTGTCCACTTACGTTCTTCATCTCAATAAGGAAAGCGTCGATGTAGTCTCGAGGATTGTTGCTGTCCAGGTCCTTCTTGTGCCTGTTTACTTCCTGATCGAGGAACTTTTGGACGTCGTTGTAATTGGAGAACATTTTATTGTGAGGACCTGGTAGGTGCTTCATCACTCCGGGGAAGGATTCATAGAGCTACTCAGGACAAAACAGGTGATGAGAGACACGTTTATTAAACCACCACATCTCTCAGTCAGTTACAGAGAAATGACTCCTACAGTCATACCAGGGTATTATCTCCTTGTAAAGACTGAACTAAGTCAGTGTTATTGACTTACTAGACCCCATATGCTTCCCTCCAGTTGCATACTCTCAGAGACATAATGAAGCATGACCTGGAAGTCGTGGTCACTGTAGTCAAACCTTTTCCCCATCACCAGCTGGCAAATAATGTTGGATACAGCATTGTTGAAAAGGGTTCCAGGGTTGAAAGGTCCACCTTAAGAGGAAGACAACACTGCTTGAAATAATAAAATAAATAAGTACTAGAAAAGCCCTTGGAGAGCTCAGACCTCCACCAAGCAGCTCATTTCACCCCATGTTGGGATTTACACCCAGAAATAATCGTCCCAGGATTGTTTTATCTACATTATTAGATTCCTTGACCCAGAAAACAAACCCTTAGCATCTGGATTCACATTGATATCATCATTAGTTCAATAGTTCTTCACCAGAATCTCTTTCTGGGTAATGGTGGTTTCTTCTGGATCCAGCTCCACAGCTGTTGATTCTATAACAGATCTGTTGGATCCTCCTGATTCAGCAGAGTCTCAGCTACATGTTGGTGTTGGCTGCATGTCTAAATCTTCATCTGTTACCTTACAGTGGTGACCATTCCACAGGCCCTCTAGTTTTTCCTGTTCTGGATCCTAGTATCTGGAATTTTTCCTGGATCCGGATCAAGTTTTGATATGTTGTAGAAATTAGCGGTAACTTATCCTGTATTTTTTGCCAAGCAGCCTAGCCATGTCCTGTAGAGTTCCATGCACATATGCGTGCACATTGTCCTATCTCCCAATGCTAAAGAATCCTGGAGAACATTCCTGGATCTAGATGGTGATCCGGATCAGCACCAAACTCTAATCATCTGTTCTTGTCCCATTATCCACCTCTCCTGAACATTTCACCAAAATCTGTGCATTACTTTTCAAGTTATCTTGCTAACAGACAAACAAACGGACAGATAAGCTCTGGTGAAAAAAGGCAGTTTTGCCTGCTTGCTGTCTCTGCTGCTTGTGCAGGATTATGAGGAAGTACTGTTCAGGAAGTGCTTTTCCATATGATGTGATCAGAGTACCAATCACAGCATCAATCTTCTTAATCCTGGGCCTCAAAGTCCACAAACCAACTTCAGTCATAAGTCATCAGCTATTTACAAAGACGTTAACATGTGACTGTGAGTATTTCTTGAGTTGAGTATCTGTTTGATGATGGTTTGTTTTTACAAATGGATGCTTCAGTACTTGGTAGTTAAAACACAGGTGCATGTGTAAATGGTATTGACTGCTGTATTTTTCATATTTTATGTTCCTTAACAGAGCTTTAAGCATCTGTTTGCATTAGTTTATGTCAGTAATCGTTTCTCTGCTGATGTTCTAGAGATGTCATGGAATATTCTCAAAGGTTACTTGTTTGTATTTTGTGTTTGCTTGCAGTTTTACAAAAAAAGGTTTTCCTGATTAAACCCTGCCAAACACAACAAACAAAATATATAACAACTTTCAGTGAGGACAACATAATGATCCTATGTTGTACTGATTGTAAATCACCTTTTTCCTTCTCAATCTCCTCCTGCAGGTGTCGCAGCTCCTCACAGATACTCTGTTCCAACATGTTTTTGCCCATTCCAAAGGTGCGTAAGGTCGACAAAGCAAAGCGCCGCTGTTTCCTCCATATTTCACCGCTGCTCAGGAATAAACCATCTACAGGCACAAGCATGCAGAGGTTAAGAACAACTCGTGACAACTAATTTCTGTACAGAATGTGACAAAGAACAAGAGATCTTTTTCACTTGAGCTTCCTGAGTAGACCCTGTCAAACATTGGACTGTATGGTCGATCCACAAAGTTCTCGGCCTGTGTCACCACGGCTTCCTTCACCATCTTGTATCCGGACACAAATATCATCTTATCGCCACCAAGGCGGACGCTAAATACATTCCCATAGGTCTTAGCCAGCTGTGGACGAGAAACAAACACCAATGAACCACAACGCATGAATACATCAGTCATAGAAAAAAGAAAAAGAAAAGACAACAAAGCCCAAAGAGAAAGGAATGGTCTACCATCTCAAATGGAACGCCAGGTGTGTTTAGTTGTCAGAATTTACATTTACAATCATGAACCAAAGTGGACTTGCTCTTGTAAAGATCATGTATATTATGGCAGTCTTGAGTTTCCAATGACTGCTGTAAGTCTAAATTTACCTGCATCTTTGTCACAAAAACCAGTCGTGCATTTTGATTCTTTCATAGTTTTATTATAGGTCTTCTGAAAATATGACAACATCTGCAGAGTCAAAAATATCCATACAACAAAGCTAATATTTGATATTTGACGTCTTTGCAACATCGCGTGGCGGTCACAGATGGTGCCTCTGGACTGGCAGACCGGGGTGGTGGTCCCTCTTTTCTCGAAGGGGGACTGGAGGATGTGTTCCAACTACAGGGGGATCACACTCCTCAGCCTCTCCGGGAAAGTCTATTCCAGAGTACTGGAGAGAAGGATCCAGCCGATAGTCGAACCTTAAAAGTTCCAGGAGGAACAATGCGGTCTTTGTCCCGGTCGTGGAACACTGGACCAGCTCTACACTCTCCACCGGGTGCTCGAGGGTTCATGGGAGTTTGCCCAACCAGTCCACGTGTGTTTTGTGGATTTGGAGAAGGCATTCGACCGTGTCCCTTGTGGCACCCTGTGGGGGGTGCTCCGGGAGTATGGGGTCCGGGGCCCTTTGTTAAGGGCAGTCTGGTCCTTGTACAAGCCTGGTTTGTATTTCCAGCAGTAAGTCAAACCTGTTACCAGTGCAAGTTGGACTCCGGCAGGGCTGCCCTTTGTCACCGGTTCTGTTCATAACTTTTATGGACAGAATTTCTAGGTACAGCCAGGGGCCGGAGGGGTCCGGTTTGGGGACCGCAGGATCTCTTCTCTGCTTTTTGCAGATGATGTGGTCCTGTTGGCTTCATCAGGCCTGGACCTCCAGCGTGCACTGGGGCGGTTGGGTGGCTTGGACATCTGTTCCGGATGCCTTTGGGACGCCTCCGTGGGGAGGTGTTCCGGGCATGTCCCACGTGGAGGAGGCCTCGGGATAGACCCAGGACACGCTGGAGGGACTATGTCTCTCGGCTACCTGGGAACGCCTCGGTGTCCCACCGGAAGAGCTGGAGGAGGTGTCTGGGGCGAGGGCAGTCTGGGCATCTTTTCTTAGACTGCTGCCCCTGCGACCCAGCCCCGAGCGGAAGAATATGGATGGATGGATGGATGGATATGTGATGGCAATTTTCACCTCAACTGGGCACTTTTGGTAGCTCTTCACAAGTCTCTGGTTGTACCTTTGACCACTCCTCTTGACAGAATTGGTGCAGTTCACACTAATCTGTCGGCTTTCTGAAACAGACTTGTTTCTTCAGCACAGTCCACAGGTGCTTGATGGTTTTTAAGTCAAGACTTTGGGGACACCAGTCTAAAACTTTAATTGTAGCCTTATTTATCCATTTTTTTATTCTATCAGCCCTAGAGCATAATACTACCACCACCATGCCCAGTGGGAGGTATGGTCTTCTTCACCTTCTCTCCTCCAAACACATTAGCTCCAAGTGACTTTCCTGTTCAAGTCAATGATTGGCTTTTCAAATCTGTGCTGAGCTCTTCAGGCTTTCCCACTGTAGTGTCTGTAGTTGAGTCTAATGAGTGGATCTAATGGGTTTTATTTAAATTGGTTCAGAGGAGTCAGCAGCTGTAGTCAATCATAACCACTCACAAGGAGTTAAGAGGCCATACCACTAAGAAAATGTGATTAAAACTACTTTCTACATCACCAAAAGTGACCATTCCAGTTGCTGTATGTATATTTTGACCCAGCAGATTGTCATTTTTCCAGAAGACCTATAATAAATCTATGACAGAACCAAAATTCATGATTGTTTCTGTGACTAATATTCATGTTTCAGTGGTTTCATGGTAGAAAATGAGGAGTAATAGGAGTTATTGGAAACTCAAGACTACCATAATAAACATGGTCTTTACAAGTGTCTGTAAGGTTTCATTCACGACTGTAAATTCACACTTCAAGAACCAGATGTGTCTGGGTTTCTACATTTAAATTGTGATCTAGAATCCAAATGCACGCTTCCCAAAGTGAATGGTACGAGGTTGCTTTCACTGGTGAATTGATTAAACATAACTGACTGCTGTTATTTGCCACATATGCCGTCGTCTTGAACAACAGCGCTAAATTCTTTTAGAGAAACATCCTGAAGTCTTTAACTTAGCTCTATTCCATCGATCTAATCCATCACCTAGATTTATCAGATTATCTCAGGAGAATTCACACTTGATGAAAACGTGCACAGCAACGATCAATTTTAAAAACACAACCTGACAAAAATGATGCAACAATCTGTGTATCAGTCAGTACCTTGGTAAAGTAAGTGTACGGGTGTTTGCCATCCACACTTAACAAGTTTCCCACGATGGGTAGACCCCGTGGTCCTGGAGGATAGTTGGGTGGATTCCTGTTTTTAAGGTAGTCTGCTATTAGAATGAACAGGAGACCAAACAGGAAGAGTCCCTTCAGGTCAAACGTCAGCAAAAAGTTCAAAAGCCACATGGTTGGATGGAGCAAAACCGTCGCTTGAAAATCTGGTGGCGCAGGTGGTTTAACAAGCCCGTCCACACCAGATTCACACTAATCTGTTCAGGACAGACGGTGGTAAAGAAGTCTGGGAGTGTGCACTAAGATGCCTGTCATAGGTGACTTATGTAGCCACTGCCTATTACCCTTTGATACATGTTATGTAACCGAGCAATATCAATACCTGACCTGAGGATCAAAGTCCTTGGAGTTTGAAAAATAAATATTGCTCTTGTTCAAAGTGATCTCTTTTTTTTCTTCTTTAGTAATACAATAGGCCAATCAGAATGTAAAACCTTTGATGGGACAATAAACATTGAAAAGGGCAAAATCCTGAGAATGAATAAATATTTTCTAGTTATGATTTGGACCGATTGGTTCAGGACATTTGCAATCAAAAGGTGGAGCCTACATATAATATACAACTTTTATGTGACATTGTTTTTGATGATTTGTCTTTAAGGACCTCTGTCGAACTTTTTCGATGCCTTAATTGATATTTAACTGACTCAGGCTTGTATTGTGCATAATACTGTAGGGACTTAATCTCAGTATTTAAATGAGTAGAGCTACTTTGTAATATATATGTCGCAGTAGAAATTGTGATTCAGGACAATCGCTGATTATCCTGGGACAGACTGTGATCTCGATCTGTCTTAGGACAATCCACCAGGACAATCGCCAATTCTACCAGGAGAAATTCCGATGAGATCAAAATGCTGAATCATTTCTCAACTAACATTTAAATGGTAAATGGTCTGCACTTATATAGCGCTTTTCTCTACCTTATCCAAAGCGCTTTACAATGTGTTTCGCATTCACCCATTCACACTCCAATGGTGACAGAGCTGCCATGCAAGGCGCTAATCTACCATTGGGAGCAACTTGGGGTTCAGTGTCTTGCCCAAGGACACTTCGGCATGCGGAGGGGCCGGGGATCGAACCGCCAACCTTGCGATCAGTGGGCAACCCGCTCTACCACCTGAGCCACAGCCGCCCCAATTTCAAAAAACAGATTTCAATCAGTTTTGGCACAGGTAAGCCTACATTCATCAATTAGTAACAATTTGAGGTGAATTCCTTCATATTTTATCAAGGATAAATTTCATGTCGGTATGATTTCTGATAAAGTAATGTCACGTGTAGAGATCCTCCCTGGAAAATTCCACCATTATCAAGACTCACCCCCAACCTGGCAATTTTATAACTATGAAACATGTGAGTCTTGGTCATTAATGGGTCATTAATTTCCATGTGGCAATGTGAAAACACACATCTAAGACTCCATATCAGTCATAAGAACAGTAAAACAAGGGAGTAACGATCACTGTTTGTTTATGAAGGCGTTCTAAGGCCGGCTGTAGTATAACTGCGCTCAAAGTTTGAGATGTAAGATAGCTTATCTGGGTGCATTCATATTTTTAGCAACAACAGACCTCATATCTGGCGAAAAGATACCTGCCTGCATAATTGCATAATCAAAGTCCAGTGCCAATGAAGTACACATGACAAGGTATAAAAAATAAAAAAATATAAATAAACAGACAGTAAATCTGCAAAAGACAAAAGATATGCAAAGTCCTCATAAAAATACACCACAAAGGAGAGAGAGGGTGCTGCAGCAGGAGGAGTGTCCCAGTGGAGATCTGCTGATTGGAGTTGGTTCAGAAATGCAGAGACCTGATTGGTCATCTTTGGTTAGTTAAAAATATTAGTAAATTTAATATATATGAGAAAACAAATGTATAGACCGATTAGGCACAACATCATGACCACTGACAGGTGAAGTGAATAACATGGATCATATTGCTACTATGTGGTGTTCTGATGGAAAACCTTGATCAGACTTAGACACCCAAATAAACATCGTCCCACAACAAACACACTCCCTCATGCTAATGTAAATCCCAAATGTCACTGGATGAAAATGCACCCCACCACATGGAAACAACATCAAACAATCAGGAACATGTTGAGGAACATGACAATGACCCAACATGTTGATTTGACCATAGACATATATACGTAGACGCCGCGTTGACTGCCGCTGCCGATTGGAGCCGACGTACCTACGCGGCGGCCATCTTGGTACAGTGCCACTTGCCCCTCCAGTGCATTACGTCTATAGAGGAATGACATGTCTGCACTACAAAAGTGATCATAAATCCATCAGTTGTCAACATATATTGTTTGTTACAAACCTCGGATATGGAGGATGGACAGGCTGACATAAATAGAACAAAAGCATCCAAGCATCCTGTGTCAAAGCTACATGTGTGACGTTTTTAACAAATCAAACCGTTTGGAAATCGGTTGAAAATTCAGTGAATAATTCTTCTTTAAGATTGTGGAGTACCTCTTACCTCCATAGACGCACATGCACTCCCCCCTTTGCTAGCCTTGTTCCAAGATGGCGGAGCTTTAGGCACGTCCCTCCACAGTCAACGCGGCGTCTACGTATATATGTCTATGGATTTGACCTCCAGACTTCCTACACCCCATTCTGATCAAGCATCAACAGGATGCAGTGGAACAAGTTGGATTGACAGAGGCCCCACTGCACAAGACAGAGCACCCAAAGGATCCAGTGGTTCCAGACCCCATAGGACCCCCTGAGAGGTCCTCTGGTCCAATGGTTCAGAGCATTTAGGACCACATAAGGGGGACCAACACAATAATAGACAGGTGGTCATGATGTTACGTCTGATCGGTCTGTATGGTCCCTCCTTACACCAGAGCCTCAGTAACACATGAATGTTCTCACATCAACCACATAAACCTGTAGAACACTGGATTGTTGAGTTAGATTTTGGATTATCACCTGAGTGGTGTTGGAGGTCTTTGATTTTAGGTTCCAACTCTTCACTTCATTCTTACACACGTTACAGTAGAAGCTGCCAATTGCCGAAAATTGCTGATGGTCCGAGGACAGATTGCGATCAGAGTCTCTCCTCGGACAATCGGTGATTCTACTAGTACAGACTGCAATCTGTCCTGGGACAAACTCAGATTTATTTTAATGATGTTAAAATAAAGGGAACAACAATATCTTTACAAACTATAATCTGATTCAGTCTTTACACATACACTATTTGCAGTCTATCCTGACATATTTCAACAGTATGTGGGTTAGTGTTACATGGTTTACTTGATATTACTTCATCAGAAAACATGAAATGACATGAAATTTATCCTTTATAAAATATGAAGGACCTCAGATAGTGAATGTAGGCTTACCTGTGCCAAAACTGATTGAAATGTTGGTTGAGAAATGATTTAATATATTTTCCAAATCATTTTGATCGAATCAGAATTTCTCCTGGTAGAATTGGAGATTGTCCTGGTGGAGTCACAGATTGTCCTAAGACAGATCAATGCCGACAATCCGGCAATTGTCCTGAATCACAATTTCTACTGAGGCATGTATATTAGAAAGTAGCTCTGCTCTTTTAAATATTGAGATTAAGTCTATTCATCCATTATCTTCCGCTTAATCGGGGCTGGGTTGCTGGGGCAGCAGTCCAAGCAGAGAGGCCCAGACTTCCCTCAAACCAGACACCTCCTCCAGCTCTTCTGGTGGGACCCCAAGGCGTTCCCAGGCCAGCTGAGAGACATAGTCCCTCCAGCGTGTCCTAGGTCTACCCCGAGGCCTCCAACACCTCCCAAGGGAGTCGTCCCAAAGGCATCCGGAACTGATGTCCAAACCACCTCAACTGACCCCTGTCGATGTGGAGAGGTAGCGGCTCTACTCCAAGCTCCTCCCTGGTGACCGAGCTCCTCACCTAATCTCCACCCACCCTGCGGAGAAAACGAATTTCAGCCGCTTGTATCCGGGATCTCGTTCTCTTCGGTCATGACCCAGAATTCATGACCATCGGTGAGAGTCAGAACGTAGATTGACCGGTCAATAGCCTCGCCTTTTGGCTTAGCTAATTCTTCACTGTGACGGACCGGTACAGCGACCGCATGACTGCAGACGCTGCACCGATCCACCTGTCAATAATGAGATTAAGTCTCTACAATATTCTGCACAATACAAGCCTGAGTCAGTTAAATATCAATTAAGGCATCGAAATAGTTTGACAGAAGAGAATAAAAGTTGTATGTAGGTTCCTCTTTTGATTGCAAATGTCCTGAACCAATCGGTCCAAATCATAACTCCAAAATATTTATTCATTCTCAGGATTTTGCCCTTTTCAATGTTTATTAAACCCCTTCAAAGTTTTTACATTCTGATTGGCCTATTATTTTACTAAAGAAGAAAAAAGAGATCACTTTGAACAAGAACAATATTTATTTTTCAAACTCCAAGGACTTTGATCCTCAGCTTCAGAGTTCACTGGAGTCAGCAGGGCCCACATCTGGCTCCAATGCCAGGTATTGATATTATTCGGTTGCATAATATGTATCAAAGGTTAACAGGCAGTGGCTACATAAGTCACCTATCACAGGCATCTTAGTGCAAAGTCTCAGACTTCTTTACCACCGTCTGTCCTGAGCAGATTAGTGTGAATCTGGTGTGGATGGGCTTGTTAAACCACCAGATTTTCAAGCGTGGACTCAGAAACTCTCCAAAGCACAGACGGTTTTGCTCCATCCAACCATGTGGCTTTTGAACTTTTTGCTGACGTTTGACCTGAAGGGACTCTTCCTGTTTGGTCTCCTGTTCATTCTAATAGCGGACTACCTTAAAAACAGGAATCCACCCAACTATCCTCCAGGACCACGGGGTCTACCCATCGTGGGAAACTTGTTAAGTGTGGATGGCAAACACCCGTACACTTACTTTACCAAGGTACTGACTGATACACAGATTGTTGCATCATTTTTGTCAGGTTGTGTTTTTAAAATTGATCGTCGCTGTGCACGTTTTCATCAAGTGTGAATTCTCCTGAGATAATCTGATAAATCTAGGCGACGGATTAGATCGATGGAATAGAGCTAAGTTAGAGACTTCCGGATGTTTCTCAAAAGAATTTAACGCTGTTGTTCAAGATGACGGCATATGTGGCAAATAACAGCAGTCAGTTATGTTTAATCAATTCACCAGTGAAAGCAACCTCGTACCATTCACTTTGGGAAGCGTGCATTTGGATTCTAGATAACAATTTAAATGTAGAAACCCAGACACATCTGGTTCTCGAAGTGTGAATTTACGGTTGGGAATGAAACCTTACAGACACCTGTAAAGACTGTGTTTGTTATGGCAGTCTTGAGTTTCCAATAACTCCTATTACTCCTCATTTTCTACCATGAAACCACTGAAACATGAATATTAGTCACAGAAACAATCATGAATTTTGGTTCTGTCACAGATTTATTGAAGGTCTTCTGGAAAAATGACAATCTGCTGGGTCAAAATATACATACAGCAACTGGAATGGTCACTTTTGGTGATGTAGAAAGTAGTTTTAATCACATTTTCTTAGTGGCATGGCCTCTTAACTCCTTGTGAGTGATTATGATTGACTACAGCTGCTGACTCCTCTGAACCAATTTAAATAGAACCCATTAGATCCACTCATTAGACTCAACTACAGACACTACAGTGGGAAAGCCTGAAGAGCTCAGCACAGATCTGAAAAGCCAATCATGGACTTTAACAGGAAAGTCACTTGGAGGCATTTTAATGTGTTTGGAGGAGAGAAGGTGAAGAAGACCAAACCTCCCACTGGGCATGGCGGTGGTAGTATTATGCTCTGGGGCTGATAGAATCAAAAAATGGATAAATAAGGCTACAATGAAAGTTTTAGACTGGTGTCCCCAAAGTCTTGACTTAAAAACCATCAAGCACCTGTGGACTAAACAGGTGCTTGAAAACAAGTCTGTTTCAGGAAGCTGATAGATTAGTTTGAACTGCACCAATTCTGTCATATGTCAAGAGGAGTGGTCAAAGGTACAACTAGAAACTTGTGAAGAGCTACCAAAAGTGTCCAGTTGAGGTGAAAATGGCCATGACACATTTACTCAAACATTAGCTTTGCTGTATGGATATTTTTGACTCGGCAGATGTTGTCATAGTTTCAGAAGACCAACAATCAAACTACGAAAGAATCAAAATGCAGGACTGGTTTTTGTGACACTGGGTACTCCAGCTTCCTCCCACAGTCCAAAAACATGTTGAGGTTAATTGATGATTCTAAATTGTCTGTAGGTGTGAATGAGAGTGTGCTTGGTTGTCCTGTGATAGACTGGCAACCTGTCCAGGGTGTCCCTTGCCTTCGCCCGAGTCGGCTGGGATAGGATCCAGCCTCCCACAACCCTGCAGAGGATGAAGCGTATAGATGATGGATGGATGGATGGATGATGGATGGATGGATGGATGGTTGATGGTTTTTGTGACAAAGATGCAGGTAAATTTAGACTTACAGCAGTGATTGGAAACTCAAGACTGCCATAATGTACATGGTCTTTACAAGAGCAAGTCCACTATGGTTCATGATTGTAAATGTAAATTCTGACAACTAAACACACCTGGCGTTCCATTTGAGATGGTAGACCATTCCTTTCTCTTTGGGCTTTGTTGTCTTTTCTTTTTCTTTTTTCTATGACTGATGTATTCATGCGTTGTGGTTCATTGGTGTTTGTTTCTCGTCCACAGCTGGCTAAGACCTATGGGAATGTATTTAGCGTCCGCCTTGGTGGCGATAAGATGATATTTGTGTCCGGATACAAGATGGTGAAGGAAGCCGTGGTGACACAGGCCGAGAACTTTGTGGATCGACCATACAGTCCAATGTTTGACAGGGTCTACTCAGGAACCTCAAGTGAAAAAGATCTCTCTGTTCTTTGTCACATTCTGTACAGAAATTAGTTGTCATGAGTTGTTCTTAACCTCTGCATGTTTGTGCCTGTAGATGGTTTATTCCTGAGCAGCGGTGAAATATGGAGGAAACAGCGGCGCTTTGCTTTGTCGACCTTACGCACCTTTGGAATGGGCAAAAACATGTTGGAACAGAGTATCTGTGAGGAGCTGCGACACCTGCAGGAGGAGATTGAGAAGGAAAAAGGTGATTTACAATCAGTACAACATAGGATCATTATGCTGTCCTCACTGAAAGTTGTTATATATTTTTGTCGCTATACAGCTAGCTTAACAAATGCTCCAAGGAAGAGTTGGTTTGTTGTGTTTGGCAGGGTTTAATCAGGAAAAGTTTGTTTTGGTAAAACTACAAGCAAGCACAAAATACAAACAAGTAACCTTTGAGAATATTCCATGACATCTCTAGAACATCAGTAGAGAAACGATTACTGACATAAACTCATGTGAACAGATGCTTAAAGCTCTGTCAAGGAACATAAAATATGAAAAATACAGCAGTCAATACCATTTACACATGCACCTGTGTTTTAACTACCAAGTACTGAAGCATCCATTTGTAAAAACAAACCATCATCAAACAGATACTCAACTCAAGAAATACTCACAGTCACATGTTAACGTCTTTGTAAATAGCTGATGACTTATGACTGAAGTTGGTTTGTGGACTTTGAGGACCAGGATTAAGAAGATTGATGCTGTGATTGGTACTCTGATCACATCATATGGAAAAGCACTTCCTGAACAGTACTTCCTGTTCCTGTTAGCTCACTTCCTTTCTATTGCTGCTCAACTGCTGCTACCACCGGGTGGTACTGAAACAATAAACTGATTCCAGTTCAATCATAATCCTGCACAAGCAGCAGAGACAGCAAGCAGGCAAAACTGCCTTTTTTCGCCAGAGCTTATCTGTCCGTTTGTCTGTCTGTTAGCAAGATAACTTGAAAAGTAATGCACAGATTTTGGTGAAATGTTCAGGAGAGGTGGATAATGGGACAAGAACAGATGATTAGAGTTTGGTGCTGATCCGGATCACCATCTGGATCCAGGAATGTTCTCCAGGATTCTTTAGCATTGGGAGATAGGACAATGTGCATGCATATGTGCATGGAACTCCACAATAAATGTCCAGGCTGCTTGGAAAAAACATACAGGATAAGTTCCCGCTAATTTCTACAACATATCAAAACTTGATCCGGATCCGGGAAAAATTCCGGATACTACGATCCAGAACAGGAAAAACTAGAGGGCCTGTGGAATGGTCATCACTGTAAGGTAACAGATGGAGATCCAGACATGCAGCCAACACCAACATGTAGCTGAGACTCTGCTGAATCAGGAGGATCCAACAGATCTGTTGTAGAATCAACAGCTATGGAGCTGGATCCACAAGAAACCACCATTACCCAGAAAGAGATTCTGGTGAAGAACTGTTGAACTAATGATGATATCAGTGTGAATCCAGATGCTAAGGGTTTGTTTTCTGGGTCAAGGAATCTAATAATGTAGATAAAACGATCGTTGGACGATTATTTCTGGGTGTAAATCCCAACATGGGGTGAAATGAGCTGCTTGGAGGAGGTCTGAGCTCTCCAAGTGCTTTTCTAGTACTTATTTATTTTATTATTTCAAGGAGTGTTGTCTTCCTCTTAAGGTGGACCTTTCAACCCTGGAACCCTTTTCAACAATGCTGTATCCAACATTATTTGCCAGCTGGTGATGGGGAAAAGGTTTGACTACAGTGACCACGACTTCCAGGTCATGCTTCATTATGTCTCTGAGAGTATTCAACTGGAGGGAAGCATATGGGGTCTAGTAAGTCAATAACACTGACTTAGTTCAGTCTTTACAAGGAGATAATACCCTGGTATGACTGTAGGAGTCATTTCTCTGTAACTGACTGAGAGATGTGGTGGTTTAATAAACGTGTCTCTCATCACCTGTTTTGTCCTGAGTAGCTCTATGAATCCTTCCCCGGAGTGATGAAGCACCTACCAGGTCCTCACAATAAAATCTTCTCCAATTACAACATCATCCAAAAGTTCCTCATTCAGGAAGTAAACAGGCACAAGAAGGACCTGGACAGCAACAATCCTCGAGACTACATCGACGCTTTCCTTATTGAGATGAAGAACGTAAGTGGACAACTGCTCTGCACATACTCCACCGTGTGCCACGTCCATTTCTGTCAAGCTACATTCACTGACCAGGTGTCTTTTTCTGCATTTCTAAACAGTACAAAGAGGGTGAGCTGGGCTTCACTGAGACCAATCTGGCTCTGTGCTCTTTCGATCTGTTCCTGGCTGGAACAGAGACCACCTCCAACACTTTGCTATGGGCGCTGGTTTACCTCATGAAATACCCAGAGATCCAGGGTAGGTGATGTGTTGGGCTTTACAAGGAGATGTGGAGTAGCAAGAAAACTATGGTTCCAGTACTAGATGCTGACACATTTTGTTTCCTATGTTCACCATCTTAAAGTAGAGTGTTAGCATTTACAAATTAGTACCAAATGCAAAGCACATGAGGTTAATGGGAAGATTGTTTGTCTTGCAAATGTTTGGTTATAAATCCAACCATTGGATGGTTGAAATTTGGACCTTATGATGGTGAAACATTCCCAAAGACAACATAGCTCAGATAAGAGTCGGTGTTAGAAATAAAAGATTACTTCCACCAGTACTAAGTTTCATAGTAATCTAACTAATTGTTCAGCCTGGATCGAAAAACTGGACTGATTAACAGACCAATATTATGGGTTCAAATAATATTGCTTGCATAGCTTATTATTTATTTACCTTTTTAAAAAAGTCCTTTAATTCACTTCACCAGAGAAAGTCCAGGCAGAGATTGACAGAGTGATTGGACAGAACCGCCAGCCCTCCATGGCTGACAGACCAAACCTGCCCTACACTGATGCCGTCATCCACGAGATTCAGAGGATGGGAAATATTGTTCCGCTCAATGCAGTCAGGAAAGCTGCCAAGGATACAACACTGGGTGGTTACTTCATACCAAAGGTGCATTTACCTTCCAGTCATTTAAAGCGCTAGTATTAACAAGTGTTGCAGCTTACCTTGGATGGATTCTGGTTATTTTCTTCAGGGTACGACCTTGATGCCCTTCTTGACCTCTGTGCTGTTTGACAAGAATGAATGGGAGACTCCAGACACCTTCAATCCAGGACACTTCCTGGATGCTGAAGGGAAGTTTGTGAAGAGAGAAGCATTCCTGCCTTTCTCCGCAGGTACAGACCAACACATTCACCATGTACAACTTGACCGAAAATGTCAACTCTCATCAGTAGATCTTAAACCTGTGCATCTCTGTGGATTTGTCAGGGAAACGTGTGTGTCTTGGAGAAGGCCTCACCAAGATGGAGCTGTTCCTGTTTTTGGTGGGTTTACTGCAGAAGTTCTCTTTTACTGTTCCTGATGGAGATGAGCTGACTACTGAAGGAATTACTGGATTTACTCGTGCGCCTGTTCCCTTCAAGTGTCATGCCAAGGTCCGCTGAATTATCAGTTCCTCTGGGATTTCACGGGCGTCTTTCAAGATTGTTGCGGCCTAAAATGCCTGAATTCGCGGCGGCTTTTCTAAAAAATTGCGATGTACATTGCGATGTTTTAAGCGTATTTGTTGTGATGAAATTGCAGGAGACAGTAAAAAATTGCTAAACACACGCTCACAGCTTGTCATGTCAGTTAATTAATCAAACTGACCTTCATTCTTTCAGTGCTGCCACAGATCTGGATGCAACAGCCTCCGTCACGGTGGTTTGTCTGGTCTGCGGTCCGCTGGTTTTACCCTTTCTCCTAATGCAGGGGTGACCAGCCCTGGTCCTCGAGAGCCACAGTCCAGCATGTTTATGTTTCCCTCTTCCAACACACCTGATTCAAATGTTTAGGATCATTAGCAGTGCTTCTGCAGATGATGAGCTGATCATTTGAATCAGGTGTGTCGGAAGAGGGAAACATCTAAAACATGTAGGATAGTGGCTCTCGAGGACCAGGGTTGGTCACCCCTGTCCTAATATGTTTGGTGGTAGAAAAGTGTTTGTCAATCGATGATTTTGGTTTGTGTTCCAATTCAATATTCCACGGGGTGCAAAACAGTTTACCTCCGCTTTGGTGAAGAACATCAGGGAATTGTTTTGCAGGTCTTTAGCAGTAATTTTTATTGGTAAATGAGAGACGTTACTATGGTACACGTCTGCACCTTCAAACCATAAACAAGGAAGTGAGTTCGGTGACGTACGTGCATTACTGGGGACTGCTGTGATTGGTGGAACTCACGGGAGGCCGGACAAAATTGTGCAAAAGTCGCAGTGATTGGACAAAATTGCAAGAATTCATGGAGATTGGTTGAATTCCCATTAATTGTTGCGACCGCAACATCGCGCATGCCTGGAGGGACTGATTTGTGCAGCATCTCATAACGCATGAATCATGTCGAGCAGGGAAGACTGACCAAAATGCTTTCGGAGATAAAGTTGTAATCTGAGCTTTTCATTAGGAGGGCCTGTTCAATCTTTTTAATTTTCCACAGAACTTTGAGTGACAGTAATTTTTTACATAACAACGTTCTTGTATTATTAGCACTATTGACAACAAAATGTGTACAGTGATATTGTAAACATGCATTCTGTGAAATAACAATGAAGCTGTACTATTTTTGTAACAATCAGTTGTGTCATCTGAGAGGGGTGTTGTGTTTTTTTTTAGTTGTCTCCTTTTATATTATCTTCACAAAATTTATCTTCTGCACTTTCCACCATGTAGGACCACCAGCTCCGCCTACGTAGAAACACGTATGTGAATTTTCAGGCCGATCGGAGCACGTACCGGCTAATTAGGGTGCACTTCCTGTTCATGGCATGCTCGTGACCGAGACAGGAAATGGCCCCATGCATCTCATCAGGGCGGGACTTTCATCACGCCTGTGAATTTTCAGGCCGATCGGAGCTCGTACAGAGAAGTTGGAGAACACTTCCTGTTTTATGGCGTGCTGGCGACTGAGACAGGAAATCGCTATTTTCATGTTATCACGGCCGGACTCTGGTCACGCATGTGAATTGTGAGGCTGATCAGAGCACTAACAGGAAAGTTACACAGCACTTACTTTTCTTTCATGGCCAAACGCCAAAACGGCCAAATGCCAAAACACCGCAGGCCGCCACGGACACACCCTCGTCATTTTGCGGAAAATTTTAATACGCTTTTGTCAGAACTACCTGTAGTATATGTGGGCCAAATTTCAGATCTGTGGGAGTTATCCCGTAGGAGGAGCTCGCTCTTGAAATTGTGAAATTTCTGGAAAAATGGCCAAAAAATGTGACAGTAAATCCAAAATGGTGGATTTCCTGTTGCATTGTGGGTATGGGTTCTTGAGGCCTGCATCTTGGGGTGATACACATAGACATATATACGTAGATGCTGCATTGACTGTGGAGGGACGTGCCTAAAGCTCCGCCATCTTGGTACAGGGCTAGCAGAGGCGGGAGTGAATGTAAGTCTATGGAGGTAAGAGGTACTCCACAATCTTAAAGTAGAATTATGTATATATGTCTATGGTGATACATATGGGAAGGAATTTCGTGGCTGTACGTGAAACTAACTGATTATAAAGGTTTTTAAAAATATTTCTAGGGGGCGCTACTCAGCCATTTGGATATTGACATCGGGAATTCCCCCAACAATCTAATTTTTCACCAGTCCTGATGTTCGTGTCAAGTTATACGTGTGTTAAAGTCTGTTTAGGGCCTCAACATGGCGATCATCCCAGCGGTAGAAAAATAATAATTGAAACGCAAGGATTTCTCCTTCTTATTTTTCTCCCCATTCAATCGCAATTTTGAGGCCCTAAACATACTTGAAAATCTGTATAACTTAGTGCAGTGGTTCTCAACTGGTGGGTCGGGACCCAAAAGTGGGTCGCGAGGCCATTTTTAGAGGGTCGCAGAATCATGCCCCCCCAAAAAAGTAGTGGTACACAGTCTTTTATTTTTAAGGATGTCTTCCTTATGACACAGTTTGCTTTCAGTAGCAGGATATTTAGTGGTGGTGACACCAGTAGTTGCCCACTATTAACCTCTAGATTTGACTCTGACAGCTTATTGGAAAAAATTATGCTGAAACATCCCAAAAATATACGAAAATGTGCTCAGAATCTGTCAAAATGGGCCAAAATATGCCCAAAACTTGGCAAAAGCGTCCAAATATACCAAAATTAACAAAAAAATAAGCCAAAAATGTCCTAAATTGTATCAAAATGTGTTGAGACCACACCCAAATACACCTTAATTTGTTAACAGGAACAGCAAACTTTAACAATCTGGGTCGCGACCGTTATTAATAGAGACATAGTGGGTCCTGAGGCTGGACCAGTTGAGAACCACTGACTTAGTGCACACATCAGGACTGGCGAAAAATATGATATTTTGGGAGAATTACACGTGAATGGCAAGATGGCTGAGTAGCGCCCCCTGGAAATAAAAAAAACCCCTCTTTATTCAGTTAGTTTCACGTACAGCCATGAAATTCAGTACACATATATATCAACCCAAAATGCACAAAAAGCCTCAAGAACCCATACCCACAATGCAACAGGAAATCCGCCATTTTGATTTGGTTTGACATGGCCGTGTCAGCCTGCGGCGTTTTGGCGTTTGGCCGTTTTGCTGTTTCGCCATGAAAGATAAATAAAATGCTGTGTCACTTGCCTTGCTCCGATCGGCCTGGAAATTCACGTGTGATAAAAGTCGGGGCCTGAGGACAGGCATATTGCCATTTCCTGTCTCATTCGTCAGCACGCCACAAAACAGGAAGTGCAGTGTAACTACTCCGTAAGTGCTCTGATTGGCTTGAAAATTCACGTGTGATAAAAGTCCGGCCCTGATGACAGGCATATGGCCATTTCCTGTCCACGTCGCCAGCACGCCGTGAAACAGGAAGTGCTGTCTAACTAGCCTGTACGTGCTCCAATCAACCTCCAACTCAACATGCGTGATCAGAGTCCAGGCCTGATGGTACGCATGTATGTTGCTGACCAGTGGACCCATCAACGCTGCTTTAGTTTATTTTGTTTTTTAAAGTTTGTTGGTCTTATTTTTTTTCTAATTGTGCACATTGCAAGCATTTTACCATGTCCATACTATAATCAAATCTTATGAAAATGAAGTTAAATACTGTATACATGTAAATTTTGACTATTAATAACACACCTGGAGATCGTGGTGCAGTTTGAATTAGACTTCCAGGAGGCATTACAAGTGTTGCAGGAGCACTGGGAGCAGAGCATCACTGCACAAAGAGACCTTTTCAAAGACAATAGCAGCCATAACTGCAATCAGCTACGGTTTTTTCTTTTTAAAGTTGGCATCTTGGAAACACATGACAAAGACAATACGATCAAAAACAGACACGTTTCGAAACAATACTTAAAATACTTTATTCTTTGCATTACTGGTGTTTGGTTCCTGATTGTACACAGGCGAAAGAAACAAACACAAAAACTCAGACTTGTGATTCGGTGATTATGGCTCAAGTTTCCTGAACTTGGCTTCGTCTGCTGTGAATTTCATGCATACAAGACCCAAGTTGCATTGTTCTCGAATTGCATTGCACGGTGCGACGCTCTTGTACAATTAGTGTGGTGCAAAAACTCCAGAGTCACTGTGCAGGTCTTTTTGCCTCCTTCTGTAGTCTGTCTAGTCCGTATTCTGTAGTTCAGTGTGTGTACAGAGTCTGCATTGTAAACATAGGCACTGTAGTTGTAACTGGCCTTTATTCTGGGCCCTCAGAGGAGCTTTAATAACTTAAGGCCTGTACACATGGCACTGTGGCGCACTGGCTTTTAAAGCACTGGCTCAGCCACCACTAAATACATCTCACAAGGACAAAAACAACGGGAAGATTATTCCAGAGACACGTTATCGAGACGCTTCAGACATGTAACATGATGCCCAAAAACCTCTTAAATCCCTGTAACAGAGGGTGGAATGAATAAAATACTTTACACTTGTGAGTTAATGACAAGTTCAACAGTGTAACGTCACATGAAGACCCCATGAAGACAGAAAATAAAAGCTACTTTGGTGGATGGACGACAACACAAATATTAGATCCTTAATGTTTGTCCTGAGAATGGCGCCAGGGTGAAGATTATTTAATCACATGAAGGAAACAGTGTTAGCATGTTAGCACCTCTCAGGCTCGATTCAACTCACTTTGTCTGCCTCAGTGCTGGCATGCAGTTTTTTGTTCTCATTTAGCATGTTACTCCTGCACGTTAATCAGCATGCTAACATGCTAAGGTTAGCATATTAGCATGCTTCCAAATGTTAAATTTTCATGCTTGTTAGCATTAAAACAGTGATTCAGCTTTAAGGTCAACATACTTGTTCACCTCCCCAACAGGAGACGAGAAGTTTGATGCCACTCTGATGTTAGTTTGTTAAATACAACGCTACAACCAGGCAGGCAGTTAGCTTAGCTTAGCATAACAACCAAAAGCAAACGGAAACAGACTTCTTGCAGAAACTCCAAGTACTTAATGCTCACAGGTTCCCGTTTCGGTTTGAGGACAGGGTTAAAAAAAACAAACAAGATACAAGATATTAGTTAGGGATCTTTACAGTTGTCGGTAGGTATACTTTTTAACTTTATACAGAGGATGTTCTCTTGTCTTGCTTTCAGTCTTTATGCTAAATTTAGTCTCATATAGTCAAAACATTCAGTGCTGGAGAGTTACTGGCTCTTGAAGTACATAGAGGAGGGTCCACATTTATCACTTTTTAATGGACTTTTTCCACCATTTCTGAGCCTCATAACTTCATCAGTACAGCAGACAGACTCATGACATTTACAGGGCTGGAAAACACATTAGAGTTCTGTTAATAATTGCAACCAAATCAGTTTTACATCCACTCCAGGTGACACAATCGAAACACGAAATCAGACTTTTGTCCATTTTTCATTTTCTATAATTCTCCAAAATGACAAAAATAGATCAAAGTGACTCAAAAATCTTTCCAAAAGGACTCAAATGTAATCAAAAATGACAAAAAAAGAGTTGACAATCACTTGAAACTTGTCCTACATTACTAAAAAAAAAATCCAAAATTACTCAGAAACTATCCAGTCAGTTGTACAACTAACTGTGAGCATCAATATTATGGGATGTATCATAGTTTGAACAGTAAAACTGCAGCAGTTAAATATCTTAGAGTCATAGAAACAATCACTGGTCGCCTGGATGTGTTTCTGTTTTCCGATAATTCACCAGAGAAAACTTGAAAAAGTGCATTTTGGGTAAACTTTAAGGCTCATATCAGCATGTGTGATAGGGTGACGATGAAAGTATCATTTTTACACGCATTTGAAACCAGGATCACCACTACCATCATTCACTCTTTGTCCAAAGTTGGTTCTTAAAGTGACTGGACACATTTTGGAGTGGTTTTAGACTATTTTTGAGTTATTTTGGACCAGTTATTGTCATTGTGGAAAAGCTTCAAGTCATTTCAAACAAACTTTGAGACATTTTAGACTAATTGTGAGTCATTTTGGTTTGTTTTTGTAATTCTGAAAACATCAGCAACAACTATTGGCTCATTCTGGACAGGTTTAAGGCCCTTCTTGAGTAATTTTGGACATTTTAAAAATAAATTGAGAGTGCTTTGTATGTATTTCTAGTGATTTTAAATTTGATACCAGGATCGGTTTCTAGACACGATTCACTGTGTGGCAAAATCATTTTCCAAACTAGATTTTACTTATACCCTCAGTCTACATTTTTTGGAGTCAGACTATGTTCGCCTCCTGGATCGCTAATGAAGACACTTTAGTGGCACCAACCTTCTCGTCCACCGCGAGAGAACAAATAAGCGTTCGACCCAGAATGTCGTGCGATTGGTTCAAGTGTATTTTAGAGCACATGCCAAAGAGCTCTCGGTTGGTGTAAAACTACTGGTCCATCCTTTAAGCTGAGGGAGTTCATTGGTCGTCACAAACTGAGGGCTTGTGATAAAAAGCTGTGGAATCACCAGATTACTTCCTGGAAGGTCTTCGCTAGATATCACGACAACCCAGCCCCAATCGCTGCCAAGATGTCTGACTCTGAACCAGACGCCGGCGCCTCCAGACCCGGTCTGCTACTCAAAACACAGCAAGCGTTTCATTATTGCACATAAACTCCACGTTCCTGGTGTTGCAGTCCGAAGACACGTGATTCGTCGAAGTCCTGGCCTGTGAGTTAAAGTCATATTTCAAAGTGTGCATCCGCAGACGTGGCACGTACAGAAGTAATAAACCGTCGTTTACAAAACACAAAAAAGGGTAGAAAATTAAAAACAGTTGGTTCTGTGAATGTGCTCAGGGCTTCAGTGTATTTACACACCTTTATCAGGCCGGCAGTCTTTCTTTTAGCCTCGGAAGTGAAGAATTCCTCAGTTTTCTTTTCAGGTTTTGATCCACAGAGCATCATCTCCATCCTGAATATTCCACTTCCCCACCATCTGTCTCCTCACATACCCTGTTGCGGACGTCCCCGCTAGTTCTGTCCTTCATGTTTCGGTTTCACAGTCTCGCGTCCCCTCGGCTCTACACCTCGATGGTTTTGAAATAAATCCTGGCGTATATGGCGTCCAGCTGGCTGTGCAGAGCGTGGAAGGAGGGTCTCTTGGAGGGCTCGGCGGCCCAGCAGTCCATCATGATGCGGTAAATGTTCTGAGGGCAGCGCGTCGGGCAGGGCAGCCGAAACCCCGACGACAGCAGGTCCAACACCTCCTTATTGCTTTTACCTGAAGGGGACCAGATATATGCTCGTTTATTACCCTTCATGTCTTTAGATCTGATGCAGCAACTCTGAAAGGTAGAAATCAACAAAAGTCCTGCAAAACAAGATGTTTAGCTGTCTTGAAAGAACGCTTTATGACCACGGATTGATGAAAAGTGAAGATAAGAAAAGCGTTACTCAGTATGTTTCTCTTTCCATGTATGAACCTCTTAATAATTTGTACTTCCCTAAAATATCTGTGGCTCTCAAATATTTACAATTAAGCCTTGAATTATTCCTACCAATGCCAAGTTTTGATTTATATCGATTTTTAATTCAAAAAATATTTTTTTCCGTCTTAATATAACATAAATATTTTTATTATTGTTTTTTTTTTTATTGTATTTACATTAAGATTTCATAAACACCAATACTGTTTTTGTCCTACTCTCAATATTTTCCTGTTTGTCCAAATTGTCTCCAGCTAGTTTGAGGCCCTCAGCCCATAACAATTGGTAAAATATCATAGCTGTTTTTTACTTTTTGCTCCTGTCACCTCTATGTTGTGCAAACACAGCCTGCAGTTCAGCCAAAAATGCCTCAATTGTTTTTATGTGACCGTTGGTTGCAGTTTAGTCACTGATGGCTTGACAGTTAGGTCAAGGAGCAAAGTATTTTTCGTTTTTTACAGAATGTTGTTAAAGCACACTGATTATTTTTGGCAGTATTTTTATTGAGTCATGCACAATAAAAGAATTTTGATGGAATTTGATTATTTTTCTCAATAAAACAGCAGTTTTTACGGTTTGTATCTGATAAATGATTTAATTTTGCCATTTAAAAAAAGAATAACCTGCTTTTGAAACCTGCAAACATGTTTTGGGGTCCACAGCATCATAGATGAGTAGTTCAAGGACTGTCAGAAAAGTGGAAATGTAACATTTTTCCTCACTGTTCCTTCATTTTTTGCTGCCATATAAAATCCTGTACCTCTGTTTTGTGTAAACACAGCCTGCAGTTCAGCCAAAAATGCCTCAATTGTTTTTATGTGACCGTTGGTTGCAGTTCAGTCACTAATGGCTTTCCAGTTAGGTCAAGGAGCAAAGAATTTTTTGTTTTTTCCAGACTTTTGTTAAAGCACACTGATTATTTTTGGCAGTATTTTTAATGAGTCATGTAGGATAAAGGGATTTTGATGGAATTTGACTATTTCTCTCGATAGAACAGCAGATTTCCCTTTTTGTAGGTGATAAATAATGTGATTTTACCATTTAAAAAAGAAGAATAACATTATTTTGAAACCTGCCAACATGTTTTGTGGTCCAGAGACTCAGATGAATAGTTCAAAGACTGTCAAAAAAGTGGAAATGTAACATTTTCCTCTTTTTTTTACTGCCATATAAAACCCCGAACATCTATTTTATGTAAACACAGCCTGCAGTTCAGCCAAAAATCCCTGAATTGTTGTGATGTGACTGTTGGTTGCAGTTCAGTCACTAAAGACTTGACAGTTAGGTCAAGGAGTGAAGAATTTTTTGTTTTTTACAGAATCTGGTTAACGCACACGGTTTATTTTTGGCAAATTTTTAATGAGTCATGTAGGATAAAGGGATTTTGATGGAATTTGATTATTTCTCTCGATAGAACAGCAGATTTCACAGTTTGTAGGTGATACATGATGTGATTTTACCATTAAAAAAAGGATAACATTATTTTGAAATCTGCCAACATGTTTTGTGGTCCAGAGACTCATAGATGAGTAGTTCAAGGACTGTCAAAAAAGTGGAAATGTAACATTTTTCCTCATTTTTTACTGCCATATAAAATCCCGTACATCTATTTTATGTAAACACAGCCTGCAGTTCAGCCAAAAATCCCTGAATTGTTGTCATGAGACTGTTGATTGCAGTTCAGTCACTAAAGGCTTGACAGTTAGGTCAAGGAGTGAAGAATTTTTTCTTTTTTACAGAATCTGGTTAACGCACACGGTTTATTTTTGGCTAATTTTTAAATTGAGACATGACCAATAAAGCGATTTTGATTGAATGTGGTTATTTTTCCCAATAGAACAGCAGTTTTTATAGTGTCTTGCTGATAAATGGTTTCACTTTTGCTTCTTATGGAAAAGGAAGCATGACTTTAATTCTTTAAATTCCAATTGGTCCAGCTGTCCTCAGGTTAAAACCCACGACAGCCTGAGTTAACACACCCAGTGACTCATCGCCTTGACGCCCACATGCTCGTTACGTCACTGGGAGCTGCTCTGAATTCCTTCCAGGTCGACTCAGAGGACAGCAGGAAGTCGATACGATACCTTCGTAAGGCATCTTCCCTCGTGACATCATCTCGTACAGCAGCACGCCGAACGACCAGACGTCCGACTTCACCGAGAAGCGCTGGTAGATGGCCGCCTCGGGGGCCGTCCACCGGACCGGGATCTTGGTGCTCCGGCTGGCCGTGTAGACGCTGTCCTGCAGGAGGAGGTTCAGACTCAGGATCAGAGACAGGCCTGACGTTTACGCAGCGAACAAACACTGGAATACATTTCCACATAAACACACTTCCTGTCTCGTCCTCTTGTCCTCCTCCTGGATTTGGATCACCCTTTGAACTCCAAGCAGTTTCTGGGCATCGTGTGCCGTCGTTTGTCTCACTTTGGTCTTTCTGTGTGTCGTTTTTGTTTTTTTCTGTCTTGTTTTTCTCATTTTGTCTCTCCTTTCTTGTTATGTTTCACTGTGTGTCTCACTTGTGTTGTCTTTTGTCTCATTTTTGTCATTTTCCGTCTCATTTTTGTTGTTTCTTGACTCATTTTTGTTGTTTTCTGTCTCATTTTTGTTGTTTCTTGACTCGTTTTTGTCATTTTCTGTCTCACTTTTGTTGTTTTTTGACTCATCTGTTGTCTCGGTTTTGTCATTTTGTGTGTTGTTTTTGTTGTTTTCTGGTTTCATTTTGGTCATTTTCTGTCTCACTTTTGTTGTTTTCTGTCTCGTTTTTCTCATTTTGTCTCTCCTTTCTTGTCATGTTTCACTGTGTGTCTCCCTTGTGTTGTCTTTTGTCTCATCTTTGTCATTTTCCGTCTCATTTTTGTTGTTTCTTGACTCATTTTTGTTGTTTCTTGACTCATTTTTGTTGTTTTCTGTCTCATTTTTGTTCTTTCTTGACTCGTTTTCTGTCATTTTCTGTCTCACTTTTGTTGTTTTTTTGACTCATCTGTTGTCCAGTTTTGACATTTTGTGTGTCGCTGTTGTTGTTTTATGTCTTGTTTTTCTTATTTTGGCTCTCCCTTCTTGTTACGTTCCATTGTGTGTCACACTTTTGTCATTTTTCTGGTCTTGTTTTTGTCATTTTCTGTCTCGTTTTTGTTGTTTCTTGACTCATTTTGTCATTTTGTGTGGCTTTTTTGTTGTTTTATGTCCTATTTTTGTCATTTTCTGTCTCACTTTTGTTGTTTTTTGACTCATTTTGGTCTCATTTTTGTCATTTTTTGTGTCGCTTTTGTTGTTTTCTGTCTCGCTGTTCTCTTTTTGTCTCTCCTCTTTTGTTATGTGTCTTTGTCACTTCTGTCGTTTTCTTGTCTTGCCCCTCATTTTGTCAGAACAACCGTAATTAAAAGGCGAGAGAACTCGGAAATATTCTCTGTGCAGTGAGTTATAGTGACATAAATAACCCAAAAAAGTTCAGCTTCTTTGATTATTTATTTTACATAAATGGAAACAACCTGGAAAGTGTCCACAGATGTTACCAACACTGGAAAAAAACAACTCTACATACCATAGATATAATCAACTAATACTCACTGTCTGTCAACACTGCCTGCAGTTCAGCCAAAAATTCCCTGAATTTTTCTTACATGACTGTCGGTCAAAGCTGAGTCAATCATGACTTGTCATTTGTGCCGAGGAGCGCAGAATTTTTTGTCTTTTACAGAATCTGCTTAGAACAAACTCTTCATTTCTTAGCAATTTTCAAAACTGAGACATGTGGAATAAAGCGATTCTCATGAAAAATCCACATTTTTCAGATTTTGGTTTGCTTTTGCTGACAAAACCCAAAAACAGCGGCAGAATTTTCCTCACCTGACTGTTGGTCTCAGCTGAGTCACGAATAACTTCTCAGTTGAGGCGAGGATCACAGAATTTTTTGTTTTTTGCGGAATCTGGTTCAAGCAAAAGACTCATTTTTTGCACAATTTTAAGTGAGACGTATAAAATAAAGCGATTTTGATCAAACAGCACGTCATGAACGAGTCAGAGAGAAAGGTTTTTACAGTTTCTGGCTCTAAAAAAATAGGAAGTTTTTAAAAAAATATCTTGAATTTGGGGTTCAGGGGCTAAACAAGAAGTGAACATGTTTGTCTAACATTATTAAATGCTAATATTAGATTATTATTCTTGGTTTAATGCATCAGACCTCAACAATATTTGACGTAGCCGCCTGGAGCTCCAGAACACAGATGACAGTAATATGAAGTGTTTAATAATGAAACTGCTTTCAGCCTCAAGCAGAGGCATGACGGATGAAATAGTTTACATATTAATGCAGGAAAACTGGATAAAAGGTGTTTTTAGCAGGATAAAAACTGCTCTTTCCTCCAGTGTGTTTTTACAAGACACAACCTGATGTATCTACAGTAAATATTGGTGTCTCTGAGGCGACGACACACGGAGCCAGGAAGTTGTTGTCGTGTCGCTCTATGAATTATATAAACATGTAAATAATGCAGATTTAAGTGCAGCAGCTGAACAGACAGAAGGAGGACAAGCTGAGCAACAAAGCAGGTTATTAATGTTTGAACGGAACACGGATAAAGAGTCGGAGCTGCTGTAAGACGAAGCCACGGATCCCCTCCGCTCACCTTGATGATCCGAGCCAGACCGAAGTCGGCCACCTTGCAGACCAGGTCGTCTCCCACCAGGATGTTTCTGGCTGCCAGGTCTCTGTGCACGATGTTGCGGTCCTCCAGGTAGGCCATGCCCTCGGCCACCTGGCTGCCCATGTAGATCAGGTGAGCTGACGTCAGCACCTGGCCTTCAGCAGCTGCAACACACACAGTCCATCGGTCAGCAGCAGGAAACCAGGCTGCTCCCTGATGGAGGCTCCAGCTGACTGTAAACAAGCATCAGCGTTTGTTTGTTTGTTTGTTTTTGCTGCAGACTTCCTCCTTGGTTTAGTTTGTTTTTTAGGATTATTTTGCTGAATTTACTGCTTCATAATTTGTGTACATCTTTAGCCTCTAGAGTCAGAAATATTGGAAATAAGTGTTAACAGATAATTACAGTGCAATTTTACTTTTTTTTATTCACGGTGTAATTTTATTTTTATTTTATTTTATTTATTCACAATGCAATTTTATTTCTTTTATTGAGTGGAATTTTATTTTATTTATTTTATCAACAGTGTAGTTATATTTTATTTTATTATATTTATTTTATTCACAGTGCAATTATATTTTACTATTTCAGTGCAATTTTAATTAATTTTATTTGATTTATTTTATTCACAGTGTGATTTTATTTATTTATTTTTTCACATTGCAATTTTATATTATTCTGTTTATAGTGCAATTTTATTTTATTTTATTCACAGTGCAATTTTAATTCATTTTATTTTATTTACAGTGCGATTATATTTTATTTTAATTCATTCACAGTGCAATTTTATTTATTATTTTATTTTTCCACAGTGCAATTTTACGCTATTCTGTTTATAATGCAATTTTATTTTATTTTACTTAGTGCAATTTTAATTTATTACACTTTATTTTATTTCATTCACGGTGCAATTTTATTTTGTTTTTTTTCACAGTACAACTTTACTTTCTTTGTATTTATTTGTATTTATACTGCAATTCTATTTTATTTTAATTTATCCACGGTGCAATTTTATTTTTCAGATCCAAAATCCGGTAAAAAATAGCTATAAGGACCGTAAATATTGTGGGATATAGTACACACACTAATATGTTGTTTTCCAATATTTATGGAAATTTATGGATTTAATTAAATTCATAATTGTGCCAATAATGTTCAGAGCAAACAAGCTACTCCCTCATAACAAACAATGAGAAGCACGAATGAACCATGAAAAGAGGAAATTTGAATTTGAAAAGGTTGTTTTTGCTCGGCAGAACGAAACGTCCAATACGACATGTTGAAGGACTGCCTGAAAGTTAAAAACCTGCAGATTTTTTCTGTTTTTATAGTTTCTGTCTCTGATAAACGGCGTCATTTTGGTGATTTTTTTAAAATTAAATGTTGACACTCCTCCTGCTGACCATGACTCAGCTCTCAGCTCCGTCACACACGCTTTTATTTTGTTAAATTTAATTGCTAGACCATCAGGTTTGACGGCTACACGTACAGTCATCGCCTGCAGTCATTCACCTATCAGGAAGTAAAGGCGTTTCTCCAGGCGAGGCTTCTTGTTGTGCTTTTTCTCAGCTGCTACCTTTTGTTCTCAGAAACCAAACAAACGCCAGATTGTTCCTCTGGTTTTAGCGTTTCAGGTGCAGGAGACAGGAGAGCAGTTTCACTCCACATGTCCACCTGCATTAAAGCCCATCTACGTGTTGAGTATCAGAGCAGCGACAAAAGCTGCAGCCCGAGGAATAAAAATCATCACTGGAATGAGAGGAATGCGAGTGAACCCGTGTGATTAAAGCCTCCGTGAGATGTCAGAACAATATTTCCTGCCACGGCACAGATTCTAATTCCCTTTGCTTTGGATTTGAAGGAGAGATTTAACGTCACTCGGCCTAAATACCCTTTCAGCAGCCTTCCAAAAAAAATTCTGAGGTAAAGACGGAGAAAGCTCCAGCCCGAGGAAAGCTGTGTGCACGTTAAAGCAGCGTGAGGCGTTCAGGTGCGGCTCGGCGGACTCACAGGTGAGGTAGGACTTGAGGCTGCCTTTGCTCATGAGCTCGGTGATGATGTAAACCGGCTCTCCTCGGGAGCACATGGCCAGCAGCTGGATCAGCTTCGGGTGATGGAGGCTCTTCAGGGCCTGGACTTCCTTCACGAACTCGTCCTGCTTCGTGTCCTCTGGGGGGAAAACAAACGACAGAACCCGGAGGATTTATTTTACTCTCTTAGTTGAGTCATGTCGGTCGGTGCGCTTCAGAAACACACTGGAAAAATGAGACTATTAGCAGAAAATATGAAGTAAAATCACAGAATAAAAAGATTAATTTATCTGTTAAACTCAAAACAAACAAACAAAAACCATTTCAGAAATAATAAATATCTTTTTAACTGTTATTTTACAGTTTTCCTTTTTTGTTAGGTCACAGAAAAAGGTAATAACAACAAACAAACAAACAAAACAGGCCAAAACTGTAAATGTCTGCATCCATAATCTGCATATTTATAAATGTGATTTCATTGTTTTACAATGTTTGACAATAAAATTACACCATTTTACTGTAGTTATTATATCATTATTATTTTATCATTATTATTCATTTATTTTTTTTTATTTAATAACAACAATAATAATAATATATTTATTAATTTATTTATTTATTTATTGTGTTTATTTTAAAGAAAAATTGTCTGTAGTAAGATAAAAAAAAAATGGATAATCATTTAGTAATTGTTGTTTTATTTCATATTTTTAGTATTTTATCTAGTAAAGTCTTATCGAAAAAAAATTTGAAAAGTTTATCAGTGTGTTCACTGTAAAACAACAATAACTAAAAAAAATGTAAATAACATTAACATCAATAATCTGTATTCTTACAAATATAAAGTAATATTTTAATTGTATAAAAAAAATAAAAATAATACAATAACATTTTATTTCTATTATGTTGAAATGATTTAAATATTAAAACAGCAAACATTATCTTTATTTTAAAGATATTTGCCCTCCCATCCTAAGTAACACAAAATTCATTTTACTGATTTTGTTTATTGAAGGAAAAATGCTGTCCAACCTATTTTGTCCTATTTTGTTCAGTCTCTCCATCCACACCCCCATCTGATCACTGCCAGGCTTGTTGGATCTA
This sequence comes from Dascyllus trimaculatus, assembly GCA_024666655.1. Lineage (NCBI taxonomy): Eukaryota > Metazoa > Chordata > Actinopteri > Pomacentridae > Dascyllus > Dascyllus trimaculatus. The sequence continues at coordinate 32,019,602 of CM045452.1, forward strand.
AACATCACTAATAGAACCTGTCTGGTGTTGTGAAGCAGCTAAAGGGTCTCTAAAAGCAGCACATGATGCCACGTTCTAAAGAGATCCAAGAACAGATGAGGAACAAAGTCACTGACATCCATCAGTCTGGAGGGTTACAAAGCCATTGCTGAGGCTCTGGGACTCCAGAGAAGCACAGTGAGAGACTTTATCCACAAATGGAGGAACATGGAACAGTGGTGGACCTTCCCAGGAGTGGACCAACCACCAACATTTCTCCAAGAGCATCCATATCTAATCCAGGAGTCACAGAAGAACCCAGAGGAACATCTAAAGACCTGCAGACCTCACTGGCCTCAGTTAAGGTCCGTCTACATGATTCCACAATGAGGAAGACTCTGGGAGGAAATGGATCCATGGAGAGTTGAAGGATCAAACCACTACTGACCAGAAACAACATAAAGGTTCATCTGGATGAGCTCCAAGACTTCTGGATAACATCCTGTGGACTGATGAGTCAAAGGTGGAACTTTTAGAAGACATGGGTCCGTTACATCTGGTGTAAAGCTGATACTGCATCCACCAGAAGAACATCTACCAACAGTGGAACATGGTGGTGGTAGTGTGATGGTTGGAGGACCTGGACCACTTGTCATCACTGATGGAGCCATGAGTTCTGCTCTCTATCAGAAAATCCTCCTGGAGAATCTCCACCATCAGTTCATGACCTGAAGATCAACACTAATGGTTCATGCAGCAAGACAAAGACCCAAAGACCACAAGCAAGTCCACCTCTGAGGGGCTCAAGAAGAACTGAATGAAGGTTCTGGAGTGGCTGAGTCAAAGTCTGGACTTGAATCCAACTGAGATGCTGGTTCAAGACCTTAAAAGGACAGAAAACCATCTAATGTGACTGAATATAAACTATTCTAGAGAAGAGTGGACCAACATTCCTCCATGGTGATGGAAAAGACTGATCACAAGCTGGAACCAACATTTAACTGTTGCTGCCAAGGGACCAACCAGTTATCAGGTTTAGGGGGGGCGATTACTTTTTCACAGTGGTGATATAAGTTTTCATAAACCGTCATTTAAAAACTGCATTTAGTGTTTTGTGGGTTTTCTCTGTCTAATATTCAATAAAAATAAATATTAGTTTAATGATCTGGAACATTTAAGAAGATTTCTGTAGGGGGGCAAATACTTTTTAGCAGCACTGTATATCCTGATACACTGGGTTAACTCTTGTGTTTACTTTGCAACTGCTGCTGTCATATTTTAGTGAGTTATAAAAGCCTTCATTTCAACACCTGGTCATGTTTTAGTATCTGAAAACCCTTCAGCATCTAAACTCTGAGTAGAAAGTTTTTTTTTTTTTTTGTTACTGCCGGGTCCTTTAATTTCCATTTTCTCAGGACTTTTTTTTAGCAAAAATGTTGGAAAAAGTAACTTTGACGACTTTTTATTGTAAATCCAGTTTCATTTAAACCGACTACAACTAAGGTTTTATAGTTTTAATGTGCAGCTGACACAGGATCAGTTTGCAGAAATGCTTTTTAACCAGGAAAGTTGACTGAGGTTTCAGGTTTTGTTCATCCAGTTAACCCAAAGAAAGCCCGGCTATGTTAAACCCGCTCCATATTTCGCCCATCAGGTGTTCGACCTCCTGCCCTCTCACCTTGTTTCAGCATCTTTATGGCCACCTTCTTGTTCTCGGAGCTCCACACGGCCTCCCACACCTGGCCGAAGTGCCCTTCCCCCAGCTTCTTGGTCAGTTTGAACTCCTCTCTGGGCCTCTCCCAGGGCTCCATGTCGAACAGCTCCCTCTGCACACAAAACAACACCACATTTGAAAGCCTCGAACCGCCGAGCAGCAGCAGCAAAGAAAAAAAAAAAAGGTCCGGACTCAGCAGATTTAAAAATAACTCGTCTCACGCTCAGGAGAAGATGCTGAGACACGGTTTAAAGCTGCCGAGCTGCAGAATTTACATGATGATCGTATGATTTTAGGATGAAGAGCTGCAGGAGAAACGCCGCAGAGACGCTCCGACGAGGAAGAGGAGGAGGAAGTGCGGCTTTAAATGCAACGGAAAGCCTCTTCAGCTGCAGGTGCATGCTGGGAATTTTCCCTAAACACTGTAATAATAAACACACACCTGTTTTTATCAAGAATAAATGGAATTTAAGTGACTTTTCTTTATTAAAAAAAGCCTCAAACTTGAGTTGAATTTGCTTTTTCACACCTGCAGCTATAAAAATACACGATTGTTTGACTTTTCTCTTCAGGTTCGACGCATTAAATCGTGAGAAAAAATGAACAAATGAAGAAATAAACAGCCGAAATCAATAAAAAGGCACAAACATTCGGCGATTTTACGACGAATTTATTGTCTTTAACAATCAGCCGCCACAAAACACGTTGCTCAGACGATTAAAACACAGAATGAAATCAAAGAAAATCAGTGAAATGGTGACGAATAAATAAAAAACAGATGACAAATAAACTAAAACACACATTATGTTGATTTAACATTAAAACAAATCAAGTGCTGATCAGGTGAAACGTGACTCCGGCTGAAATAAAACAGGAACATTCAGTCGTTTACTTCTTAACTGTTCTTTCTTTTTACCTCATTTCCCATCATCAAAACGAACGACGGCACCTTTTTACGAACGTCTTCCCTCATTTCTGATATTTCATGAGACATAAACTCAACATCCCGTCCTGAGTCGATAAAAAAACATTAGAGACCAGAAAACTGTTGTTCCATGAGTTCTAAAGTGATGCATCCCATAATACTGAAGCTCAGAGCTGGTTATAAAACTGATTTGCTAATTTTTGAGTCATTCTTGATGGTTTTTTGAATCGTTTATGTCAATTTTTTAGCGATTTTGGACAGTTCAGGACACCGATTGTCAACATTTGCGACAAGTTTTCGTCATTTTAATCAAATGTTGTGTTATTTCGGACAAACTGAGTCACTTTTGAGAAATTTGGGGGAAGTTTGGAATAATTTAGAACAATTTTCAAGTTTTGCTCCTTAACGGCACCGAAAAGTTGTGGTCCTCACTCACTCCGATCACAAGATCATCTGTTGCTTGCAGTCCCATATGTTCGTACTGAACTGGGTAAAAAGGATTTTGTTTATTGTGCACCTTCTGCGTGGAAAATGTTGCAGAAAGACTTTAAATTAGCCGAGTTAATCTCATTGAGCGCCTTCAAAACAAAACTGCGAGTTCTTGAGGCCGTTTCCACAATTTGCACTTGTTTTTTTATAACTTGCTTGTAAATTTAATTATTGTTATTGCTTTTATTCATTTATCTGTTTTTATTTTTTATTTTTCAAATTTTAATTATGTCTTAACTGTGTAATTTTATGTCTTAATTGTGTAATTTTTAAACCTGTGTTTTAACTGTGTTTTATGTGCTGCTGCCTATCTTGGCCAGGACTCCCTTAAAAAAGAGATTCTTAATTTCAACGGGATTTCTCCTGGTTAAATAAAGGTTAAATAAAAATAAAAATAAGTGACTATGACTCTTTTTTGGTCATTTCAGATAGCCTGAATTTATTTACAATCATATAAAAACAATAATTTTATGTGTTTTTGCTTCAAGTTGATGTTAAATTAAATGGAGACTGTTAATTTGTCTTTAGCACATATAGTAGATATAAAGGTGTGATGCAACAGGCATTAATGGTAAAATTCTTCTTATTGATGCCGCGAATGCCGTTCAAACCGGTCCTACGAGAAACCAGTGCTTGCAAAGGTTCCTAGGTATGTATTGAATATGCACGAACCAGCATTGAGGGAATGGATACGCTACCTCAGCTGCTAGAACCGGTGTTAAGAGGTTAAATTTTTCCCCCTTTAGGAGCAGGTTTGGATGTTTTAGTCAAGTTTCAAACCATTTTTTGGACAAACTGAGTGGTTTTTGACCATGTTTGAGTCATTGCAGACAATATTTTTTTAATTTTAGTGAATTTTTTTGACACATTTTGGGTAAATCTGGGGTGTTTTGGACATTTTTGTACTAATTTTGGAAGCTTTCAAGTCAATTTAGATCAGCTGGAGGTATTTTTTGGCTCCGTTTGGCTCAAATTGAGTGTTTTTGGTAACTTTTTGAGGCACTGTGGAGAAGTTTCAGGTGTTTTAAAGAAAATAAAAGCCATTCTGGACATGTTTTTTATTTTGGAAAGGTTTTAGAAAAGTTTCAAGTGCTTGTGGACCCTTGTGGGACATTTTTATTGGATTTGAGCGACGTTTTGTAAAATTTTGCATCAGTTTTAGCCGAGATTTCAGCCATTCTGAACAAACTAAGTCTTCCACCCATCATGTTTAGCTTGTTTTGGATAATTACAAGTCATTTTGATCAATCCAGAGTCATTTGACACATATGAAGATGCTCTAAAGGCCTGTCAGCATCTGATCTTCTCAAAGCAGATTTATCCTTTTGTTTGAAGTTGCAAAGAACAAATCACTAAACTGTTTCAGCCCAGTGGAGCCGCAATAAAACACCAACTAAACATGGATATAAATGACGAAAGAAAACAAAAAAAACATGATTCTGAACTTGAGATTCTTCACAGTACATTCTAACATTCGGAAATCACGAGTGAAATATTCAGGAATAAAGAATAAAACAAGCATTTTGGCACCTTTGGTGATAGTTTTAAACCCAAATATAAACCGTGTTGAGCTCAAACAAACAAAATCACTTCTTCTTGAGTCACATTAAAGTCATGAATTTAAAAAAAACACACATGAAAATCAAGACTTCACACATCCATCATTTGATTCAGGCGATTACAGTTCTACAAAAACTACAAAATTAAATAAAATCAACAGTAACAAAACCATATTTCAATGAAATGAGACGGAAAATGATTTGAAATCGAAACAAAAATAACGTAAAAATGTAAATTTGCCATCTGGGTTCATTCACAGCTGCTTTTTGGCTTGTTGTTCGTGTGTTTGCGTGTTGAAAATGTGACAATCCGTCATAATAATTATTAATATCAGCACTGAGTGTCGGCTCTGAAATGAAATCTGCTCAGACTTCAGATGATTGGGGTCAGATTTTAGCCCAATGTTCACTTTTGCATCAAAACATAAAACCTGGTGCACTTTTAGAGTTTAAAGCTCAGAATGTTGCGTCAATTTCACTTCACATAAAAAAAAATAAATGATGTATTTTGCATCATAAACACTGATCAGAAGCTGGAACCAACATTTAACTGTTGCTGCCAAGGGACCAACCAGTTATCAGGTTCAGGGGGGCAAATACTTTTTCACACGGGTGATAGAAGCTTTCAGGTATTTAAAATCTGCATTTTGAGTATTGGGGTTTTTCTCTGTCTAATATTCAATAAGTATAAATATTAGTTTGATGATCTGGAACATTTAAGTGTGAGAAACATGGAAACATAGAAGATGTCTGTATGGGGGGCAAATACTTTCAGCCACGGAGCTCAGAATGTTTTTTTGGGTATTTTTGGTGAATTTTTCAATGTGATCCATAGAAATAGAGCGATTTAGAGGAAATATCACCTTTTAAAGTGTAGATTTTGGTTTTAGAAGGTGAAGGAGGCTTTTTCTTGCATCGTCATTGGTTTTTTTCTTCTATGAAACCACAACTTAAGACTTCAAGAACCATCAAAACGTGTGTTTTCACGCTTAGCTCAGGAAATCTGATGCCAAATACAAGATTTGATGATGGGCGGGACGTAAAACGGGGCCTCAGTTTTCAGAAAAATATTCAGTTTCCTGAGTCGACGCAGGGAGTCGTGCATCCGAAGCCGTCGACGTGAAGCGGCGCGACAAGGTCTGGTTGGAAAGTGAACAGAGGCTGCAGCTGAACCAGCGAATCAGGGCAGAGCCGACGGTGAAACAGCTGATCTGGTGAAACGGCTTCACCTCACTCTGTGGTGTGTGTTGGTGTGTGTGTTTGTGTGTTTCTGCCTCAGAGTGTCGTCGGCCTCAGATTTTACCACCTCCGCTGGAACAAACAGAGAAAAAAGGACGAGTCACCGAATAACTCTGAGACAAGGGAGGCTTTTTATTTTGGTAAGATCTACACATCCTCTCAACATCCTGAGACTCCTGTGCTGCTGGTTGTCTTACACCAGCTCCCCCTCTGCTCCTCGGCCTCCCACCGGGCTGGAAGTGATGAGCCATGAATAAAGAAAGCAGCTCGCCGGGGTTTAATTTAAGCAGCACTGCAGAGATGGTGCATCTAATTACAGCGCAGACACGTGGTTTTATTCCAAAAACCGCTCACAGTATTATGTTCTCCGACTAATTGCGCTCCAGACATGTTTTCCTCTCGCTATGTGAGGCTCAGGACGGCCTTCATTAAATTCATGCAGACAATAGAAAATCATTACAGGAGCTTCGGCTCGGATTCTGACTGCGAAGACAGAAACTGCAAATTAAAGAGACCCTGAAACGTTCTGGATTAGAAACTGGGAAAAGGTTTACCCCTAAAGATAATTAGTCAGCTGGGTAGTTCTGTATAATAAAGTTCCTCCTGACCTCCTCGTCTGGAAATATGACAAAATCTACTGGGTCAAAAATCTACAAACAGAAATGCTAATATTTAGTTAAATGTCTGTTTCCACCTCAGTTCGGTTCTTCTGGTTTCTCTTTGACTCCTCTGGACAGAATTGGTTCAGTCCATCTAAATGTGTCGTCTCCATGACCCAGACTTGTTTCTTCATCAGGTTCTTGATGGTCTAAGTCAGGACTTTGGGGGGACCAGTCTAGAACCTTCACTCTAGCCTGATGGAACCATTTCTTTTGGGCTCATTGTCTTGTTGAAGCATCCAGCTGTGTCCAAGATCAACCTTCTGATGATGGTTTTAGGTTCTGATCCTCCTCCTTCATTATTCCATTGACTTGTGTGAAGCTCCAGTTCCACAGAGCATGATGCTGCCACCTCCATGCCTGATGGTAGGTCTGGTGTTGTTGGGGTTGAAGGCCTCACCTTCTCTCCTCAGTCTTTGTTCCATCTGACCTCAGAACTTTCCTCCAGAAGGCCTTTTCTTTGTCCATGTGATCAGTGGAGCTTTAAGGTTCTGCTTCTAGAGGAAGAACTTCCTTCTTCATGGAGCCTCTCAGCTCATGTTGATGTCCAACCCTGTGGACACTGACAGCTGTGTTCCAGCAGCTTCTGGTTCATCCAGACCTGCTTTCTGCTGGTTCCTGGTTGACTCTGGACCATCCTGACCAGGTGTCTCTCAGCAGCAGGTGGTAGTTTGTGTTTTCTTCCTGATGGTGGCAGCAACACAACTGGACCATGAACTTTATACTACAAACAGATGATTCTAGGATCTGAAGTTGCTTTGAAATGGCTCCAAGTGACTTTCTGACTTGTTCAAGTCGATGATTTGCTTTTTCAGATCTTTCTGAGCTCCTCAGACTTTCCCACTGTAGTGTTTGAGTCTAATGAGTGAATCAAATGGGTTCTATTTAAAAATAACAAATAATTTAAGTTGCTGTATGTATATTTTTGACCCAGCAGAATTTTTCATGTTTCCGTTTCTGTAGACAAAAACACAGATCAGACAGCGAACGGATTGCGGGGAGACGTTCACTGATTTTACCTTTTATTCCAGCCTTTAGGAGACAAAGTGTGAGAAACTAAACCTGAGACACATTTCACTGAACACCAGCTGTATTACTTTAGATCAGGTTCTGCTGTCTTGTTTCTTTAACCTCCATTTGTTTAAATTCAGTTTAATTGGCAGCATTAAAAGCAGATTCAGTTATTCTGATCTGATCAACTGTTCTACCTCACAGTCCACTAACTGTTTGTTCTGGGTACTGACAAAAAAGTCTCAGGTGTTTGTACAAAGTCTGTGAACATCCCAGACTCATATATACATATATATATGTACACTGAACAAAAATATAAACCCCCCATGTGAAATACTGATGCCACATGAAGTGCACCACCCAAAGTGAGCGTATACTGTCTGGTACTTGTACTAAATGGATGTTTCTCTTGATTAGTGTCCCAAATCTGAGTCCACCACTGCCTCAGTGATGCATTAATTCCATTCAGTCCATGGGTGTGGCATATCCAGACGCTGCTCCAACACAATGAGCAGTACTCAGACACTCCTTATACTGGGGACAATAAAAGGCCACCCCAACATGTCACATGTTGACCAAAGCAGCAGCGCCTCAGATGACTCCGGTCATGAGGGAATGTGCCACGTGCTGCATCAGGGTAAAAACAGTGAGTTATTTTAACTGAGGACAGTTTTATAACCAGAAGCATTTCTGTTTCTGGTTATAAAAGCAGAAACGTGAGTTTCCTGAGTTTTCCTACCTGCTGGGCGCACGGTTCCTCCAGAGGAACTCCGAGGCTCCGAGGGTTCTTCTGGTAGTAGGAGATGAGTTCTCCCAGCGTGGCGAAGGAGATCTTATCTGAGACGAAGTACGCCCCGATGGACGAGCGCTGGATCCGGAAGTGGTAAACCTTCCCCTCGCTGCGAGCTGGAAACAGAAGAGAAAACACGTGATCATCTGCAAAGAAACGAACCAGAATCACTGTTTTCTGGATGCAGAGTTCTCCTGGGTCAAACTCGGCATTTATCTTTTCAGTCTGCGTGTTGTTTAAACCTATACGAGTTTAATTTCTGGGTTTATAAGATTCATATTTCATCTGTCAGCAGGAGGAGATTTTATACTGAAAATAGCAGGAGGAAGAGGAAGTCAGGACAGTTTAAAGGAAGGAATACTTTTCTCCCGGCACTATATAGAAGTAAATATGTCAGTATTGGTACTTTTCCTTTCTCGTCTTATTTTAGCCTGTTTTTTTATATTTTCAGGAACATATCATGCTTAAATAAATGCATTTATTCTCATTTTATTTTCCGACAAATATCTGGCACACTGATGTTTCTTCAGATTTATTAAAGTTTTATTGGATTTTATCTTAATATCTGAAAATATCTCGACGTTTTAAACTTGGTGACACATTTTCGGTACATTTGTCTGCACTGCAAACATCCATTTTTACTTTAAATCACATAAAAACTCACCGCAAAACAAGCACATCTGTAACCCTTTAATCTGAAATCTAGAAGCTCCCACATATTTCACCCCGCAGGAACATGAAGCGCACATTTCTCTGGATGTAAGACAGAAGAAGTGACACCAAATCAGTCAGAAATGAGCCTAACGGTGCCATAAAGCTGCTAACTGAAGCCTCCTGATGATGCATATTTCAGCAGCAGCAGCAGCAGCTCGGTGAAAATTGAGCGTCTAACTGCAGCATTTCCCCCCCGAGACCCGAAGGACCTTGAAGAAGGAGAGAGACAAGGGGGGGAGGAGAAGATGGAGGGAGGAGGAGGAATGAGGACCTGATAGAGGACAGGCTGGAGGAGACTCAGGGGACAGGAAGTAATAACTTAAATCACACGGAGCGTCCAGCAGCAGCAGCAACATTCATCAGGGGATTAGCAGAGAAAAGTGGGTTACTACGACTTGAAATGAATGAATTCACTCGCTGTGACGTGGAGCTTTAAATAAAACTCAAAATAAAAAAAAAAATTAAAAAACAATCAGTCGCTAATAATCGAACAATGCTATCTGATACACTGTAAAAAAAATTTAAAAAAAATCTCGTAAAGAAAATAACAGTGAAGAAAAAATACGTTAAAATACGGTGCTATTCTGCAAAGCTCCAGGACAAAACAAAACTGGAAATATCTGTTAAATAACTATATCTTGGCTGATTTTAATACAGTAAAAATACAGTTTCATTTTACATATTTCTCATGTCGTAAAAAACAACTACTTTTAATTTCATATTTGTCACATTTACTCATCATTTCATGTCGTCTCAGCGAGGATTTAGCTTTGTACGATTTAAAATATCTTGTTTCTATCAGTTAAAAAAAGTTCCTGATCATTTTTACAGTGTAGAAGATACAAATTAGTGGAAAATAATCTTTTTGTGTAGCTATTTAAAAAAAAACATGTAGATTTCCTGATTGCGGCTTCTTTAAATGTGAATTTTTTCTGGTTTCTTTCCTCCTCTGTGAAAGTAAACTGAATATCTTTGGGTTGAGGACAAAATTAGACATTTGTTCATGATTTTCAGACCCAATTAATCGATAAAACAATCCAGAGAATAACCAAGAATTTAAAAAATCACAAGTTAGTGGAAGATTAAGGAAGTGAAGGAGGAAACGAGATGCGAAAACAGTGTCAGAGAAATGACCAGATGAATGGATAATCTCACCGGAGATCGTGTACTCGTCACTGTGACTCTCACTGATGCGAACCAGGAAGGAGCCATCTTTGTTTTGGGAAGCGAGCAGCAGCTTCTCGGCTTTCACGCGGTTTATGTTCCCATAATACCACCTGCACAGGGGGGAGGCAAAAACAGGGAGGAATAAGTGGACGGAAAAAAAACAAAGAAATGCATCATCAAGGTTAATAAGAGCAGAAACATGGGGATGTATGAATGAATGAATGAATGAATGGTGGATAGAAGAATGTGTTACATGTGAAGGCAAACATGCACAAACCTGCAGACACAAAAGCAGAGCAGCACTGCAGATAAACACACTCACAGGTAACATTTTGCACATTGCAGGCTGACAGGGAGTAATGAAGCCCAACACACAGCTTCACTGGCCGGTCCAGCCACTTCTACACTGTAAACCTGCTCTGAGAGGACACTTACCCAGAGCAAAGTCGTGAGACAGTGGAGAGTTACAGTGTTGTTGTCTGTTTGCTCACATATCAGGAACCGGCCTGTATTTACTCTAAGTTATCGGGAGGGCGGGCCACATCTCCACGACGCTCAGGTTTCACTGAAACCAACAACAAGCAGATCTCAGCACAAAAGGCTTCCAGACGCTGTCGCGGCCTCTCATAGAAATACCACGGTGGCATTTTTTAGATGCAAAAGATACCGGAGGAAAACACCAGGAAAAGAGGCTTCGAATTCTAGCAACACAAGGCCACGACAGGAGGAAAAATACAAGAGCTAATGAGTACGCTAATCAATTATTTCAGTTATTTTTCCAAGCAGTAATGTCAAACCCTTCCTGGGTAACAGTAATTTGGCTACACTCCCACCTCTGTGCTGCACTGACAGGACTATGCAATAACTGTGGTAGCCCCGACCAGGAGAGACACAAAGCGACCACAAAAAGAGGCAAACTGACCACACAGAGATGCACAGTGACCACGAAAGATGCTAAACAACCACAAGGAGACACAAAACTAGCACAGAAAGAAGCAAAAATGTCACCGTCAGGACTATGCAATAACTGTGGCTGTCTCGACTAGGACAACACATAAAGAGGGCACATAAAGAGGAAAAAACACCGCAAAGGGATGCAAAAAGACCAGAGAGGCACAGACCAACCTATAGATGCACAAAGTGACCACAAAGAGATGCTAAACAACTACCAGGAGACACAAAAACCATCACAAAAAGAAGCCAAAATGTCACTATCAGGACTATGCATTCACTGTGGTAGTCCTGGTCAGACTTACACGAGTCATGCTGAACTCCACCTGAGCCCAACAAAATAATCTTAGTTGCATCGGTCCAAAAATATCAGAGCTCAACAGTTTAATAATCAATCATTTCAGTAATTTTTCAAGCACTTAACATTTGCTGGGTAACAGTAGTTTGGTTTATCCACTGACATTCACGGTGCATCTATAAATGTCGTCTCCCCGACACATTTTGCACTCATGCAGCCCCATAATTCTCATACTGCCACCTCCGTGCTTCACTGTCAGGACTATGCATTCAGTGTGGTGGTCCTGATCAGGAGACGCAAAACAGCCACGTTAAGAGGCAAAAAGACCACAAAGAGATGCAAAAAGACCACAGAGAGACACAGACTGACCTCATAGATGCACGACATGATCACAAAAGACCACAAAGAGATGCAACAAGATCACAAAAAGACACAAAACTATCACAAAAGAAGCAAAAATTTCACTGGCAGGACTATGCATTCAGTGTACTAGTCTCGATCAGGTTTTATCTTGGTCTCAACTGTCCAACAAAACATACCTAAGCTTAAATGTTAAAAAATGGATTATTTCAGTAAATTTTTAAGCAAAAATGCCAAACATCTTCTGGTTCTGGGCTATCCACTGAAAGGATTTATTGTCTTTTTGCCGTAACACTCCGGTGCAATATCATTTAAATGTCACCTTACATGACTGCATCATGGTATGATGCATCAAAAATTCATGCAGCATCTATAAATATCATCTCCCCAACAGCTTTTACACTCATGCAGCCACATTTAATCACAGTCCCACCATAGTGCTTTACTCTTGGGGCTATGCATTCACTGTGGTGGTCCTGGCCCGGAGAGACACAAAACAACCACGAAAAGATGCAAAATTACCCCAAAGAAACACAAAAGGACCACAAAAAGATGCAAAACTACCACAAAGAGACACAAATCAACTGTAAAAAGACACAAAATGCCTTCGTGCTTCACTGTCGGGACTATGCATTCACTGTGACAGTCCTGGCCAGGGGTAGACACGAAACGACTACAAAAAGGCACAAACTGACCAGAAAGAGACGCAAATTGACCACAGAGACACAAAAACACCAGAAAGACATGTAAAACTACCACAAAGAGACACAAATCTACTATGAAGATACAAAAACAACCACCAAGAGATGCCAACAGACCACAAAGAGGCACAAAACAATTCAGGATCAGGACAGTCAGGACTATGCATTCACTGTGGTGGTCATGGCCCGGAGAGACACAAAACAACCACAGAGAGATGCAAAATTACCCCAAAGAAACACAGAAGGACCACAGAAAGATGCAAAACTACCACAAAGAGAAACAAATTACCGTAAAAAGACACAAAATGCCTCCGTGCTTCACTGTAGGGACTATGCATTCACTCTGATAGCCCTGGCCAGGGGTAGGCACAAAACGACTACAAAAAGACGCAAACTGACCAGAAAGAGATGCAAATTGACCACAGACACACAAAAAGACCAGTAAGACATGTAAAAGTACCACAAAGAGACACAAATCAACTATGAAGATACAAAAACAACCACCAAGAGATGCCAACAGACCACAAAGAGGCACAAAACAATTCAGGATCAGGACGGTCAGGACTATGCATTCACTGTGGTGGTCATGGCCTGGAGAGACACTAAACAACCACAAAGAGATGCAAAATTACCCCAAAGAAACACAAAAAGACCCAAAACTACCACAAAGAGACACAAATCAACTGTAAAAAGACACAAAATGCCTCCGTGCTTCACTGTCGGGACTATGCATTCAATGTGATAGTCCTGGCCAAGAATAGACACAAAACGACTACAAAAAGGCACAAACTGACCAGAAAGAGACGCAAATTGACCACAGAGACTCAAAAACACCAGAAAGACATGTAAAACTACCACAAAGAGACACAAATCAACTATGAAGATACAAAAACAACCACCAAGAGATGCCAACAGACCACAAAGAGACACAACATGCCTCTATGTTTAACTGTCAGGACTATACATTCACTGTGGTGGTCCTGGTCAGGTTCACACCAAACATGCTGGACTCCATCTGAGCCCAACTAATTTATCTTCATCTGACTAAAGAATGTTCTCCAACATTCATCAGGCTTCACTGTCCGTGGAGTTGTTTTCGAAAGACGACCACTGCAGCTCTGATTAGTGGTACTATGGCTCCTTCTATACCTCCTGATTACTGCCGACACTGTCTTTCACTGGTTTTTAGTTGCTCACTGATCTTCCTGGATCCGTTTCCATCTTCGTCAATTCTCACAGTCAGATTCTTCACTTCCTCTGTTCAGTTATTTTCCATGTGGAGCCATGATGCAGACATAGACACAGCCCATAGGTCCAGAACTGAGAGAGTTCACAGCTCATTTAGAACCATGTTCATGCAGTTAGACTGACTGGAATGGAGTGGAATGAGGAATGAGGAATGAGACTAAATTATTTGCTGTTCAAATCAAAAGTAATGCAATTAATGAGGGGTGATGCAGTTTTTGAATCACTTGACATTTGAGTGAAAGTGCATTTTGGGTAAACTTTCAAGGCTCATATCAGCATGTGTGGCAGGAAACATTAAAGATGGAATCAGCCTTCGACAGACATCAAAACCATACTGTATGTTATTTAGGATTTCTGTAGAAAAGGGATTTGCCTTTATCGTTACATTTGCAGGTGGCTTCACTCTGCTTTACTGCTGCTTTGATGCTTTTCAGAGTAAAGTGAAGTGACTGTCCTGTTCTCAACCGTCTGCTGCTGCTGACGTCCTGTTTCACCTTCAGTTAGCGGCTTTAAAAGGAGCCAAAAACACGAGTTGGATCCATAAATTGCGGCCTCACGTCTCGGTGATGCTGCAGAAACACAGCGAGGTCAGTGTGGGGCTGCTATAAAAGGAGGTTTATTATTAGAACACCCAAGTTTTAGCTTTAAAAATAGAGCCGCCTCGTCTCCGCGTCGAGGTTTTCATCCTCTGTGATGTTTTCACAGCCGATCCTCAGTGTCAGCGGTGCGTTCAGGGACATCGGGATGTCAGTGATGGGTCAGCAGACAGTGAAGCTTCAGAGCTCGGAAACATGATGACTCCCTGCAGGTGGATGAATAATGGAGGAGCTGCAGCTGCAGGGCGACCGGCACATCCACATCCAGCCTGTATCCACACTTCAGACGTCCAGAGTGAACTTCACTTCAGAGCTAAAAGGATTCATTACAGAATCCTCCAGGCGTCGTTTTAGTCTTTTATGATCCAAAGCTTCACTAGTTCTGCCTCTGAAATGGGATTTTTTTTTTCTCAGACTGCAAATCTTTTTGTTGGAACAAATTAAATATCTGAAAATATGTCAGCTTGGATTTTGAGGAATCGTGCTTTCCACCTTTTTCTGACTGGACCAAAACCAGACAGACTCAATAATCAAACTAATACAGAGCATCAGTGATGATAAAACAAATATTTAGGTTGAATACTGCAGAAAAGTGACATTATTAGTTGGGTTTTGCATCATTTTACATTAAAAGTCTTCTAAAAAATGTCAAAACAGCGTCATAAAACTAGTAATTTGGTTTCAAATAGCAAAAACCTGTTGCTAATCTGGATGACATCAGGTGTAATTTGAGTTTTAACACCAATATCTTGTATATTTAATAGATCTCTGAGGCTAAGCGAGCGTTAATCATCAATAATCAGGCTGAATACTGCAGAAAAGCGCCATTATTAGTGGGGTTTATGACAGAATTCTCTGTGAAAAGGGCCCAAATTCTGTTTTAAATGAGTAATTTGGTTTAGAATTGAAAGAATCTGTTGTTAATTTCAGACGGCACCCAGTAGAATACGAGTTGTAGCATAGAAATCTTGTATATTTGAAAGGTTTTGAATAAAAACTTAACAAAAAGCACAAAACTAAACTGGTAATTTGAGATCATGTTAAGCACAATGTGAGTTTTTACATGTAAAGATGTCTTCTATGTTTTATCAAGCTTTTATTTGATGTTATTTTACATGAAATGTGTACATAACCAAGTTTAAAACAGCAGGAAAGTTCCGTTATTAGTTGGGTTTTAAATAATTCTATGTTTAAAAGAGTCATAATTTGGTTTAAAAACGCAAAAAGTCAAGTCTGGCATGGGTTTTACAATAAATAACCAATAAAAATCTTGTATATTTGACAGATCTTTATGGTACGAAGTATAAAATTAGTGGATTTACCTTTGAAAAATGTGAAACTACCACCGTTAAACAAAAATAAACGTGTCATTTTAGATGATATCAAGCATACTGTGAGTTATTTACATCTAACTTTCCATAAATAATCTTGTATATTTCATAGACCTTATATGTTATTTTACATCAGACATTAAACTGTTCATTTCTAGGTCCTATCAAGTGTGAGGTGAGTTTTAACATGAAAATCTTGTTTATTTTACAGTTTTTTAATGTTAAACTGAATGTTTCACCTGGAAGATTCATATATTTTTACATGTCTAATGTAAAATAACAGAAAAATAGGATTTATTATATATATAATACATTTTAGACGTAAAGTTATATGTAAAAGCTCACATTACACTTGATATAACATAAATTTATTGCTGGATTTGAGCAGTTTTAAAATAAATAAAGTGTTTCAGAGCACTACTGATATTCTGACATAAAATTACATTATATATTATTTGACGTTTTAATGTTATTCAACTGTATTTACAGGCAACATCCTTCATTAAACATTGAAAAGCCCCAATAATAATGCACATTGTGTACAATTAAGGCTACAGCTGCGTTTAAATGATGATAAACTGCAGTATTTCACCTGATTGCATTATAATATCATCAACCATATTTGCACATCTAATGTAAAATAACAGAAAAATATGATTTATGATAAACACAGGATTGTTTTCAATGTAAAGTTACACGTAAAAGCTCATATTAAACTTGATATAACAGAAATTTATTGTTGGATTTTAGCAATATTAAAATTAATGACTTTCTTTTTTAACATAAAATGATCGAATCATTTTTGCTTTAACGTTATTTAATTATATTTATAGGTTATATTCTTCATTAAACATTGAAAAACCCCAATAATAATGGACACTGTGTATAATTAAGGCTACAGCTGCGTTTAAATGATGATAAACTGCAGTATTTTTATGAGACTAATGGTTTTTGTTTCCCCAGCTGATGAAATATTGCAGTTTTTACAGTGTAGAAGGACATTAAAGCAACATTTAGTGGGTTTTACTGCAGCTTGGGAGCCTCCACCTGCAGGTGAAGCAGCAGACGGAGTCCGGATCAGCACCGGAGGATCAGACCAGCACCGGAGGATTGGACCAGCACCGGAGGATCAGACCAGCACCGGAGGATCAGCACCGGGGGATCAGCTGACTCCTGCTAATTAAGAACCTGCCGAACCGACACTCACTTGTGTTTGGCGAACTCGTCCTGCAGCAGCGCCACGTAGTTGGCGGGGATCAGTCCGGACTCCAGGGACCCGGTCAGCTTCTTGGCCAGCACGTACTCGCCCCGCTTCTCGATCACCGACAGCTTGTCTCCCTCCTTCACCGTCAGCTCGTCGTTGCTTCGGGCCTCGAAGTCGAAGAGCGCCGCGTACAGCTGCACCGGCCGCTTCTTGGGCGACGGGACGCGGATGCCCCCGGACACGGTGAGGATCTCCGCCGTCTGCGTCACCGGGTTCGCGATGACATTGTTGTGGTTCGGGACGTTCGGGTAGCGGAACTGCGGCCAGATCCAGTTCCAGAGCCGGTCCAGACACGGCATACAGGAGCGGCAGCAGCCCTCCATCCCAGGACATGAAGCGATCACGGATCGATAAGATGCGCTGGATCAGTCCACAGAAACCGGCCTGACGGTCAGCAGCCGCTCGGTCCTCCGGGTTCCGTCTCTGCCTCTGGACGGAAACATCGCCCCGCCAGCAGCTCTCGGCCAGATTAGCCGGAGGAACCGGTTTTTTCTGTTCCGATCACGGATCTGAGCTCCGCGCCTGCAGTGCGCACGGCGGCTGCGGGAATGCGGAAACGGGAATGGAGGCCATCCAAGTCGGATCGGTTTCCTGCAAGGACTCGGCGGTGGCGGCGCGAACCGGGGACGCGATCATGGCTCCCCGGGAAACGTTAGTCCATGATCAGGTGGCGAGAATCGGAGGCACGCGGCGACCCAGGAGGAGGAGGAGGAGGCGGGACAGGTGAAGGTGAGGCGGCGGCGCGGTGCGTAAAAAGTTTGGGTTTGGCGCTCGGCACACCTCCGGCTGATCACACACCTGCGCACTGGAGGGAGGAGACCGAGGGGGAGGCAGGGGGAGAGTGGAGGGGAGAGGGAGGTTAAAGACCAATCAGAGGGCTGCGTGTGGTTTTTATCGGTTTCTCTTCTTGTTTGTGTTTTCTGATCGATCATTTCTGTCAAAACTCATCATTTCTGCTTCTGTAATGTTCTTTTTTTTACACTGTTTAAACAAAATCACGTCTGTAATCCAACATTTTTGTTTTTGGATTAAAATCTTCTAAGATAATTTTGTCTTTCTACATATGTGAAGTGTTTTTTTTAGTTTATATCCACATTTTATCGCCAAATATGTGTCATTTCATATAAAATCAACTAAATCTGCATAAATTTTCCTCCTGACCTCCTCAGAATCAGACGATTTTCCATCTACAGTAAATTTAGTGTATTTATTATATTTACTATAATATATATACAATTAGGATATAATGAGTAAATGGTAAAAGATAAAAAGTATACCTACCGACAACTTTAAAGACCTCTTCGTCATATCTTGTATCTTATTTTTATTACTCTGTACTCAAACAGAAATAAAAACACAACATTGAACAGTTTCTCAGGTACTTCTGTAACAGCATTCTCACTATTTCTTGGTGACCAGAAGCTGTGAACACTGAGTTCCTGGAGTTTCTGCTGATTAGTTGGCAAGAAGACTCAATAGATCACTGCATCCGACCTGACTGGGTCGCAGTTTTTAACAGAACTCAAATGTGTTTGAGTCAATGTAAATGTCATGTGTGTGTCTGATGTACTGATGAAGTTATGAGGCTCAGAAATGATGGTAAAAGTCCATTAAAAAGTGATAAATGTGGACCCTCCTCTATGAACTTTAAGGTCCTGTAACTCTTTACCACTGAATGTTTTGACTACATGAGGCTAAACTTAGCATAAAGACTGAAAGCAGGACAGAACATCCCCTGTATAAAGCTAAAAAGTATACCTACCGACAACTGTAAAGACCTCTTAGTCATATCTTGTATCTTCTTTATTTACTCTGTACTCAAACAGAAATAAAAACACAACATTGAACAGTTTCTCAGGTACTTCTGTAACAGTATTCTCACTATTTCTTGGTGACCAGAAGCTGTGAGCACTGAGTTCTTGGAGTTTCTGCAGATTAGTTGGCAAGAAGACTCAGTAAATGACTATGTCCATCCTGATCTGGTTGCAGTTTTTAACAGAACTGTAATGTGTTTTTCAGCCCTGTAAATGTCATGTGTCTATCTGCTGTACTGATGAAGTTATGAGGCTCAGAAATGATGGAAAAAGTTAATTAAAAAGTGATAAATCTGGATCCACCTCTATAAACTTCAAGGACCTGCAACTCTGGAAGTATTCCTAGTATGAAGGTAAAACTTCGTTTGTGCAACCCATGAAATAGAATCAGTAAATCAGAGTTTTTGTAAAGAGGTGAGAAACATACCGAGGCCGCAGACAGCTCTTTGATAGATAGCACACCGTTTTATTAGTATATTTAGCTTTGTGACGTACAGCTCGGGAGGAAACAAACAAACAAAAAAACAAACAAACAAACAAAAAAAAACCTAAACTAAATAGTCACAATTTTTTTTTCAGTCCAGAAACATTTCAGCCTTTAGCAGTGACATCACACAAAAGAAAGCTCAGTTTTTCAATCATTGGTTTCTTTGTCATGGACCAGAGTGATATGTTCTCATTGTTGGGCCGAACAAACGCCAACAAACGGAAAAAAATAACCCTAGATACTTTTTCTTTTTTCTTTTTTTTTTTTTTTTAAATCCTCGATCATTGCTTCACATATATTATCAACACTTTTCTAAAGAATCAAAATATTCAGCCACAGGTTACTGGAAAAAAAAGGTATCCACTGGTATATAGAATAATAATAATAATAAACACAATAAATATAAAAAGAATTTCTGATATAATTTATATGGTATCAAAGAGAAAGAGGGAAATGGGCCTTCAGTGTTTTTACAAAAGTGATGTCCTTCTTTTTTTTGTTTCCTGAGGTTGAGTTTTGTCATCTGCAGTTTTTAAGTTTTGCTAAATATACTAATAGAGACCCGACACTCATCCGGGTCCTTCATGGCTTATCATTCGCTGAGGAATCATCCCCACCGGGGTTCTGGTCGGCCCGGTGGAGGGTCGCTGCGACGCCCGAGGAGGACGGCGCCCCCCGGAGACCGAACGAACAACTCGACTCCTAAACCCTCCCAGACAGTCGCTGCTCGGACGGGGACGCGACGCCGCCCTCGAGTTTGGCCGGGTTCTGGTTGTTAGCATTGTTAGCATTCGTCGGGAGACAAACGCTAACAAGGAAATTCTACAATCAAACTGAAATCCAGAACTTTTGCGCGTCCCCGTCGTGCGATAGAGTGTAAAAATGGCGATAATTGTATTTATTTCGTCCCATTTCCCTTCAGAGTGTAAAAGGAAAGGTGAACTGAAAAAAAGAAACAGGGATGGAGGGAAAAAAAAAGATGAGAGGAAACAGAAAAAAACAAAAGAAATAAAACCAGAAAGAATCGCAAAAATCTGTACATGTAAACATCACACTTCCACTGAGTCAAATCATGAGGAAAATACAGGTTTCACATTGGTTTTACTGAAGGTACAAAGGCCCGGCAGAGCAAATCAAGACAATCAAGAGTCCAGGTACAAAGTCAGGTGAAGACAGAGAGAGAGGAAAAAATCAAACGCTGCTAAAAGTTGGAGGAATCTGAAGCACCACCGAAGAAGAAATAAAAAAAGCGGGAAATCTAAACGGCCCTGGAGGCCATTTTAAAAACTTTCGTTCTCCAATATTTCTCTCAAATGATTTTTAAAACTTTAGTGTGCTGAGATTTAACTCCGACTGGTTGAAGATGATAATCTGATGCGAGCTAATTCGCTTTCTTGCTGAGAGTTTATTAGCGATTAGCTTAGCATAGCATTAGCGCTGCAACTTATGTTACTGTCAAGCAATCTGTCAGTTATTTTCTCCATTGGTTGGTCCATTAAATGTCAGGAAATAGTTTAATTTGTCCAAAGAAATCCACTTTACCATCGAGAAACCAGAATTTGACTTTTTTCCTTAAAACCGATTCATCAATTATCAAAATAGTTGCTGATTTTGTCAATAGTTGGCAACTAATCGTTTAATCAAGCTAGCCTGGTGTGCTAAAGAACACAATTTGCCTTGTTTGTGTTGATTTGTATTTTAATTTTTGTAATGTTAATCATGCAAGCTTTGGCGGTGCTGTTTAATTTATTTAGTTAGCATTTTAAAGTCTTTATGCTAAGCTAAGCTAATCAGTCGCGGTGTCAAATTGCATTGGAATCAATTCTCTCGTAAATAACGTAAATAACCAAACATTACTTTAGTCCTGAGGTGGTTTTTCTGCAAAATTATATTCCAGAAAATGTCAAAAATTCTGATGTAAATGTAAATAAATTTAGAATAAGTGAAAAATAAAGTTTCTTGTCTCAATTTTTAGGAGGCTACACAGCACAACTCCAGACCTTAAAACTGCATTCCTGTGAAACTGCATTATCCACTGTGTACTGAAGGAAATATGCTTTCTGCAGGACTGCATTTGTTTGAGTCTAATCTGTGTTTTCCCATTTATTTTATAGCTTTACAATCACTCCGTTGCAGCCAACTAAACATATGTTAGACAAACCTGCCCTGAAAATGGTGGAAAACCGCCGCAAAAGACTAAATTTAAGTCTAAAAATAATGTTCCCTCGTCTTTTACTCTTTAAAACGTAGCTGAGAAGCAGTTCTGTTGTACAGAAATGCATTTTTGTGGAGACTGGGTTGTAGGAACCTTGTCTTGGTTAAAGATCTACGCATCATTCTCAGTAAAAATGAGGCAGATCCTTTAAGATTCCACATGTCTTCAGAGTTCACTGCTTCCTGCTGGAGCTGCACAGTCAGTAACAGTCGTACATCACTGCAGGTGTCTTCAGTAAAGGTTAAACCCGCTCTGCTCTGCAAATACCACCGTGTCTGCTCTTTGTCTGGAGTGCGAGAGGTCAGGAAGAAGCTGCATCGTCATCATCTTCGTGTAAACAAAGCCTTCGAAAAGAGGCTTCAAAACGAGACCATAAAGGGGGAAATAAACCCTCAGTGAAGGTTCAGGGCGGAGCTTCAGGTTCCTCCATCTTCCAAAAGAACAACTGGGTTTGATTAAAACTTCTGATGTGACCACCTGATGGGACTGAAACCCTGCTGATGGAAACGCGTGACGATGCCGGTCAGGTCCAGTGTTGGTTGACATCCATGTTTGGAATGTGCAGTATAGGCAATACAGAGTGAAGCTGCTGGACTATTGTACAAAATATCTTCTCAAAAAAGATCACTTTACTCGCACTACAAAATATATCTATAAAATCATAACCAGGAGAACATTGATCAGAATAATCATGTGATACTAAAAAATAGAAATCAGATAGAAATGCGTCGGCCGGTGGAGACGATAAGAACCGGAGGAGGAGGAGGAGGTTTGGAGTTCGAACGCTCTGATTATGGCTGAAACGCTCGGGTTCTTCTTCTCCCGTTGGTGATCGACAGGAGAAACCAAACAGTGAGCAAATTACACCTTTCTGAAGATTGTCATTTGCTTTATTTTTTTTTTTTTGTCATTTTCTCTACAGTTGTTGTTGGTTTTTTTTATACTTTTTGTGGCGCTGAAGTAAACTGACCTGGTAGAAAACCGTCTTCTCTGACAAGAAGACACGAAGGAACCTGTGTTCGAGACGCGTTTCATGACTCCTAGAAGTCGCGGATTCAGCGTTTTGCCGACCCAAGAGTTTAGTTTGAAGATGACTTGATCCGTTTTGAAGCAGCGGGGGAGTTTTCATGCTCAGGAACCCGAGGCTGGACTGAATTCAACAGCGTTCATGCTCTTTCGGGGGGTTCCGAACTTCATTTTGCCAAAGAAAACAACGTCTAACAAAGACGGTCGAGGTTGGATCGGATGAAACGTCGCCGTTGCATGAAAATGTCAGCTCCAATGTGGCGTCACCCTTCACCCGCAGAGAATAAATCCTGACAGCAGGAGCACATTTACCCATTTTAATTTGATTTTAAAGCCAAACAGCCGCGTCCAGCTGATGGTCCTTCATGTCTCGGCGACGCATTGTTGGAGGTTTTCAGAACGGCAGCAGCAGTTTGTGAATCAGTCGAAGGAGGTAAGGTTAGCCGTTGGCCTGGTTTGCTTGAGTTCTCCCTGAAATTAAACTTAAAACCGCCTGATCTGTCTGTGATCTGAGGGACCAGAATCGCATCACCTTCTGAAGACGGACAAAAACTGCTCGCAGCATCTGCACGGACGTTCGCGTTGCATGTATGTGCAACATGTCCGAGGGTAAACTTTCACCAATCAGGAGATTGTGTGTTAGACGTGATTTAGAGGCGGGTCTGCAGCTACCACCCACAGGAGAAACAACATTTTTTACAGTGCAAGGGCTGAATTCTTCTCGTTTTCTCCAACATTTACGTGGTTTTGCACCGTGCAGCAACTTGAACCGCCACCCTGGTCGCCCAGAAAATGAAAGAGAAGCTTTCAGCATGTTGGGAAAGGGTCCCGTTTTAACCTTAATCCTAAACCAAACCGAATGAAAACCGAAAGAAAACAACCAAAAACGGAATTTAGGACTAAGAATAATGCTTCCTCGTGATGTGAACCATGTAAAAGTCCAGCCGTGGAGCTCCAGCAGTGCGGCTTTTTGGCTACAACAACACAATCCTCGCTTTCGAACCAACCCTGCATGCCAGAATTTGCAACTACTTCCTCGTCCCCCAAAATGACATTCAGGTTAAATGGTTGATTCAGTAGATTCATCACTTATTGCAGATGATGCCTGACGTATTACCATTAAAGGGCCTCCAGGGAACGTTTCAAGCGTTGCAGGAGCACTGGGAGCAGAGTAACGAAAACCTGTTGACGGATCTAGTGGGCACATTTAATTCAGATGTGTCTGTTTTTACAGGTGCAGTCTTGGAACTTTCTGATTGTAAGTTCACCACCGCCAAGACAGAAGTAGCTTTTTCACGCAAATTTGCAACGACCGTGTGATTCTCCAACCTCCGCATTGATTTAGTAGCTGGAAAAGAGAGCGGCGAATTAAAAGCAGGCGATGCCGAGCGTTTCCTGCAGCTGAAGGATCGGAAGGTTTGCCTCCTTCTCGGTATCTGTGTGCGATTCGGGTCCCCTGAGTCACCGGATCGGGCAAAAAACTCTGAGATCGACTGAGCGGGTCTGGAGCGATCCGGACCGAAAACCAGGCAACTGAACTGTTGGCAGTATCTGAGAGCACAGTGAGGATGGAACAGGAGAAGAGGAGGACGAGTCGCTGGTGTCTTCAACAACGTCAAAGGCAATTATTCTAGTAAGAGCAAACTAAATAGACTTTTAAACCCCCCTTTGAATCTTTAATTGAATAAAAACACTAAAGTTAGGGAGAAATTGAGTGAACAATTGATTGTATCTCAGTGGATTTCACGTGTTTTGCGCTCATTTCAAATGGCTGACGTATCAAATCTGAACTTTTAGGTGAATAATCTGCATTCAATCGCAGAATCAGTGCTGTTGCATCGGTTTGAAGTCGCACCACAACACTCCTGAGACACCGTCGGAGCTTCCTTCTCTTCCAGTTGGGTCTTTTTATCTCCTTTTTTTTTGCATATTTTTCTCATGTTTGTCATCCAGCGATCTTTAAACAGAGCTTCCCGTTTCGTGAAAAGAAAAGAAAAAAAAAAAAAACATCCTTTCCAGTTCGACTTTTCAACACTTCAGTTTGAACTCGATGTGGAGGTTCTGACGTGAATCTGTGGAAGTCTGGATGGAAGGTTTTGTGTTTTGTGGGTTCGAGGTCATGATCAGATTCCTCATTCGTCCCTGTGGGGCAGCTAAAGACCAGTGAATGCTATGATTATCAACTGCATTGCAAAAACAAAAACCCCCCACCACACGTTGTCCTCCGCTCTTAGCAGTGCAAGTCTAAGGGATGAAGGGGGGTCCCTCCTGGAGAAACATGCATATAAACACTCAGAAAACCCCCCCGGACCCCTTCAAATCCTCAAATCTTTAAATCACAGATGACTGTTGCTTCGCTCAGTGTGCAAAAAGGGAGCAAATTACAGTGACAGGACAGTCGAACTGAACCACAGTAGAAGCACAGCACAGAGCAAAGCCTCGGGAGGAACTCAAGTTTGTGTTTTCGCCGATTCCCCGACATTTTACGAATGAGCTGAGATGCGACGAGAGGTTCACAATGCCCTCTGATGCTAAATTTAACAAACACCAGGAAGTGGCAACTCAAAACCAGGAAATCTGGACTTTTTTGAGCCACAAGTGGCAGCTTGTTACCAGTGATTCAACTCCTTAAAGTAAGAGTTTCAGAAATGCGCTTGTTTCCTTTCTTGCCAGGAGACAGTTAGCTTAGCTTAGCATAAATACAGCTAGCATGGCTTCGTTTAACCCTCTGAACCCCAAAAACCCGCCGGCGGGTTTGAAAGGCATGTTTACTTTAAGAAAAAAAAAAACTGCAACATTTCTCAGAGTAAGTAACGGCAAAAACAGTAAAAAAAATCATGATACTTGACTTTCTGACAGTCCTTGAACTACTCATGGAACATGCGCAGTGCTGTCAGTAAACTTAACCAAACTTAAGCCTAATAATTAATCAAAATCTCTTGTTTTGTTCAAAAATTTGCAAATAATAAACCGGATGCTCTAACCAGATTCTGTAAAAAACAAAAAATTCTGTGCTCCTTAACGCAACCGTGAAGTCATCGGCGACTCGGCTGCGACCAACAGTCACATAAGAAAAAATCTGATAGCTTTCAGGTTGAACTGCAGGCAGTGTTTCCACAATCTAATTAAAGAGGCTGAGGGGAAATGAAACCTACTGGATCATTAACATAAATGCAGCATGGCTCAAAAACAGTGAACAGAGGAGGAAGTTGTTGGAGGATACATTCAGCCTGGTGAAACATCAATGTGGGAAAACACTGAGTCTGTAGAGGTTGTAAAAATGTAAGTTGGTAAATATGTACAGGATGTAGAGCCATTATTTTTCCTAGTGTTGAGCTCAGTTTTTTCAGTTGCTTTAAACAGAATTATCAAATAAATTCAACTTTCGTGTTTTGTTTCATGATTAATGGTATTTTAGCTTTTTTGTGCTGAACAGAGGACATTTCTGAGTTCTCTCTGCTTCGTCATGTCTTTTTCTGTTTCCATAGAGATGCAGGACTTTATACTGCAGAGAAAAATGAACCCACAATGAGGAAAAATGAAACTGCTGCTTGGAGTTCAGAGGGTTAAAGGTAAAAAAAAACAACAAAATAATAATCTGCTTACACTCTCCTCCAAAGTTTTTATGGCTTAATCAAACGAGATATAACACGTTAACAAGTGGGCTAGCTGCGAGCGTCCTCTGATTCCCAGTCTTTATGCTAAGCTAGGCTAAGTAGCGGCAAGCTCCAGCTTCAAACAAGCACATTTCCTGAAATGTCCCTGAGCCTCTGGTTTGATTTTGCAGAGAACATTAACGCCAGAGGCTGGAGGACTAATCAGGCATCCGGTAAATTGAATTTTCAAGCTCTTGCTAGCTTGAGACAACGGAAACTAACCTTTCAACGTGGCTGAAAACAAAAACCCGACAGGATTCAATCCGCAAAAACTTTGAGTCGCCTCCTTTTTTTTCCCCCGTAGAAACAAACAGTTCATCTGGTTTTTGTTTGTTCTTTCTTTTTTTTTTTTTTACACTGGACTGATTTCGCCTCCCGAAGAGGTTAAAGTGTGTCGGCCTCCCTGCGTCCTCCAGTGGAATTAAAAACGTGGGAAGAAACGAAAAGAAAAGAGGAATATTCACAGTTAGAAAGTCACAAAACACAACATGAATCGAGCCCTATGAAGCGAAAACAAAGAAACCGACCCACCAACCAGCGCGACGGAGGAACAGGTCGGTTTCACTAAGCTTGATTTAGTTTCCTTGCGGTCGGAGGTCTTTCGGTCGGTCGGCTAACGCCCGGCTTCGTTGAGGTTTCAGGTCTATGGCAGAAGGTCCGGTTTTTTTGAATAGCAGCAGCAACATGAGAGTTCATCATTAGAATCATAGTAATAATAATCATAATAATAACAATAATGGCCATTTTAGAGTTTAACAGACAAACACAGTAAGACAGAGCAAAAACTCCTCGTCGTCCTCTGAAAGCCGGACCGGGAGGAGGAGGAGGAGGATGTTTAGGTCCACGAAGAAGAGGTGAAGAGTAGGTCCAATGGAGAGAAGAAGGAGAAGGAGGAGGAGGAGGAGGAGGAAGGTGTCAAAACAGAAAGATGCTGAGGTTTCGTTGGCTGTAAAAAGTAGAAGCGGGAGGTCAAACTGCCAAGTCAACGTTTTAAGAAACCCCCCACCCCCCGTCTTTCAAAGTCGTCCTCGCTCCCGTCGGCTCCCCCCCCCGACACGAACTGTTCTTTATATACAGCAGCACACGAACAAACCCGCACAGGTGAAAGAAAACAAGTTCTCGAAAAATGCTTTTTGCGCAATAAAGTTTTTTTTTTTGACTCCCTCCTTCCGAAAAATGTAGAAACCTTGAAGACATCAGGCGGCTGAAAAGTAAACTGGCTTCAGGTGGGGAATGTTAACCATCCACTTGTTGTGTGTTTGTGTGCGCGCAAGAGAGAGAGAGAGAGAGGACACGGAAAAAAGCGGGAAAAATTGGCAGGTTTTGATCTGAGGTATTTCCTGGTGGTCAAAATGGCGTCTTGGATGCATAAGTAGCATAAGTAGCTCCCTGGGTAAGAAGGGCGAGGGTCGGGGTGAGGTTCGGGGTGAGGGAAAAGTGCTATAGGGACACAGAGAGCTTATATACAAGCGAGCACGAGAAAACTTTTTTTCTTCTTTCTTTTACACCAAACAGATTTTCTCCATTATTTGGCCCCGTCCGGAGTCTTTTCCTCTTTAGTGCTATTTTTCAAGATAAGTCGAACCGCTTTTCTTTCTTTCAGTCACTTGGGAAGAGTCGAAACAAAACAATTAATTAGACTCCCAAAAAACAAACAAACAAACAAACAAAAAAATCAAAAGCAAGCAAACAGCCTCGGTCGCGATAACTCAGGGAGTCGGCGGGATTTAATGTTTTTAATTTGTTATGATGATGCTCAAAACTCCCCGAGCGTCACGGGTCTTTTTTTTTTTTTTTCTCGTTAATTTTTCTTCGCTTTTTCCAAAACCACAGCAGCAGAATCAACAACCCTGCAGCCGTCTTCACTCTTCATCACCGGCGCTGATTGTGAGGCGTGAGATTCCTCCAGGCTCCGCTTTTTTTCTAATTAGTATTTTTTAATTTTTTAATTTTTTTTTGTTAAATTTCCTCAGGCAGAATCGGTGGGATTGTTTCGAGGGATTGCGGGTCGAGGATTCGTCACCGTCCCGCCGTTCCTTCAAAATAAAAGCAGCCACAGTTTCCCGAAGAGAAGGCAGATGAGGAGAAAAAAACCCCGATTTAAGGAGCAAAAAAAACAAGAGGAAGTGTGGAGACGGTGGACGAAATAAACAGAACAGGAAGTGTGTGTGTGTGTGTGTGTGTTAAATGTGTGTGTTTGCGTGTTTTCCCGCTGAAATCAGTTCTGCTGCAGGATGAGGTTCTCCAGCTCGTCCGCCGAGCGAAGCAGGAAGGCGGCCGACTCCCGGTAGCCGGCGATCAGCTGACGCACGGCCGTGATCTCCGGTTGGCTGAGCTGGGTGGAGGCCCCGCCCCCTCCGGCGCCGCCGCTACCCCGCACGCCCAGACTGTTGGCGGCGGAGGAGTTGGCGATGTTGGCGGAGGAGAGAGATTTCATGCTGAGGTCTGTGGGGCCTGAACAGGAAGTGAAGGGAGGAAGAAGGACGACAGGTAAAGGGAGAGAAGGTGGAAAGAGAAAGATCACAATGATGAAATTATTATTGTATGTTCCATGATGTGCATTTTAAACCTCTTGGTGAAATAAACTGTTATCACTGTGTCGACCATAAGGTCTTGTCTGTTTCCCAAATAACCAGAGGACCTTGCAAGCTTCATTTAGCTTAACTCAGAGCTCACCAAAACAACGACACATAGTAGTTTCTGGACCACCAAACTGTCAAACTAATAGTCAGACTAACTGTCAGGCTAACTGTCAAGCTACCAATCACACTATATTAGGCTAACTGTCAGGCTAACTGTCAGGCAAACCCCAAAGCTAATTGTTAGACTGTCAGGCTGTCAGGATAACTGTCAAGCTACCTGTCACACTAACTATCGGACTAACTATTAGGCTAACTGTCAGCCTAACTTTCATTCTAACTGCCAAGCTAATTGTCAGACTAGCCGTCAGGCTAACTGTCTGGCTAACTGTCTGGCTAACTGTCACATTGCCAGGCTAACCGTCAAACTAATTGTCAGACTGTCAGGATAACTATCAATCTACCTGTCACACTATCAGGCTAACTTTCATTCTAACTGTCAAGCTAATTGTCAGACTAACTGTCAGAATACTTGTCAAGCTAACTATCAGGCTATCTGTCCAGGTAAATGTCAGACTAACTGTCAAGCAATCATCAGGATAACTGTTAAAATAATTGTCAGGCTAATTGTCAGACTAGCTGTCAGGCTATCAGGCTAACTGTCTGGCTAACTGTCAGAGTGACTGTCTGGCTAACTGTCTTATTGTCAGGCTAACTGCCAAACTGTCAGGTTAACCATCAGGCTAACTGTAAAACAATCATCAGGCTAACTGTCAAACAGTCTACCTCATTGTCTAGCTGACAGGCTGTCGGGCTAATTGCCCAGCTAACTGTCAGGCTAACTGTCAGGGTGACTGGCTAACTATCAGGCTAAGTGTCAAGCAATCATCAGGCTAACTGTCACACTAATTGTCGAGTTAATTGTCAGACTAGCTGTCAGGCTAGATGTCAGGCTAATTGTCTGGCTAACTGTCAGGGTGACTGTCTGCCTAACTGTCAAATTGTCTGGTTAACAGTCAGGCTAATTCTCAGGCTAGTTGTCAGGCTAACTATCAGGCTAACTACCAGGCTAACCTGACCGTTATGCAACTTTTAGCCATGACTGATTTGTTTGGTTCATTCCAGTCAGGTTTTTGAACTTTAATCTCAACTCTTCTTAGCATTCTTTCTGGAAACAATAGTGGCAAAAAAAAACACCACAAACACACCACTGCAGTTTGAGCGTTGTTGCTTTAAACTCCAAACATGTTTCTCTCTATGACCTCAGGATTTAAAATAGCAGAATTAGCCTTTAGCCCTTATTATCTCGTGATGCTCCGCGCTCTCTATCCTGTAATCAGATCTGTTGCTTTGTCTTGAGGCAGTTTCAGAAATAGAGCTTCTAATAAACACAGCCTGTTCTCACTTTTAGCAGAATGACTTTGGATATAAAACTCCATGTTTTGTGCGTCACTCTGACGTCTGCTGCTGCTGAATGAATCGTGCCGTTTTCTTTACGTTGATTCATATCTCTGCTAACTTCCTCTTTTTTTCCCGCCCACAGCTCTGGACTCCGGCGTCCCCCATCCTCACCGTTGCTCTGAGCGGTGCCGCCGGTCGTCAGGGAAACGGGGTGTTGCATGGCAGCGCCCAGGCCCGGGTATCCGCGGTAACCGTAGCTGAGGCCGGCCCCGTTGATGTAGAGCTGGGTGTCCTGGGAGGAGAAGGCTGAGGCGGCCAGCGAGTAGGCGGAGTGAGCGAGCGACGCCGGCTCCCTCAGACCTCCGCCGCCGCCACCGCCGCCGGACGGTTTGTCCAGGGAGATCTGCTCATCCTGCAGAGAGAAACCACCAGGTCAGAGGCCATCTACTCAAAGGAGTCTTCATTTTCTTCTACTTCGACATTTATCTGACGGCTACAGTTACTTTACAGAATATTAAGACTTCAACGTCTGAACTCCAAGCAGTCGCTTCTGGGTTTTTTAAATAGTTTTCACTGCAACATAAAGTCCTGGAAACAGAACAACTATGTAAAGACATTTCTTGGATTATTTGGTTCAACAAAATTGTCCAGAATGTCACAAAATGTCTCCCAAATCACTTAAAAGTCGTCTAAAGTAAATCAAAAACTATCCAAAATGACCTAAAACTTAAATCCTGTCTGGATTAGTGAGTTGAAAATTGTCTAGAATGTCTCAGAAATTGTCCCAAATGACCTAAAAATCCTCCAAAATAAGTTGAAAATGGTCCAGAATTACTCCTATTTTTCTTCTAAATCACTCACAATATACTCAAAGTGACTTAAAACTTAAATCCTGTCTGGATTAGGAAGTTGAAAACTGTCCAGAATGACTTAAAATGGGTCCCAAATCACTTAAAAATTGTCCAAAATGACTCCGATTATGCTGGTAATAAACATCAGAAACAAGACGTCACAGTGCGGTAACGGAAAAATGTGTTTTCCAGTAAGAATCATAGAAAAAATTTTAAAAGTTGAATTTCTTTGACTATTTATTTTACAAAAAATTAAAAAAAAAAATACCTGAAAAGTGTCGACAGGTGTTACCAACACTGGGAAAAGTATTAACTGTACATGCTACAGATATTTAAATACTTACACTGTTAATTTGCTTCTACACTGCCTGCAGTTCAGACGTAAAGTTGTTGAATTGTTGTCAGGTGACTGTAGGTCACAACTGAGTTGCTCATAGCTTCACGGTTGCACAGAGGAGCTCAGAATTTTTTGTTTTTTGCAGAATCTATTTTCTGGTAGTGGTTGATTTTTAAAGGAAACATGTAGAATAAAGTAATTCTGATGGAATGTCATGATTTTAAGTTGGGATGCACGATAACGCCAATTTCAGCCGATACCGATAATTGATAACTTTATACTTCTTGCAGCTGATAACTGATAATGTCAACCGATTGGGTTCGTGCCGCGGTGTCGGGCCGGGGGTGGGGAAGGGGGTGGAGCGGAACGGGAGCATGAGGGAGCAGGGGGGACACCGGAGCGTGACACCAGAGTTGGCAGGTTCACGTACTACAACCACGGCAGCATTCTACAGCCTTGGCAACGCTCGGCAACACTCCCTGGCAGTGACACGCACGACTACTTGAATATCAAAAATATTATCTGAATACCACCACAACCAACCAATATTCGGACGTTCGAATATTCGAGACAAGCCCTAGTCAAATGTCTTCTTCTGACAAAGTAAAAAAAAAAAAACACACTGGTCAGTGCCACGCCATGCCGCTTGTTTCTCTCTGCCCGCGCAGTCTGATGACATCACACACATGCGACAGTACCGTCGGGGAGGGGAGGGGTTGAGGAGCCAGACATGAGGACAAACCACAACACACAGACCAACGGCAAAAACCAAAATTCACAGTCTTTATTATTATCGGGTCGTTTTATTGGCTCATTTTTTTATTATCGGAATGACGTCATAGTTGCCAAAATTAACTGATAATTATGAAAAGCCGATATTATCGTGCATCCCTAATTTTACGCTCACGTTTGGTGAAGTTTTCCAACAGAGCTCCTCTCTCCTTCTTTGTTCCATCTACTGTAGTTCAACCTCAAGGAAAGTTTATACAATGAGAATTCATGCATTTCTTTCAGCGACTCTTCTCAGCTCTGCTACTGAGCGAAGCTTTTGTGTAAATCAATGAGTCACACAGGAAGCGAAGCTACACAGGGGCAGACTTACGTGGTAGGCTTCAAGGCGCATCCTCTTTGCGGCGTTGCGTGATTCGCTCTCGCAGGCAGCAGCCAGGATGTTCTCAGCCATGGCTGAGGTGAGGTGAGGTGGAGTCGGACGGGTCTGAGGGCAAGAGAACATCGTTTCATCAGGTATTCAGCTCAAATGCATGCAGTGGTTCTGAATCGTCAGGGGCTCAGCTTTCCCACGGTCCTTGAACTACTCACAAGCTAACGATGCTAGAATCATCACATCTGTTCCAGTCTGTTCATTTTATGACACAAAATACAGGCAGGAAAATGAGAAGCAATGAAAATGTTCCTAATCAAAGCTTAAAATCAGGATTGTTTTTCTTGGAATTATTTTATTCTACATGTTGCATTTTTAAAAAATGCAACCCCTCCGGCCCCCGCAAACTTTTACTTGAACCAGATTCTGTAAAAATAAATAAATAAAATAAAGTAAAAATAAAAATTCTGCACTCCTCAGCAAAACTATGAAGCCAATACCACTGCAGTCACTTGACAAAAATTCTGAGACTTTTCGGCTGAACTGCAGGCAGTGTTTACATAAAGCAAACTACAAATACAGGTAGTTAAATACCTACAGTATGTGGAGTTACTATTTTTTTTTCCAGTGTTGGTGACGCTTCCTGGGTTATTTAAATTTATCTAAAATAAACAATCAGACACATTCCACGGTTGTTTTGTCTTGTTTTGCATGATCTGCGTCATCTGGGTTGAACTGCAGGCGGTGTTTCCACAGACAAATTAGAGAGACCGAGAGGCGAAATGAAACCTCGTGGATGAATAAATAAATAAATAAATGCAGCATGGCTCAAAAAAAATGAGGAGGAAGTAGTTGGAAGATACATCCATCATGGTGAAACATCTTTCTAGAAAGGACAAGCAGAGTAGAGAGAAAAGGTTTGTAGCGCCTGGAAACATGGAAATAGCTTAATATCTACAGTATGTGAAGCCTTGATTGCTTTTCCAGCGTCGGCAACACCTTCGGACGCTTGGAAAATAGAAATGTAACTTTCGTTTTTGCCTTTTTTAATGATTTATGACATTATAACCGTATCCTTCTGAAGTAATCGTGTGCAGTTCAGTTGGGGAATGAACCAAATCTGAGGTTGAAATTGTGACACTTCATCACTTTATTCCACATGTCTGAATTTAAAATGTGCACAAATGAAACTGAAACTCCGAAACATAGAGAGGATTTAGAACAATGTGAAAAACGCTGAGTTTGTAGAGGTTCTGGAAATGTAAGTAGTTAAATACGTATAGCATGAACAGCCAGTGTTCTCTCTTCTTCTTCATGGTTGTTCTGTTTCCATAGACGTTCAGGACTTTATATTGCAGTGAAAAATGAGTTTACAGTGAGGAAAAATGAGACAGGAGATAAAAAAACACTCAGAGTTTAGAGGGTTAAAGCGGTTATGTCATGGTGAAGTCCAGCTCTGTGGACTGTCTCAGGGTGCAGCATCATAAACCACCACTGGGGGGCAGCAGAGACATTTCAGTGAAGAAACTGCCTGTTGCTGCTCAGAATCACATGCTCCACTCTGCATTACTGCCATCATAACTATAACACACGATTGGACGTGGCTCAGACGTAACTGATGACATGAAGCTGGACTTTATCCACTGAGCTTTAAACTGCTTTTAACGATTATGACGTCTGGACGAAGAGAAGACAGCGAGGAGCTGTAACCCCAGTCAGGAAACACTTAACGAGCTGACAGCACGAGCACCTTTGTTACACTCTTTAATTGCTTTTTAATTAGTGGAACAGACCGCCTCGTATTAATTACCTGCCTCGCTCCTCGCACCCTGCAGCTGCACGACACATTAACAACATTCGCCTGTCACTTTAAGTCGGCTTGTCACTTAATCTGCATCCGACGTGGAGCAACAGCGAGCAGACGGAGAATCTGACTATATATACATCATGAGACACTCTGCTGCGTGCCACAACTGAAATAAACCCGCTGGAGCGTGTTGTTTCTATAGCTACAACCCATTCACGGCCTCGTCAGATCATCTTTACGCAAAAGATCACATCGTCACGTCGACGTGACATTTTAATGAATGTTTAGACAGCTTTAATTAGATCTCAACACGATATCCAAAGACGCACGCTGCACATACGACATATTGTTCAAGGATGAGTCGTGCAGAATCTCCATCGACAGCTTTTGCTAACTTTCCAGAAGAAGTTGCTGAGTTGTGTAGTTTTTGAGTTACGGCAACTTCCAATGAAATTAATTTAACCAACAAACTCCACTGGGTTGAAGGAATTAGTTCATAATTAGTAGTTTTCCTCCTCAAACAAAAATATTTAACGACTGGCAGCACAAACACAAGTTGATAAGTTGATTATTTAGTCAAATTTAGCTGTTCCAACTCGTATTTCCACATTATTTACAAGGAACACACACGTTTCTGAGTTGACGAACGTTTTAAAAATTAAGTTGCTCCAGTTAAATTTCCTTTTTTTGGTTTGTTCATGTGTTTGTTTGTTTATGGCTTCTAATAAATCAATTCTTCCAAAAAGAAAATGGCTGCCAATGAACTATATTTTTGTTTTTAATATTTTTTTAGTTGTGTTTTTGAGCACACAAAACTATGCCACATTTTACGCTCTTTGTCGAAAAGTGAAAGCTGTGCCTTTGTTGTCGGCACAGACGGACATAAAGTTGTGTATTTCCACATTTTTTGACAATATACACATTTGCGTATGCTGTTTCTGTTTCATACTACACCACTGGGATACAGTAACACAATCTTGGTCTGTCTTAAAATCATGAGCTCTGGTTGGAGGTCATTAACTACCATTAAAGGCTTTGTCATGGTGCCCGTCGCTAGCTAAACCCCCACAATGCTCTCTGCTTGTCACCATATTTGTTCGTTTGGTTCTTCTGTTTCTTCAGTATACCTGTTTTGGGGTTCCTCTTTCCTTCAACATTGTCAATCAATAATCAATTAATCGTCAAATGTAATGATGTACAGCGGACTATTTTCCACATGTTGATGAAGTTAATAACTGCTCAGTTACATTACTTATTTGTTGATAGAAAGAACATTGCAGTTAACTTTGGGTCCTCTCCATTATGAGATCTCTGGTTGGAGGTCATTAACCACCACAGACGTCTGTGTCATGGTGGCCGTTGCTAGCTAAACTCCCACAATGCTCTCTGCTCGCCACTGTGTTATTTTATTTATTCTGTTTCTTCAGTAAAGCTGTTTTGGGGCTCCTCTTTCCTTCAACATGGGGATGCTAATTTTAAATAAATAATCCTAACCAACAGCTGGCCTCACTGTTAATCAATAATCAATTAATCGTCAGATGTAATGATGTACAGTGGACTATTTTCAACATTAAAGGAGAGTTATAGTTATCTTAGGTTCCTGTGCATCATGTGAGCTGTGGCTGGGGGTCATTAACCACCACAGAAGTCTTTGTCATGGTGCCCATTGCTAGCTAAACCCCCACAATGCTCTCTGCTTGCTAACATGAACCGCTGTAGTCTGAGTGACGCCTCCTCTGGTCTCTACAGTATTAAACAGTAAGAGACTCCCCCTGGTGGAACAACCAGGTACTGCAGCTGATCTATGACACATTCTCTGACATCATGTAGAGAAAACAGGTTTTCTCCACCCTCTAACACCACATTTAG
Organism: Dascyllus trimaculatus; assembly: GCA_024666655.1. Classification (NCBI taxonomy): domain Eukaryota; kingdom Metazoa; phylum Chordata; class Actinopteri; family Pomacentridae; genus Dascyllus; species Dascyllus trimaculatus. The sequence goes on from CM045452.1 coordinate 32,055,741, forward strand.
ACAGAGTCCTACTGGAGCTTTACTATCGAACATTAAGGAACAGACTGGAGGCAGGAATGCAGTTTTTTTTCCTCAAGCAGTGCAGAAATATTAATTTGTCAAGTTACACGCTGGTTTGATTTTAATAACTTCAATGCACTTTATGAGTGTACTATCAAGGGAAATGGTATCAGATGCTAAATATTAGGTCGGATTAGACCCCTAATTTCCTATGCATCCTCAGTTATTCTGTTCTGGAAGCTTAAATGCATCATGGGAGTGCAAAAGCAAAAGAAAACTAGTTGTTCAAGTTGCCTCAACAAGCTCAATACCAGTTGATATTTCTTGTTCTAGCCATGTAAATAATGAACCTCCATTCAAGGACAGATTTTTCTCCCATGCAGAGTTTGATAGTTTGAAGGTTTACAAGTGAGTTTTTTTCAGATTCCTCCACAGATGACGCAGTGACAGTTGGTGTTTTTTGCTAAAATGGCCGCCGACTGAAAGAGGAATTATGGGTCTGTCAGACTAAAAGCCTCTGAGAGCAGATAAGAGGACGGGGTCTCAGTCCGGCTGGATCAGACCAGTTTCGGCTCTCAAGTCATTTTGGAAGCAGGGAAAACACAACATCACACCACTGCAGCAACGACGAGGAGTTCATGTGTTGATGCTAAAATAACCACAACCCAGTAACACAAATACAACTGCCTCTGTTATTACTACGATTTGTAAACCTTTGAATGTGCTGTAGTTGAAAAGGCTGGTAGATAATTAATCAGCTGAATCAGTTTTAAGCTCAGGTGTGGCTAATTTTCCTGACGGGCCCGCACATCGCCCGTGTTCCATTCGAGGACTCTCAGAATGTTGGAAATCTGAGCGTTTTTTCTGTTTTTACAGTTTCTGGCTCTGATAAATGGTGTAATTTTAGAGATATTTTTTTGAGAGATTACGTTCATTTCAAACCCACAGGCAGGCAAACGTCACACATATATGTTCAGACAGCCGAACCCAAAGGAGCCCCAGCAGGCGAAGCGAGCGTACCTCCATGCCGTTCTTCTTCATGCGTCGGCAGGATTTGAGGTAGGTGCGGATGCGTTTGCGAGCTCGTTCCTGGAACTCCGGGAACTGTCTGCTGCAGGACTCGATGATGGCCTGGATCTTCTCCTTGGGCTGCTTGGAGATCGGAACCATCCGATCCAAGTTCTCGTCCACAAACAGACGCACAAACATCTGCAACGGCAACCAAAACGAGTTACACAAAACCGTCTGCGTGGTGAATTAGAAAATCCTGTTTACAGCCGCAGATATATCACTTCTCAAGGTTCTGTGTGTCTCCATGTGTGTTGAAACTGCATTTATTGTTTTATTTTGGCAATTACTGCAGGTATAAACAGCTTTTTCATGCAATTCTGCAACATTTTGCTTCCATAACTTCCAAAATACACATTTAGGGTTTTTAAATTCTACATTCTGTCTTTTTTTGTCTGCAGATGTTAGTTATAATTCACATCTTTAAAGTCTGTTTACTCAAGATGTGTGTTTTCTCAGATTCTAAATCAGAAATATCCACTTAAGCAGCACTTTGATACACTAAACCTTCCAATTTTATTCCTCTCTTCATTTAGAAGGTCTTTACAAAGAGTTTTAATGTCAAGAATAATAACAACAACAATAATAATAATAATAATAATGATGATAATAATAATAATAATAATGATATAATAATAATAATAATAATAATAATAATAATAATAATAATAATAATAAATACTTTTATTTTCAGGACACACAAAAATGCTTTACAAAGTAAGAAAAAATGCAAAAAAAATACTAATAAATAAAATAATATAAAAAAATTAAATAAAGGTTTTGCTTTAGCTATATATCATTTACAGCCTGATTTATAGAACATTTTATCCATAAAAAATCAAATCAAATCAAAAAAAGACATTCAAAACCCCTTTTTTATGTTTCACAAGTGGTCAGATATTACAGGGCTTTTCATATTTATTTATAATCTGTGGAGAAATTTAAATACCAACAATTCTGTAGCTAAATTTTTTTTTTTTTAAATGACATAAAACAAGGAAAAGTCTAAAATTACTAAAATAAAATCTAATTCTTAATGTTAGTAATTTCATCAACTTTATATTGAGGGTAATTTAAACTAAAATTTCTGTGTTGGTTAACTTTAAACTGAATTCAAGTAACTTATTAAAAAGACATGAAAAATGAATTTTTGTCACCTGACTTTTGGTCACAGCGGAGTCAATCTTAGCTTTTCTGTTGCGCTAATGACGGCAGAATTCTTTTGATTTTATAGGATCTGTTCAGTGCAAATGATTTATTTTTGATGAATTTTTCAATACAGACGTGCAGAATAAAGTGATTTTGGTGAAACGTCATGATTTTGAGTTTCGACTTGTCTGTTTTGTACTGAACTGGACTAATAAATGGTGTCATTTTGCCATTTTTTTAAAACGTAAAATGACTTTCAAAAATGCCAGCAGGGTTTGGGTTCAGAGGGTTAATATATAAACAGATAAGTGCAGCTTAGATATATGTCTTACATGCTTTGCTTTTAATTTTAATTATCGCATGTTGAAGTACATTTAAATACCAACAATTTTGCAGCTAAATTCACTTCTTAAATGGACAAAAACAATAAAACATTTAATGAATTTTTGTTGCTTGACTGTCTGTCACAGCTGAGTCATCCTTAGATTGTCTGTTGCACCAAAGATGGCAGAATTTTTTGAATTTATAAAATGTGTTTAGTGCTAATAATTTATTTTTGGCAATTTTTTGAATAAAATATCCTGATTTCAGCTTAAATTTGACTGTTTCTGGCTGAACTGGACTGATCAGTGGTGTCATTTTGGTATTTTTTTTAAAGATATGATGACTTTTAAACCCTCTGGTAGGTTTTGGGGTTCAGACTACTTCCTGTTTACTCCTGCTTGCTTTGCCCTCAGTGAACCTCTTCAGCCGAACCTCCTTCAGGCTCCATTTCAGCGATCAATGACCCTGACAGGTTTTTAAAAAGAGCAGCCGATCAGTTTTTCCTCCATCAATGCGAGGAGACGCGGCCATCGATCGCTCTTACGTTGAAGGCCTTTAATCTCTCGGGATCGACTCCCTCGGTGTCGTTGATCTTGTCGTTGTCGTCGTGGTCGTCGTGATCGTCGTCGTCGTCGTCGGGGGCGACCTGGCTGCCGTGGCGACCCATGGTCAGGTCCTCGGCGCTCAGGTCCATCTTCACGCTGTCGTAGCTGCCGCCGGAGCTGTACTGTGGAGACTGAGGACAGTTTTGTTAAATTAGAAGTAACATCTAAAAAAAAATAACAGAAAAAAAACATTAAATTCGCTGGTTAACGACTAAAAGCCTCCCTGAAGTATAATTCCTTTGAAAAACTGGATGTTCTAAGAAATAAATAGATAAATAGATGCTGCTGAATGAACTGCGCCGTGTTTATTGTCTTAAAGGTGAAGGTTGAAACACACGGAAACACCGACAACGTGAAAAAGAACTTTTACATTAAGCAGCCCGTCGTCTGCAAACTCTCTCGTCTCTTTCAGGAGCTTCCATTTGCCTCCATTAATTCAGGCTCGGCGTGGAACGATCGCCGGAGTAAACACGACACCCGCGTCTGATTTTGTTACTTAACGACGTCCACCTCGGTCTGGTTTTTGGGGACGTCTTTGTTCCGACGTGAAAGGAGGCATTAGTGGAGAGGAGACGACGGATGGAGGTAAGTAAAGAGACGGAGGTGAAAAGAGAAAAGATGAGGATCCTTCCTGCCTCCTCTAAAGATGAATAGAAGAACTGGAACGACAATGACGACAATACGGAGCGTCCTTGAAGGCAACACGGACGTCTTACCTGCAGGACACACACTCAGACGCACAAACGCACTTTATACAACACACTCCATACAACACAATCCATACAACACAATCCATACAACACACTCTACACAACACACTCAGACACACAAACGCTCTCTGCAACACAATCAGATACAAACACACTACACAACACACAAACTCTACACAACACACTCAGACATACAAACGCACAAACACACGAAGACACACAAAAACAACACACTCTACACGACACACTTTATACAACACAATCAGATACAAACACACTCTACACAACACACAAACTATCAATACACTCAGACACACAAACACACTCTATACAACACACTCTATAAAACAGAATCCATACAACACTCTAAGACACTAAACACAATCTACACAACAAACTCTACACACTGAGACACACACACACACAACACACTACAACACACTCAGACGCAACGCACTTTATACAACACACTCAGACACAACACTCTACACAACACAATCTATACAACACTCTCATACACTAAAACACAATCTACAGAACAAACTACATAACACACTTAGACACACACACACACACACACACACACACACAACACACTACAACACACTCTACACAACACACTCTACATAACACACTCAATACAACACAATCCACTCAACATACTCCACACAACACACTCAGACATACAAAACGCACAAACACACGAAGACACACAAAAACAACACACTCTAGACGACACACTCCATACAACACAATCAGATACAAACACACTCTACACAACACACAAATTCTATCAACACACTCAGACACACAAACACATGCTATACAACACACTCTATAAAACAGAATCCATACAACACTCTAAGACACTAAAACACAATCTACACAACACAATCTACACGACACACTTAGACACACACACACAACACACTACAACACAGTCAGACACAACACACTCTATACAACACACTCATACACTAAAACACAATCTACAGAACAAACTACATGACACACTTAGACACACACACACAACACACTACAACACACTCTACACAACACACTCTACACAGCACACACTATACAACACACTCTACACAACACACTACAACACACTCTACACAACACACACTATACAACACACTCTACACAACACACTACAACACACTCTACATAACACACTCGATACAACACAGTCAGACAACACACTATACAAAACACACTCTATACAACACTCTCATACACTAAAACACAATCTACAGAACAAACTACATGACACACTTAGAAACACACACACACACACACACAACATACTACAACACACTCTACACAACACACTCTATACAACACACTCTATACAACACACTCTACACAACACACACTACAACACACTCTATACAACACACTCAGACACACAATCACCAGTCGATCATCTTTAAGTCCTCGTCTGGAGATAAACATTGACGTGAAGGTTACATGAAGAAAAGTCTGTCAACAGCATCAACAGTCCTTCTTTCTTGTTTGTTTATTTATTTATTTCTGCTGTTATTCCGACATATCTGCTGCTTTGACACGGCTAATCCCAGCTGTGGAATCAGTAGAACATGATCTCATCTGATCTTGTCTCACAAATGGGGGCTTGTCCGGGATTAGAACCTTCCTGAAGCCCCTCAGTCAGGCATTGTAAAGGTTTTGGACCATGGTTCTTTAGACTGGGACGCCTGCAGTGGAAGTAAAACTGATCTGGCTGCACGTTTTTTGGCCTCACCTTGCCTCCGTAGTCTCGGCTGTCTCGGTCCAGTCGCAGCTCTCCGGTGTGTGAGTGCGTATTAGCGGTGTGTGCGTGCGGTAGAGGAAGCGGCAGCGCTGGATGCGGCGGCAGCGGCGGTTTGGCGGCCAGCGGGTACTTCCTGCGCAGCTCCTCGGGGGCGTTGGGATGCAGAGCGCCAAGCAGAGCCGCTGCCGCCGCCGACACGGTGACGGGCAGGTGGGAGGTGGACAGCGGCAGGCGCTGAGGCGGCGTGTCGCTCAGGTTCATCGGCTGCTGGTCCTCCGACGAGGACGAGGAGGAGGTCGGGGTGCTGAAGTCCAGCGGGGCGGGGCCTCCGTTGCCGTTGACCACCTCTGTTTCCCTGACGATGGCGCCGTCCGTCACGGCGGAGGAGGGAGGGGTCAGGGCGGGCAGACCGTTGCCACTGCCGCTCTCTGATGAGGAATCATCTGGAACAACAGGAAACACACAGGAGGTCAGTCTCGGCTGAACTGCAGGCAGTGTTTCCACAGAGCAGAGAGGAGACACTGAGAGGAAAATCAATCGTACTGGATCAATAAAATAAATGCAGCATGGTTTAAAAACAGTGAACAGAGGAGGAAATTGCAGGAAGATACATTCAGCATGGTGAAACATCTTTCTACAAACAAATGCAGCATGTCAGCTTTGACAACATCGAAATCCACGCTTAAAATTTAGACATTTTATCAAAACCGCCCCAGTCCACACATCTAATTTTAAAAAAATAATCAAAAATAAACCGTTTGCTCCAACTAGATTCCAAAAAAAACAAAAAATTCTGTGTTTCTTGACACAACTGTGAAGCCATGACTGACTGAGCTGCGACTGACAGTCCCATGACAAAAATTCAAAATGTTTTCGGGTTGAACTGCAGGCAGTGTTTCCACAGAGAGGGAACTCAAAGCTACTGGATCGGTAACATAAATGCAGAATGGTTCAGAAACAGTGAACAGAGGAGGAAGTAGTTGGACGATACATTCAGCATGGTGAAACATCTTTCTAGAAATGATGAGCAGAGTGGAGAAGAAAAGACTGTAGAGGCTGAAGACATGGAAATAGTTTAATATCTATAATTTGTGGAGACAAAACGACCACAAAAAGACACAAAACAACGACTACGACTACTACGTGCTTTCTGCACACGAAGACGTGAAAACGACTAAACGGCACAAACAAGACACAAAATGTTGAAAACAAGGCAAGGCAAGGCAAGGCAAATTTATTTGTATAGCACATTTCATGTACAAGACAATTCAAAGTGCTTTACATAAAACATTAAAAGCATTACAGAAAGAGAAATAAAACATAATTAAGACATTGCAAAAATTAAAATAATGTAGAATAATTATATTAAAATGATTAAAAGCAAGATAAGTTAAAAGATACCGTGCAGATTTCATGCATGCAACAAGGCTGAAAACAAAACAAAGGAGACACAAAGTGACCACAAAGAGAGAAAACTGTCCCAAAGATGCATAAAAAGAACAAAAACGACACACAAAGCGACAGAAAGACGACACACAACGCCCAAGCATTCACACATAAAAGCACTATGGACTGTAACTTCACAGCTGCTCCTGTTGCCCAGCAGATGGCGTTATTCCTGCACGACTTCACCCTTAACTCAGTCTTCTAAACTGAGAATATACATTTAATGGTCCTGTAGTGTTTCACAGATATGATTTAAGTCTAATATGTTTGCTGCAGAGGACTCATTCTCTAATTTACATCTGTGCACGCCTCAGTATTTACACTATGAGGAAGTAAAGCAATTGAACATCCCGCTTTAAAATGAGGAAAATGTCTTTTTTTGGCACTCGGTTACTGTTTAAAACAAGAAAACTGTCTTCAAGAGGTCTGTTAGGAATAAAATGAGGCCCTGAAATTATTCCGGGGAAACAAAAATCCTTATAATAACGTTCTCCGTGGTGACTGCTGAGGCCGTGAAGTTGTGTTGTTTCACACCACAGTAGGGTCTTTGTGTGGAGCTGAAGCCATTCCTCTGCTGTGGACGTATTGTTTGGAGCCGAGCGCCTCGTGGTCCACAGACAGCACCGTCCGTTGATTCGATTAAAGCGAAACCACAGTCAACACCCTGCATTATGACAGAGCCCCTCCCCCACCTCCTCATCACCACCACCACCACCACCGGGATGATCTTCGTCCTCCCACTTCGTCTGAATCATCGTTATTACACCAAACACACACTCAGACCGGAGGCCAAAGTTCTCACCGCGAAGCCTCGGAACCCCGGACGGTTTAAAAAGCATTTTATCTCATAAAAAAATCATCAAAATTACACCTTTTATCAGAGACAGAGAGTGTAAAAACAGAAAAAATCACAGGAGTTTCAAAGTTCAGACAGTCCTTGAACTGATCTCATGTGATGTACAGTTCAGTCAGGAAAAATAAGCAAATCGGAGCTAAAAAATTGGCATAAATAAGCAACTCTGAGTTAAAATTGTAATATTTCATCCAAAAATTAACTTGTTTTTTGCACATTTAAGAATTTGCCAAAAATAAACCCTTTTTTCTGACCAGGTTCAGTAAATAAAAATAAAATTCTGCACTTCCTGCCACAACCCATTTTGTTGTTTTGCCACCGGCAGTTCTAAAAAGCCCGTTATTTTATTTTTAAAAAATGATCACAATTACTACACAATTTATCAGAGCCAGAAAGTGTAAAAACAGAAAAAATCACAGGAGTTTCAAAGTTCAGACAGTCCTTGAACTGATCTCATGTGACGTACAGTGCAGTCAGAAAAAATAAGCAAATCTGAGCTAAAAAATTGCAATATTTGGGAAAAATTAACCATTTTTTTCTGACCAGATTCTGTAAATAAAACAAAATTCAACACTTCCTGCCGCAACCGAGAAGCCATTATCGCCTCAGCTGATACCAACGGTCACGTGACTAAAATTTATTTTGCTGTTTACCCACCGGCAGGTTTAAGAAGCACCTTATCTTGTTTTAAAAGATCATCAAAATTGCACCATTTATTAGAGCAAGAAAGTGTGAAAACAGAAAAAAATCACAGGAGTTTCAAAGTTCAGACAGTCCTTGAACTAATCTCATGTGACGTACAGTTCAGTCAGGTAAAATAAGCAAATATAGCCTGAAGATTGTAATATTTCATCCAAAAATTTGCCTTTTTTTGCATGTTTAAGAATTTGTCAAAAATAAACATTTTTTTCTGACCACATTCTGTAAATAAAATAAAATTCTGCACTTCCTGCTGAAACCGAGAATTCATTATTGACTCAGCTGAAAGCAACGGTCACGCGACTAAAATTGATTATGTTGTTTACCCACCAGCAGGTTTAAAAGCATGCTATTTCAATAAAAAAATCATCAAAATTACACCGTTTGCCAGAGACAGAAAGTGTAAAAACAGAAAAAATCACAGGAGTTTCAAAGTTCAGACAGTCTTTGAACTAATCTCAGGTAACATACAGTTCAGTCATGAAAAATAAGCAAATCGGAGCTAAAAAAACCCTGCAATATTTGATCAAAATTGCCTGAAAATTTGCCAAAAATAAACCTTTTTCTTCTGACCAGGCTCTGCAAATAAAATAAAATTCTGCACTTTCTGCCGCAACCAAAAAGCCATTATCGACTCAGCTGATACCAACGGTCACATGAGTAAAATTTATTTTGTTGTTTACTTTTGCAGGAGCAGCACATGGCGCCCCATAGTTAGCATTAGCAGCTAATGTTCAGTCAGATGAACGGTGAGGAAAAATGTTCAGCGTGTGCTTTTTTATAATTCAATACAAACTAAAAAATCACGGACTTCTCGCCACAACACTGATGACTCAGCTGAGACCAACAGTTTGCTACAGATGCACCATTAAATAATAACTGATCCACCATTAAAATGCAGCTCATGCACTGTTATTTTTTAACTTAATGATTTAATTAATAACCACAGTAAAGCAGCATCAAGCACTCATGTTTTTTTAAAAGCACAGGAAGGCAGAAAGGGATGAACGGGATGCAGAAAGTGAACGAGACGGAGCCGAATAAATGCAAGAATGAGATGAAACAGAAACAGAAAGATGGTGGGGAGAAAGAAGGGAGAAGCAAAAGGAGGAAGACGATGTCTGTGAAATAGCAGCAGTAGGTTAGAAAGAAAGAAGGGAAGACAGAAAGAGGCTGAGGGAGGAATCGACAGTGTCATTGGGCCGGTGGGGGATGGAGGCAGAGAGATGGAGGCAGGAGGAAAGAGGTCAGCTGGGGGGTGTAGGAGGGAGGAGGAGGAGGAGGAGGATGAAGAGGAGGTGATGGAGGGAGGAGGTCATGGCTGGGGGGAGGGAGGGGGGATGAGGCAGGCCTGAGATGAGGACGGAGGGGGAGGGGTGGAGAGAGACCGAGGCGAAGGGACACGTGGAGGGAATCTGGTCTTTATTCAGCTCGTCTCACTTCCTTCCATCAGCCGGGACCAGAAACTGCAGTGAACAGGACGGAAGTGTTGGTGCTGGTCAACGGGGAACATCCATGATAAAACTAAATAAATTAAATGAGCGACTATCTGTCAGGAAAAAAGGACATTTTCTGATATTTAATAGTAAATCTGCATCGGTAGCATGTCCTGTTTATTTTATATGTGCCCTTTTTTTAACCAGTCTGATGCCGATTTATGAAATGTATTTATTTTGTATATATATAAATTATTATTTTGAATTTTTAAATTTCAGATAAATTTTATTATGCGTCCTAATTTGCTTGTTATTCACTTAACCTATTTTTTAATATTATTTTGTGGACTGCTCCGCCTTGTCTCCTCATGTCTTTATTATTATTATTATTATTATTATTATTATTATACTATTTTATTTCTATGTTTATGTGCTTTGATTGTCAAAGTACCTTGTAAACACTGATCTTAAAGGTGCTATATAAATAAAATTATTGTTATTATTATTATTATTAAATCTACATCTCATTTTATGGACTTTATCCTGTGAATAAATTATATATAAAAAAGGAAATTGTCAGTCAAATTTTGCAAATAAATAAGAAAAGTAGTCTTGTCAATATTTTGCCTATATTGTTGTAAAAATGCAGTAAAAAAAGTATAATATTACATAACACAACACACATAAACTACTATAAAACTAAGATAGGTTTCTGTTATTAATTGGTAAATATATATATTTTTAATTTAATATTTAGAGTGAAAAATCATTAAATGATTTATCTACAGTGAAAATAGATTATATAAATAACACCACCGTGTATACATGTTCTTCTCTACATGTGTAAATATCCCTATATATATATATATATATTTCCTAAACCCGCCAGCAGATTTAAAAGTCATAGTCTCTTTAAAAAGTTGCCAAAATTACAGCATTGCTCCGCCAGAAATTGTCAAAACAGCTGGATTAGTTTGTGACTTACTGTCCAAAACTTTTTCTATGTCTCATTTAAAAAAATTGCAAAAAATAAAGCTTTTGTTCGAATAAGATTCTGTAAAAAAATAAAAATTCTAGACTCTTTAGTCCATCAGTGGAGCCACTAATGACCGGGCTGTGACCAACAGGCACATGACAGGAAATCCAAGAAATTTTCGGTTGAACTGCAGGCAGTGTTGACATGGACAATCATGGAACCCAATAAAAATGTGAATAGTCAAGTGTCTTTAATATGTAATCTATCTATAGCATGTAGTGTATGTTTGCTATTTTGCCCTTTTATTCATGGATTCTGAATATTAAACTTAAAATTGGAACCAGGTTTTCAGGAGTTTAGAAAAGGCCCTTAACTTAAAACTTCAAAATAAGACGCTGTGATTTGCACCAGTTCAACTTGGCAAACGCTGCCTACGATGTAAACGGTGCAACAGGTAAAAACCCTGACTGGACGACGTTCATGAGTTCTTCAGGCCGAGTTATTGTGTGAATTTAAAGCACGATTATCTCTCAATATGCATCTCAGAGACTTAAACGTCACACAGGGTCTGCTGCTCCTCTACATCTTTTATTCTCCACCTCAGAGACAAAGCATTAACACCCTTTTCTATCCTTCTTCCATCTTCCTCTACTCTCCTGTATCCTAAAACAACAGCAGATCAGGCCTCCCCGTAGTCGTCTCCCAGTCAGAGTCGCGTCGGTACGAACGCCGAGCCTGACCTTTCTAAAAGCAGCGGCGGGCGGCTGCTGAACGTTGAGGTTTGCTCCGCAGCGACTGCAAGAAACAACACATGGAGCGTTATCTTGAAAGCCGTTCTCCACATGAGAGTCATGACGCCAAAGTTCAAGAGTTGTGACGCAGATAAAAGGTTCATTAAAGCCTCGCAGACGAGCGCCGCACAAAGCCCCCATTCATGTGTCGGTGCACATTTAATGTCTGGACGCTCAGATGTACAGACTGGGGTCGATGCGTTTACATGCACATAATTTAAAAATAAATCATCACAAAACAGCTTTTTGTTGTACGATACTACTGCAGCAGCAACTCGTCTCAACATGTGTCCGACGGTGTAAGTTAAAGCTGTAGATGGAGGGGAATATCTGCAATCATGCAATGGAGGCTTCACATATTACAGATGTTGAACTATTTCCATGTTACCAGCCTCTACAGACCTTTTCTCTCTACTCTGCTCATCATGTTTCACCATGATGAATGTATCCTCCAACAACTTGCCGATAACTTGTGGTCGTTTTCTGTCTCGTTTTGTTGTTTTCTGTCTTGTTTCTGTCATTTTTGTGTCTCATTTGTGTCATTTTGTGTCTCTTTGTGGTTGTTTTGCCTCCACAGACTACAGATATTTAACTATTTCCATGTTTCCAGCCTCTACAGACTTTCTCTCCACTCTGCTCATTGACTGTAGAAAGATGTTTCACCATGCTGAATGTATCGTCCAACAACTTGCAGACAACTTGGGGTCATTTTCCATCTTGTTTTGTTGTTTTCTGTCTCATTTGTGTCATTTTGCATCTTGTTGTTGTTGTTTCGTGTCTCTTTGTGGTCGTTTTGCCTCCACAAACTACAGATATTTAACTATTTCCATGTTTCCATCCTCCACAGACCTTTTCTCTCTACTCTGCTCATCATGTTTCACCATGCTGAGTGTATCTTCCAACAACTTGCTGACAACTTGGGGTCATTTTCCGTCTCGTTTTGTTTTTTTCTATCTTGTTTGTCTCATTTTTTGTCGATTCGTGCCTTGGTTTAATTGTTTCGTGTCCCTTTTCGGTCATTTTCTCTACACATGCGATAGATATTCCACTATTTCCATGTTACCAGCCTCTACAGACTTTCCTCTCCACTCTGCTCATCGACTGTAGAAAGATGTTTCACCATGCTGAATGTATCCTCCAACAACTTGCTGACAACATGTGGTCATTTTCTGTCTTCTTTGTTTCATTTTTGTGTCTCTTTGGGACGGTTCGGTCTCCTTTCTGTTGTTTTGTGTCTTGTTTTTGTCGATTCGTGCCTTGGTTTCATTGTTTTGTGTCTCTTAGTGGTCGTTTTGCCTTCACAAACTACAGATATTCAACTATTTCCATGTTTCCATCCTCTACAGACCTTTTCTCTCTACTCTGCTCATCATGTTTCACAATGCTGAATGTATCGTCCAACAACTTGCTGACAACATGCAGCCGTTTTCTGTCTTATTTTGTTGTTTTCTGTCTCGTTTGTTTCATTTTTGTGTCTCTTTGGGACGGTTCGGTCTCCTTTCTGTTGTTTTGTGTCTCATTTTGTGTCATTTTGCGTCTTGTTTTTGCCATTTCGTGTCTCTTTGTGGTCGTTTTGTCTCCACATACTATAGATATTTAACTATTTCCATGTTACCAGCCTCTACAGACTTCCTCTCTCCACTCTGCTCATCGACTGTAGAAAGACGTTTCACCATGATGAATGTATCCTCCAACAACTTGCTGACAACATGTGGTCATTTTATGTCTCGTTTTGTTGTTTTCTGTCTCGTTTGTGTCATTTTTGTGTCTCATTTTTGTCATTTTGCGTCTTGTTTTTGTTGTTTTGTGTCTCTTTGTGGTAAATTTGTCTCCACATACTATAGATATTCAACTATTTCCATTCTTCCATCCTCTACAGACTTTTCTCTCTACTCTGCCCATCATGTTTCACCATGATGAATGTATCCTCCAACAACTTGCTGGCAACATGCAGCCGTTTTCTGTCTTATTTTGTTGTTTTCCGTCTCGTTTGTTTCATTTTTGTGTCTCTTTGGGACGGTTTGGTCTCCTTTCTGTTGTTTTGTGTCTCATTTTGTGTCATTTTGTGCCTTGTTTTTGCCATTTTGTGTCTCTTTGTGGTCGTTTTGTCTCCACATACTATAGATATTTAACTATTTCCATGTTTCCATCCTCTACAGACTTTCTCTCCACTCTGCTCATCAGCTGTAGAAAGACGTTTCACCATGCTGAATGTATCTTCCAACAAGTTGCTGACAACATGCGGTATTTATGTCTCGTTTTGTTGTTTTCTGTCTCATTTGTGTTGTTTTTGTGTCTAATTTTGTCATTTTACGTCTTGTTTTTGCCATTTTGCGTCTCTTTTCGGTCATTTTGTCTCCACATACTACAGATATCCAACTATTTCCATGTTTCCAGCCTCTACAGCAGGGGTCTCAAACTCCAGTCCTCGAGGGCCGCAATCCAGCATGTTTTAGATGTTTCCTTCTTCCAACACACCAGATTCAAATGATCAGCTCATCTTGAAGCTCTGCAGAAGCCTGATAACGATCCTGATCATTTGAATCAGGTGTGCTGGAAGAGGAAAACATCTAAAACATGCTGGATTGCGGCCCTCGAGGACCGGAGTTTGAGACCCCTGCTCTACAGACTTTCTCTCGACTCTGCTCATCAGCTGTAGAAAGGTGTTTCACCATGCTGAATGTATCTTCCAACAACCTGCTTCTCTGTTCACTGTTTTTGAGCCATGCTGCTTGATTTTATTGATCCCGTAGGTTTGATTTCCACACTTGTCTCTTTTTTTTTTGCTCTACTACAGCTGAGTACTTTCTGAATTGTTGTCACATGATTGTTGGTCACAGCTGCATCAGTCATGGCTTTTTAGTTAGACCGAGAGTGTCGAATTTTTTTGATTTCACTGGACATGTTTAGTGCAAACGGTTTATTTTTGGCAAATTTTTTAATAAGACATAATTTAGCTCTGGCTGCTCCAAACTGAGCTGCACTGATAAATGGTTTAGTTTGGACATTTTATTTTTATTTTAATAATTTACCCCTGAAATCTGCCTGCAGGTTTTAGAGTTTAAAGGGTTAATATAGAAAAAAAACAGATGTAAGATAGGTTCTGTTTGTATTTTGATGTTAACTGTTTAGTTTGAGATTCTGCTGCAGCCAGTTCATTTTGGGTGATTTTTTAAATGAGATATGCCGCATGAAATTATTTAAATATCTCAACTTTAAAGCATAGATTTGGTTAATTTTCCTGACAGAACTGCATGTAACACATGACATGTTTAAGGACCATTGGAAAGCTGAAGATCTGTTGATTTTTTTTGTTTTCACAGTTCCTGACTCTGATAAAAGGTGTCATTTTGGAGATTTTTTAAAGCCTTTTAAACCCACCAGCAGGTTCTGAGCTTCACGTTCTTCTGTTGACTAAGAGGTGCTGCTCTGCTTCACTTTCTGTTTATATTCTTCTGCTCCGAGCGCAGCTGGCTGATGAATGCCCGCCTCAAAGTAAACGATCACTTCGCATTAAACGTGACCTTGAATTAATTTCCCTTAATAACTTACAGCTTTTGCTTTTGCATTAAGACGACTGGAGCTGCTCTGAATGAGATTTATGCTTTTTAAAACTGTCAGTGTGTCAGCGCGACAGACCCATTAGCGTTAATAGAGACGCTGCCGGCTCAGAACAAATTAGATCTGCTGGAATCCAAAATCTGATCCCGTTTAATAGAAGAGAGGAAGCTGCAGAGTGGCAGCTCTGCTTTGGAGCAGCTTCCGTCGACGTCTTCTGCTCTGTGCATCCTTTTAATGGAGTTCTCTGTCAAAAACACCAAAGATCCTCAACTCAACTTTAAAAAAGTGACGTTATCAAGCCAGTTTCACTAAGTTACCTCGACTTACATTTAGCTTTTAATCAACTAATGCAAACGTTTCACTTCATTTCTGCTGCACCTTTCAAGACATTTAAATAACAAACTAGAAAAGCCCTCAGAAAGCTCATACCTCCACCAAGGAGCTTCAGTCCACCCCCAACACAGTCTCCCAATTCACATATTTACTATGGAACGTTACAGATACAAATGTAATTACATACAGTTCAAATGTCCTACCAACAATGCGGCCTTAACCCCATCCGACCTAATGAACAGGTGCAGCCTCTAGCGCGGCAGCTCCTAACAGCCTCCCAGCTTCTTAGACAACCGGAGATAAGAATGCCGGCCCAACCGTGCGTATGTCGCTCAGGAAGGAAAGAGAACTCCGTCACTGTCGCTGTCTGTCGCGTGGAGACCCAAAATGTCATGTGGTCAGAGGGGGTTACCCCAAAAACAAGAGTGCCCTCTGGTGGCTTTTAGAGTAAACCACATTTAATTGTCTACCTGGTTACACTTACATTAAAAAAAACTCCTGGATCCAGACGGTGATCCTGATCAGTCCCAAAATTTCCTGAACATTTCATCCTAATCCACCCGTTACTTTTCGAGTTGTTTTGAACACAAACAAACAAACAAACTAACTAACGCCGTCCATCACATAACCTCCTCAGCAGAGGTAATTACTAGAAAGCATTATTTCCAACAAGCAGATGGGTAAATAGATAAAAAGGAGCTTTTAAGAAATAAATTCATTCAACAAAAACAAAAAATTCCCTTTTTAAAATATTGCTTTGGACCAGCTTCCTTCACTTTCTGCACAGTATTTCGGCTCAAAACACCAAAGACGTAAACGCCACCGGTCAGACTTTAGCTTTGTGTTTTTTCACCTTTTAAACGAGCGACGGAGAGAAAAAGACCCAGACGAGCCTGATTTACGACGCATTTGTCGCCGCTAACAGCCCGACAGTAAACGTCTGCAGCCGTAAACTCACAAACGCCCTGATGGAGTCGAGTGTCGGCTGATGCAGCAGCTTCCTGTTTCCTCCCGGTGGATTGTGGGCCGAGCAGTGATGGACTGTCGGGTCTCGGTCCGCCGTCCCGCTGCTCCCCGGGGAATCTGAGGCCTGGAGCTGCAGGACTTTTTCTTTTTTTTTTGCTGTTTCGTTCGTCCTTGATGCGAGAAGACGTTTGCCCTCTTAAACACACCGGGAGCCTCTGGTGCCCCGACGCCCCTCGGGCCACAGCTTCATGCTAAACACCGCCATGCATCACCTTCACCGCTCTGCTGCCCAGAGACCAGAGGAGGAGGTAAACATGATGGAGAGGAGGTGGATGGAAGCTGCAGGTGGAGGGCAGGTCTAAGGGTTTGACTTCGATTAAAGGTCGAACTTCAGCTTGTCCTTCAGAGATGAGCCTGAATGTATCTGTCATCAGGCGCTGAGTCAGGAAACAGTGAAGGAAAAGGCTTTAGAACAACTCTGCACTCTAAAACCGAGCAGTTCGCATCGACCTCTTTGAGTTAAGACAACTTCAAGAAAACAAACGACACGGAGTTTGGCGGATAAGATGTTCCTCTGCATTTAAAAATATCTCTAAAAACCTGTCAAACATGCTTGGATAAGAAAAGTAACTTATGAGATCGAGGTGAAAGTTCTCAAGCCGATTTAATTGAGCAAGTTTTCAATCAAGTCAATCAATCGCAGAAATTCCAGGTCAAGTTGCACATTAAAATAAGCTATCTAATAATAATAATAAACGTTATTACTCAAGTATTTTCTTAACTTCTTCGTGCTTTTGTTCATGCAGGAGCTTTAAAGAAATAAACTGATTCAACAACAACAACAACAAAAAAAAAGTCTGATTAACTTTAAATCAACAAACGCAGACACTTGAGTTAAAACCAAACGATATTAAGTTGATGCAACATTATGTCAATCCAAACAATGAAAATAATGTTTGCACCTTTAAAGGTTTATCTAAGAGGTAAAGTCATCATGCAAAGACATGAAACAACCGAAATGTGGCACAAAACGACCGCGAGAAACACATAAAACCACGAAAATTAACCTCAAATAAACCCAGAACGTTCTCAAACATCGACCACACTGGAAAATGTTGGCTATTACCAGATTCTGGAAAAAGTCTGAGCTCCTCAATGCAACTGATTCACTACAGCTGTGACCAAGAGTGAGACATTCAGCTCTCAGGTTGAACTGCAGGCAGTGTTAGTTAGTTTGAACTAACTAGATTCTGTAAAAAACAAAAAAATTCTGCTTTTCTTGTCACAACTGGGAAGTCATGACCGACTCAGCTGCGACCAACAGTCCTGTGACAAAAATTCAGAAAGTGTTTAGGTTGAACTGCAGGCAGTGTTTCCACAGAGAGACCGAGAGGAAAATCAAACCTACTGGGCCAATAAAATATATGCAGCATGCCAACTCTCCTTTATTGGATCACGTGTGAAATGCAGTTCTATCAGGAAAAACATCGAAACCTAAGCGAAAAATTTCAACATTTTATCAAAATCGCCCCACTCTACATGTTTAATTTAAAAAATTCCCCCAAAATAAACCGTTTAAACTAACTAGATTCTGCAAAAAATAAAAAAATTCTGCATTTCTTGTCACAGCTACGAAGCCATGACCGACTCAGCTGCGACCAATAGTCACATGACAAAAATTCAGAGAGTTTTTAGGTTGAACTGCAGGCAGTGTTTCTACAGAGCAACTGAGAGGGAACTCAAACCTACTGGATCTATAAAATAAATGCAGAATGGCTCCAAAACAGTGAACAGAGGAGCAGCATGGTGAAACATCTTTGTACAGCTGATGAGCAGAGTAGAGAGAAAATGTCTGTAGAGGCTGGAAACATGGAAATAGTTGAATATATATAATATGTGGAGACAAAACGACCACAAAGAGACACGAAACAACAAAAACATGGCAGAAAATGTTAAAAATGAGACAGAAAACAGAGGAAAATACAACAGAAAGCTGAGTTGTAGAGGTTGTAAAATACTGTATAGAGCTAATTCTATTGTCAACACCTGTGGGCACTTGAATTATATTTTCGTAAAATAAATAATCAAAGAAATTCAACTTTCCCAGCTGTGTCATTCTGCACAGAGGACATTTCTGAGTTCTCTCTCCTTCTTCATGGTTGTTCTGTTTCCACAGAGGTGCAGGACTTACAGCAGACATGATGGAGACGAT
Organism: Dascyllus trimaculatus; assembly: GCA_024666655.1. Taxonomy (NCBI): domain Eukaryota; kingdom Metazoa; phylum Chordata; class Actinopteri; family Pomacentridae; genus Dascyllus; species Dascyllus trimaculatus. The sequence continues at coordinate 32,074,644 of CM045452.1, forward strand.
CGCTTAAGAGGAAAAGCCTTGTGAGATGAAAGCGGAGGGTTTAATTCACACTGAAAATATTACGGCGCGAACTGATGATACTTTGGAGCAAAGTGTTCGCGGCGTTAAGTCAACTCGCAATCATTTCTAATTAGACGGAAAGATATACGTCCCCCTGAACCTGAGAGCAACGGCCCTTTAATTAAAAAGTGAGGCATATATCACCTGAGTGCAGCTCCGAACGGCAGCGGAGGACCACGCTTCAATCAATATGATTTAATAATCATCACGAGATATTTCACGTTTCGGCCGCACACCGGGGAGAACACAACAAATCAATGTCTCTATTGTAGTTATGGGGGCACTTGTGCATTGATTTTAATAGGGCGGGCAGATTAAAAACCCTGGCATTAATTAAGGAGATTGTTTCTTCAATGCAGCGGAGGAATAAAGGCTGTGTAAACACTAGCCTGGGGGGGCGTAGCCATGCTAACGCCGCTAACACACTCCCTGCTGAGGTGGAAACAAAACATTCAGTTCTCCTTTTCTGCAGCATTTTCTCTCGGTCCTCACGGTTTCTCAACATTTTAGCATTCAAACTCCTGCAAATGTCCTTCAGTCAACATTAAAAAGCCACGTAAAGTTAAGGGAAGAATACATATTTTAATTACGGAAAACAGCACTGGTTTAGCTAGCAACGGGCACCATGACAAAGACTTCTGTGATGCTTAATGACCTCCGACCAGAACTAATGTATTTAAGACTATGTAATTTAACAGTAATTTCATTGTCTTTTAATATGTAAATATTTGTTTGTTTCTTTATATTATTTTGGCTCTCTAAGCTCCAAAAGATGGAGAAAACCTAAATCCTTTACATGCATTCCAGAAAATGTACTGACAGTATTTGTCAACAAAGATATTTTAAATTAACTTTCTATTTACTCTCTTTCAAATCTTCTTTACACTGGTTAGAAGTGACCGATTTTAACACTTTTAGACTGTAATTTTTCGAACAACTCAGTGTAATTCCCCTGTTTTGTTAAATTACACATAAGAAAGACTAAAATCACAGAAGGAAAGTATTAATTTATGCGCAAACCCTGATAAAACGAGGCCAGAACTATACAAAAGTCTGTATTTTTACAGTGATTCTTTCACACTGTGACTGCAAAACATTTTTCTTTTTTTCTAATGTATTTTAAAAAGCAAAAAACAATTCAATACATGTAAAATACACATTATAAATGTTATTTAGTGGCATAATTATGGTACTTTATAGAATTATTTGATCAATGTCTTTTAAATCATCTATACACTATAAAAAAATCCATTGTGTAAAATATATATATATTTTTTTACACAATGTTTTTTTACAGTGCAGGCAAAATACATTTAAATGACACAAAGAAATTTAAAAAATTAAATTAAGCTTCACTTTACTGTCTTAAATCTGTATGTGATAAAGAAAATATCTATTAAAAATATGTTAAACAAACAAGTAATGCTGGAACGCTACTTTTAAAAAAATTTACAGGTATATATACAGATATATATTTACACTGTAGGTACTTTACTGTCTTATAAATACATGCGATAAATAAAATTCCTTTCAAAATATGTTTAAAAAAAAACGAGTGAATGCCGTAACAATAAATAGAAATATACTTTACACATTTTTTTCTACAGTTAAGGCAGCAAAATTATACACACATGTTCATTACATTTAAATTAAACAATTTAAATGTATTTTAATTTAAATTAACCTTTACTTTACTGTCTTTTAACCATTCTAAACGCTGTAAAAAATGTATTATATGAATAAAAATGAAATAAAATATATTTTAGAGGTTAAATTCCACAATTTTAATGTCGCCTTTTATGCATTTCAAACTTCTCTGAGGTTTCTTTATCGGCACCACACGAAGTTAAATATGTTTTCATGAAGCACAGAAGCCGGTTTGACTGATCGGACACCGGCAGGCTTCTATCGCCGTAACAAACACTCCGCACAGCGTCTTCGGGCTTTTCTTACATCACTGCAAGCGAACGAACGCGACACGTCTGTGTGCATGTGAATGGAAAGATCTGTCTGTTTGTGTCACGCTGGCCACATCACATGACCTTGGTCTTTGCCTTGTGTGTGCGTGTTCGTGTGTCTGTGTGGGTTTATGTATGCGATGAGTGCGTCATACAGTCACATGGTGGCATGTATAGGACACAGCATTGACCCCTGGGAACAGATGACTGACCTTCATCAGCGGCGGCTTCGTTCTATTGAACTTGTGTCCGGGATGAGCCATCGGTCTTTACACTGGACTGTGTGTCTCAGTGTGTTGGATGTGTTCTGCACTAGGAAATACTACAGTTAAGGTTTAATGGTTTGTACTGAGGAAAAGAAAAAGTCTCTACATGCGGCTGAAGTTCAACGTTTCAATGTGGAAACCTAAAAGGTCACGCAGGGTCTTTATATTTAAGAGTTTATCTCCTGGAGTTGAAGCTAAAGGGAGCAAAAAGGGCGTACAATGACGGAGATTTCAGTCCTTGGTGTTTCGGTTTCCCTCCGCTTCAAGCTAATGGAAAAGCATTTAAAGTGAAGGAAAGAAGATGTATTTCAATTCTGGAAGATTTTATGTGACGGTTAATGACCTCCAACCAGAGCTCATGTGTTTAAGTCAAACTGAGGAAAAAAATAAAAAGCTGGAGCAGAAGTGCAGGAGAGAAGAAGAACAAAACGATGACAGAGCTAATCAGGGCGTGAAAATGAAGAGAGGGATGAAGGGATGGATGGATGGATGGATGGATGGATGGATGGATGTAGGAGGGATGGATGGATGGATGTAGGAGGGATGGATGGATGGATGGATGGATGGATGGATGGATGTAGGAGGGATGGATGGATGGATGGATGGATGAAGGAGGGATGGATGGATGGATGGATGGATGGATGGATGGATGGATGAATGGATGGATGGATGGATGAAGGAGGGATGGATGGATGGATGGATGGATGAAGGAGGGATGGATGGATGGATGTATGGATGGATGGATGGATGGATGAAGGAGGGATGGATGGATGGATGGATGATAGATGGATGTATGGATGGATGGATGGATGGATGAAGGAGGGATGGATGGATGGATGGATGGATGGATGGATGGATGGATGGATGGATGGATGGATGGATGAAGGAGGGATGGATGGATGGATGGATGGATGGATGAAGGAGGGATGGATGGATGGATGGATGGATGGATGGATGGATGAAGGAGGGATGGATGGATGGATGGATGGATGGATGGATGGATGGATGAAGGAGGGATGGATGGATGGATGAAGGAGGGATGGATGGATGGATGGATGAAGGAGGGATGTATGTATGGATGGATGGATGGATGGATGGATGGATGGATGAAGGAGGGATGGATGGATGGATGAAGGAGGGATGGATGGATGGATGGATGGATGGATGGATGGATGGATGGATGGATGAAGGAGGGATGGATGGATGGATGAAGGAGGGATGGATGGATGGATGGATGGATGAAGGAGGGATGTATGTATGGATGGATGGATGGATGGATGGATGGATGAAGGAGGGATGGATGGATGGATGAAGGAGGGATGGATGGATGGATGGATGGATGGATGGAGAGATGAGGATGCATAGATGGAGGGACAGATGAGAATGGATGGATGAAGGATGGATGGATGGATGAAAGAGGGATAGATAGATAAGGATAGAGGGATGAGGATAGATGGATGAAGATTGATGGATGGATGGATGGAGGGATGAAGATGAATGACAGATGGAGGGATGGATGAAGGATCAAGATGGATGGATGGATGGATGGAGGAATGAGGATGGAGAGATGAATGAGGGATGGATAGGAATGGAGGGATGAAGATGGATGATGGATGGAGTGATGAGGATGGATGGATGGAGTGATGAGGGTGGAGGGATGGATGGAGCAGAAGCAGCTCTAATGGGTCGCCCCTTGTCGTTTTTCATTTGAAGCTCCTCCGTGTGCTGACAGCTCGAGGCTTCTCTCCCTCCTCCCTCGGCTCAGAGGAGCTAACCTGAGCGCTAACAGATGCTAATTCCTTCACTCTTCCTCCTCCTCCTCTCCCAGGGGAGGGAGGAACCACGGGGTGGGGGGGTGGGGGGGAGGCTGAGGGGGTGATGGAGGAGGAGGAGGGGAGGGGAGCTGGCGACTCCCCCCCAACCCCCCACCTGGGATTACAATGGATTATCCCGCTAAGACGCGGCACGAGCTGCTAGATGCCGCCGCCTGCCGCCCCCCCGCCTCGCTCCGTATGGTCCTGCCCTGCCTGGCATCGTCATAGCAACCGCCCTCCACCTCCAACCCACACTGTAAAAAACACACAGCTAAAATATCTGGTGCCAAACAGTTCCCAGAAACTACTGTAAAATTACAGAAGGTGTCCCATAAAGTTCCTCTGTAATTTCACAGACGCATTAAGTAGAATTACAAATGTTCACAGTTAGAAAACTTCTCTTAAAAAACAACATTAATACATTTAAAGCCTGTCATTTGAACATTTCTTATTTCATAGAGTAATTTAATCAATCTACAATAGACACACGTAAACGTACAGTTTTCTAAGAATTAAAATTAAAATTGAAATTAACTTTACTGTGCTTTAAATGTTTTATACAATGTATAGAAAAACATCTGGCAGCAAGGAAGCCATAAAAAAATACATGAAAAACAGTGGAATAAAATAAAGATTGAAAACTTTTTAAAAAAAGGTTAATATATCTAAAAATATTAATATTTTTGTTGATTTGAATACAGAATAAAATTGTGTATTTTTAAGGTCAAACACTGTAAAAAAGGGATTACTATGTATAAAAAATTAAGTTTTTTAACATGGACATTTTTGACAGTTTGGGTCAGGTTTGTTTAGGGTCAACATGTAAATAAGTATTATTATTACCAAGTAACTATAGTTATTATTTATTTTTTAGTTAGTCTTTAATTATCTGTTTTAACTGTTGGTTTGTGTTTTGTTTTACGAAGTTAAGACACTAAAATGTTCAAAAATTACAGTTGACTGTAGTTTTACAACAGTGTTTCAGTGTTTTATATTGTCATTTACAGCTATAACAAATTAAAAGCGCAGTGAATTCCTAGTGTCTGTACATAGGGTCATGATTAACTTTTTTGAACAAACAACACTCATCTCTCACTTCTGCTCATAAATACTGAAGAAACACATATAAATATGTAAGAATACAGTCCAAAAAGGCTCTTTACAGACAAAAAAACAGTATAAATAGCTGCATAAAACATGTTTTAATGTGAAAAGCACAAATAAATACGCGTTCATTCATCCTAAATCTTTGGAGAATTCTATTTGGTTGTTGTTTACAGTGCAGCCCTCACAGACACACCGTCATCCCGCTGAGATCTGCGGCTCTGAGCTGCTCTACTGTTGGTGACAGAAACCTCCTCAGTGACAGGACCAGCTGGTATCATGAACACACCGACGCTGGGCCTGCTCCTCCAGTGAAACCATCACTAGCATTACTGTTTAAAGCTAGCTCACCCTCTCACGGCCATCAGTGTCACACCTTCTAAAAACACAAAAATGAATGTGTTCCATCAATAACACTGTACTTCTAATGTTATAAATATGCAGCTAAACAAAAGCCTGGTTTTGTCCTGTTCTATGCATCAAAAATAGCAATGTAAAGAGCAGAGTTGAAGGTAAATATGTCTTTTTGTTGTTTTTGCTATGTATTTTTGCACTTTTTCATGTTGTATTATTGCGTATATATGCACCAATCAGCCACAACATCCTGACCACTGACAGGTGAAGTGAATAACATGGATCATATTGGTACTATGTGGTGTTCTGGTGGAAAACCTTGATCAGACTTAGACACCCAAATAAACATGGTCCCACAACAAACACACTCCATCATGCTGATGGAAATCCCAGATGTCACTGGATGAAAATGCACCCCACCACATGGAAACAACATCAACCAATCAGGAACATGTGGAGGAACATGACAATGGTCCAACATGTTGATGTGACCTCCAAACTTCCTACAGCCCATTCTGATCAAGCATCAACAGGATGCAGTGGAACCAGTTGGATTGACAGAGGCCCCACTGAACAAGCCAGAGCACCCAAAGGATCCAGTGGTCCTGGTTCCAGACCCCACAGGACACCCTGAGAGGTCCTCTGGTCCAATGGTTCAGAGCATGTTGGACCACATAAGGGGACCAACACAATATTTGACAGGTGGTCATAATGTTATGCCTGATCGGTGTAGATCAGCGGTTCTCAACTGGTGGGTCGGGACCCAAAAGTGGGTCACGAAGCCATTTTTAGAGGGTCGCAGATGCATGCCCCCCCCTAAAAAAAACATAGTGGTGTAAAGTCTTTTATTTTAAAGGACGTGTTTCTTATGACACAGTTTGCTTTCAATAGCAGGATGTTTAGTGGTGGTGACACCAGTAGTTGCCCAATATTAACCTCTAGGTTTGTCTCTGCCAACTTATAGGAGAAAATGATGCTAAAACTTACCAAAAATGAACCAAAATGAGCTCAGAATCTGTCAAAATGGGCCAAAATGGGCCCAAAACTTGGCAAAAGTGTCCAAATATACCAAAATGAGCAAATGATAGGCCAATTTTTCCCCAAGCTGCATCAGAATGTGTTGAGACTCCACCCAAATAAACCTTAATTTGTTAACAGGAACAGTGAACTTCAAAAAGTTGGGTCCCGACCCTTATTAATAGAGACATATAGTGGGTCCTGAGGCCGGACCAGTTCAGAACCACTGGTGTAGATCACATGTTTGCTATATTTTGCTGCTGTCTGCACTATTGTCCTCCTGCCTCATGTATATAAGACGTCAACCTTTAACTGACTTTTGTCTGTGTTCATACTGAAATCACTTTAAACGTGCTCTTTAGACACATCTAAAGCCGTACATGGAAGCTGAGCACTAACTTTCCTTCTTAACCTGCCGTTTGAATGCATCTATTTTATTTTAGGTCAGTACTTTAAGAGCAGAGAAACACCACATCACGTACTCTGTCAATGCAAACTGATTTCACAAGTTTAAAATATTGTTGCAAAATTTCACAATGAGAGAAAAAGTTCATCTACATGCACGTTCCTCCTGGAGACACACGACCGGGTCTATAAACCTCCAGAACGTGTCGACAGAATAGAGACTCTACAGCGCTCATGTGTCCTCTGCTGTCTCTGAGGCGTCCTGATGTCGACACCCGGACGCTGCACCTGTGTTGAACTCTGCAGCCGACCATCTGGACACGTCGTCGTTCGCGCTTTCATCCAACCGCCCAAATCAGCCTCCGCATCTCAACAGACTCGGTCGGCAAACGTGACACATAATCATTTGTTCTTGACCTACAAAACCCAAACTGCCTTTTTCTGGAGCGTCGGACTCAGAAACACTTCAGAGATGAGGAGAGGCACGAGAGGACTCTCAAGCGACGTCTAAAAGCTTCATCAGGCTGAGATTTTCCGGCTGCTTGCTGCGGAGAAGAAGCACTTCTTCCTGTTTCTAACCCTCTCTGCTCTCTTTAATTTGCCTTTCCTTTTGTCCCGCTCCCAATCCGTTCACCTCTTCACATGCAAAGACGAGTGCAGCGTCATCATCGGGCATAAAGGAGCGAAGAGAGAAGCGATGGAGGGAAGGATGCAGGATGTGGGACCAGAGTGGATGAATGAGGGAGGAGATGCAGCTGATGTTATTCACTCTGGAGGAGGGTCAGGGTTTGGAGGTTCCCACATGTCAATCATAGAAAGACGGATGGATGGACTGTCTGTTAGCTGCTGTCAGTTTGAAGGAAAATTTGCATGTTTTTCCTGCAGAACTGCACATGTACAGCGAATTTGCATGTATTCCTATGCAGACTTTCATCACCGGTCTGCCCACGTGGACACATTTCTACACATGTGAGCTAGAAAAGAGAGAGCTGCTTAGCGAGGGTTGATTTAAAATTACATTCAAGTGGAGGTAACTGAATGAAACTGGCTCCACAATTCAATTTTTCTTCACCTTGAGGTCAGGAAGTGAAGTCTCTTCCAACATTTACAACTCAGAGAGTCTTGGAAGTTGTTGATTAACCTTCACATAAGTATCTGTAAAATAATGGTGCGTTCGATGTCTGGTCCTGCATTCACGTGGATCATAAGTTAAGTCATGCACACAAGATGCTTCCTGTTGAAGTGTCAACATCGGATGTCGTCGTAAGTCGTGAAAACGCTGTTGTGAAGCGACGGCAGCATAAATTTCACATTAATAAAGCTCAGACGTCAAAAGCAACCTTACATTACTTTTAACTGAGTTGAAATTTTATTCTGAGTCTCTGGAATATACAGAAAATAACAATAAAGATTTATCAGCCCTTCTATTTTATTCAGAACACCTTGAATGAATTTGCCTGCCACTTTATGTAGTTTACCTTTTTAATTTGTGTCAATTTTTTTTATTATTTATTCCTTTAATTTTGCTCCTTTCTCTGTTTTTTTCTTCTTCTCGTCTACTTTATTGTATTAATTCGCCTCGATGTGGAAATGTCTGATTGTTTATGTATATCTTGTTTTGTTATTGTACCTTGTATGTTCTTAAATAAAGATTTAAGGAAAAAAAAAGAAGCAACGGCAACATGGACATTAAAGTCGGCTTCTGGAAACTTCAGAGGCTAACCGTTTAGCATGCTAATAGGTGGCTGAAACACCTCCATTAAACTGCAAACGTCAACAAACATGCAAAACATCTGAACTGTGCAACATTTGTCAACAATCACAATTTTCTCCACCATTAAGGAGCAACTAATTTGACTCCGTGTTGCCCAATCTGCTGCTCTACCTGCCACTCGTAATGACAAAGCGTGTGAAAGCAATCAACGGCAACATGGAGGTTAAAGTCAGCGACTGGAAACCACAGAGGCTAACCATTTAGCATGCTAACTAGCCGCTAATGAAATGTCAGAAATACAAAGACAGATGGAAAACATGAGACCTCCGAACATCTTAGACTAAAAATATCAGCTAACTTGTGAAAACTTGTGCTACGTAAAAATCTTAATTTTTTTTCCAACTGTTAAGGAGCAACTTTCAGGTACTTTGTGTTGCCCAGTGTGTCATTCGTCAAGGCAAAGCACAAAGTTTCACGCAACATGCAACAATACTAATATGAAAGTATTCAACAGCAACATGGACATTAAAGTCAGCATCTGGAAACCTGTGAGCCTAACCATTTAGCATGCTAACTAGCATGCTAAGGTCATGCAGGAAACGCAAAACGTAAAGATGAGACTTCTGACATTAAATTAAAAACGTGAAAACTTCTGCAACGTCTGTCAAAATCTCAATTTTTTCCCACTATTGAGGAGCAACTTTCAGTGTTGCCCAATCTGCAACTCGTAAAGACAAAGCAAAAAGTCCCATGCGGCTTATCAACACTATTAATGTGAAAGGAATCAACAGCAACATGGACGTTAAAGCCAGCATTTAGAAACCACAGAGGCCAACAATTTAGCATGCTAACCAGCGGCTAACATTTGCAGGAAACGCGAAGGCAGAAGGAAAAGATGAGAAATTCTTACATGAAACTAAAAACATCAGCAAACATGCAAAACATCTGAACTGTGCAACGTCAAATCTTGCCCACAATTAAGAAGCAACTTCCCAGATATTTTGTCTCTGTGTTGCCCAATCTGTCACTCGTAAAAAGACACACAAGTTTCATGCAACTTATCAACAATATTAATGTGAAAGTAATCAACAGCAACATGGAGGTAAAAGTCAGCGTCTGGAATCCACAGCGGCTAACCTTAGCATGCTAACCAGCGGCTAACATTATGCAGGAAAGGCAAAGGCAGGGGGAGAGATGAGGCCTCTGACATGAAACTACTGTGCAACATCAGATTTTGCCCACAATTAAGAAGCAACACCCCAGATGTTTTGTCACCATGTTGCCCAATCTGTTGCTCTACTTGCCACTCGTGCTACCTTGGTACAAAATCAGTTTGACTAAAAGCAGGTGTGACATTTAACCTGCTTTGGGAATATTCCTGCAGACAATCCTCCACCTAAAAGTCGCCGAAGCTGCAGTCACTCCCACTCAGACCGACCGAGTTATTATTCTGAAAATGAACTGGAAAAAGCAGCCGCGTTAATGCATTACAGACACGTCTGCAGGTTGTAATAAATCCCGGAGAAGCGATCGCTGGCTGTGAGTGGGAGGCAGACGGCTCTTCAGAATAAAGGCGCGCTGAAGGTCAGAATGGAGCAGAATAGGAGGATGGTACAGTCAGCAGAGGAGCAACAAAGACGCTGCTGTCGCCGCCTGGCACTGTTTATTCACCCGGTCCCTCCTTTGTGCAGCGAGACAACAGCTCAGCCTTCTGTCTGCGAGCCGCCGCTTTCGTACCACAAACTTAACACTGGAGCTGTTTGTGCAGCAGAGGAGAAATGTTTTCTGACTCCCGGTCGATCATCGGCGGAGATGCATCGCCACGGATACGGCAGCATCAGTGGAATCAGTCACGCCAAATAAGACGAACACAGAGGCCTGTTTTCATGAATCCTCCTTACTGTTTTAGGGTAGAAGAGCTGAAGCTGAAACCTTTATTTTGCAGCTTTTGACAGCTCCAGGATGCATGACTGCGTTTAACTGCAGTGATATTAGGTGGATTCCAGGCTTTACTGAGAGTCATCAACCTCTGACTGACTATGGACGTCCCGTTAAGGTCTTCTTTTGCCTCCTATTCGATCTGAGTAGTTTATCAGGTTCATTTTCTCTGCAACATAAAGTCCTGCACCTCGATGGAAACAGAACAACCATGAAGAAGGAGAGAGTTAGAATGACAGAAACACTGAGGCTCTACATGCTATACATATTTCCCTATTTACATTCTGTCTGTCCAGTCTGAGCACTGCCTGCAGCTCAGCCGAGAAGTCCCCGAATTTTTGCCACGCCGTCGTCGGTCGCAGCCGAGTCGCGAATGATTCCACGGTTGCGCCGAGGACTGAAGAATTTTTTGTTTTTCACAGAATCTGCAAAGAGCGAGCTGTTTATTTTTGGGAAATTTTTAAATGAGACGCATAAAATTAAGTGATTCGAATGAAATCTGATTATAAACACAGATGTGGTTCATTTCCCTGATGGAGCCAGAGGTCAGAAGGGATACTAGTGCAACGTTTTAAAGACAACATCCCTTCCTGACTAGGGTTAGGGTTAATTAATTTTTAAAAACATAACAGACCTTTCCCCTGGCAGGTTTTGGGGTTCTGAAGTCGTCTTTAATCCCTCAAAGTCCCTGATTTGTCACATGGCTGTTGGTTGCAACCAGGCCAGTAACGGCATCACTGGTTTTTCATCATGTACAGAATCTGGTTTCTACAAAAGGCTTGTTTTTGTCCAGTTTTTAAATGAGACATGTAGAACGAAGTGATTTCGATTAAATATCACAACGTCAAACTCAAAATTTTCTCAACAAAACAGAAAGTCAGACGTCACAAGTTCAAGGACCGTCAGAAAGTCAAGAGTAAGTTGATTTTTTCTAATAAATGGTTTGATCTTGGCAGCTTTTTAAATGTTTGCTTGTCACAGAATCTGCATAGAGCAAGGGTTTTTTGGTGAATTTTTAAATAAGATGTGTAAAAATAATGATGAAATATCCCGAAATAACTTTCCCCAATGAAACCCAAAGTCAGGCATGACAGGTTTAAGGACCACTGGAAAGTTGGAAATTCGTCAATTCCTGCTGTTTTCACAGTTTCTGGATTTGATAAATGGTTTAATTTGGGATTTTTTAAAGATAATTTTTTTGGGGGAGTTGTTTTCCATTTTACTGATAGGAGGAGAGACAGGGTGAAAGAGGGTATAGAAGCGAGAGAGACAAGCAGCAAAGGGTCGTGAGCCGGACTCGAACTCACGACCACTGCTACCGACCTGCGTCCACATGGTAACACCTTAACTCAGCGAGCTATACAGCAGCCTGAATTTGGGACTTTTTAAAAAGACGGCAAACCTTGGCAGATAGTTCTTTGTATTTTACAGAATCTAATTAGTGTTAATGGTAAGTTTTTAAGGTGATATCAATCAAATATCACAACTTTAAACTCTAAATTTTCTCAACAACACTGAAAGTCACACATTAAAAGTTCAAGGACCATCAAAAAGTTCAGAATCTGATCTTTTTTTTTCATTTTTTTCAGTTTCTGGCTCTAATAAACATTTATTTTTAGCAGATTTTTTACATTTTATTCTTATTATTTTGAATAAATGAAACCCAAAGTCTGGCATGACAGGTTCAAGTACCACTGGAAAGTTGGAAATTTGGAATTCTTGCTGTTTTCACAGTTTCTGGTTTTAACTAATGATTTAATTTGGGATTGTTTCTAAAGATAACAAGCCTTGGCAGATAACTTGTTGTATTTTACAGAATCTGATCAGTGTTAATGGTATATTTTGGCATTTTTAAAGAATAAGTCATGTAGAATAAAGGGATTTTGATGAAACATGACAATTTTAAACTCAGAATTTTCTCAACAAAACTGAGAGTCAGACTTTACGAGGTCAAGGACCATCAAAAAGTTCAGAATCTGATGATTTTTTTCATTTTTTCAGTTTCTGGCTCTAATAAATGTTTTAATTTTGGCAGATTTTTACATTTTTGTTCCCCACAGAATCTGCATAAAGCAAACTTTTTTTGTGTGTGAATTTTTGAATGAATGAAACCCAAAGTCAGGCATGATAGGTTCAAGGACCATTGGAAAGTTGGAAATTTGTCAATTCTGGCTGTTTTCACAGTTTTTGACTCTGATAAATGGTTTAATTTGGTGTGTTTTTTAAAGATAACATGCCTTGGCAGATAATTATTTGTATTTTATAGAATCTGATTTGTGTTAATGGTATATTTTTTGGCATATTTTAAAAAACCTGTCACGTAGAATACTTTTGATGAAACCTGACAATCTTAAGGACAGACTTTTTTGTAAATTTCACAAAGAAACTGACACGATAGATTCAAAGACCCTCGGAAATTGGACTCCTGTTTTTACAGTTTCTGTCTCTGGTAAATCTAATCTCTATTTCTGGTAGTTTTTTAAACACAACGCGTCTTTCCTCTGGTGAGTTTTGGAGTTGGGAGGGTTTTAATGAAGTCATCATCTGCCTTTAACGCTGCCAGCTTTCCCCCCGGTGACGTTAAAAACACGAGGATGAAATATTTACTACAACAAGAGTCAATTACATAAAGCCAGCGAGCCAAAATGCGGCGCAGCAGGCGGGGAAGCCCTCGCCGGTTTGTGAAGCGATGATGAAATTCATCATAACAAGCGAGGAGGATAATGAGGTGAGATAATAGCTGTCAGCCTCTAATCCACAGTCAGCAGAGTGATGCAGCAGCAGCAGAGAGCTAATAGGATGGGACGAGCTCAGCGGCGCTACATGACACCATGCAGCAGCAGCAGAGCAGCCTCCAGGACACACAGACGCTCACAGAGCTGCTCCATCAGCTGCTCCATCAGCTCCGCCATCGCTGCGTAGTCCTGAGTACAACCTCCCACTTCTGATTCACTGCTGGCCATCATGGCTGATGAGGCTGATGGAGCATGACGGAGGCTGATGGAGGCTCTGAAGGCCAATGGAGGCTGATGGAGGCTGGATGGGGGTGGTGCAGGCTGATGGAGGCTGATGGAGGCTGATGAAGACAGATGGAGGCTGATGGAGGCTCTGCAGCTCTGTAGGTCGTTAAAAGGCCAGTGAAAGCTTATAAAGGCTGATGGAGGCTCTGCAGGCTGATGGAGGCTGATGGAGGCTGATGGAGGCTGAGATGGAGGCCAGTGAAAACCCATGGAGGCTGATGGAGGCTGATGGAGGTTGATGGAGGTTCTGCAGGCTGATGGAGGCCAATGGAGACTGATAGAGTCCAATGAAGACCCATGGAGGCTGATGGAGGCTGATGGAGGCCAAAGGAGGCTGATAGAGGCTGATGGAGGCCAATGGAGACTGACGGAGTCCAATGAAGACCCATGGAGGCTGATGGAGGCTGATGGAGGCCAAAGGAGGCTGATAGAGGCTGATGGAGGCCAATGGAGACTGACGGAGTCCAATGAAGACCCATGGAGGCTGATGGAGGCTCTGCAGGCTGATGGAGGCTGATAGAGGCTGATGGAGGCCATTGAAGACCCGTGGAGGCTGATGGAGGCCGATGGAAGCCTATAAAGGCTGACAGAGGCTGATGGAGGCCCTTCAGGCCAATAAAGGCCGGTGGAGGCTTATAAAGGCCGATGGAGACCGATGGAGGTTCTACAGGCTGAAAGAGGATGATGTAGTCTGACGGAGGCTGATGGAGGCTGATGGAGGCTAATGGAAGCTGATGGAGGCTGATGGAGGCGCTGCAGGCCGATAGAAGCTGATGGAGGCCGATGGAGGCTGATATTTGTCATTATTTGAAAGGGGAAAGTGTCAAACAGTCAAAATTCTTTCTCTTTTGACAGCTTCTGGCTTATAAATGATGTAAATGACAATGTGCTGAGAGACAGACTCAGGGTGAATATTTAGAAAATAACATAAAATAAAAAAACGGTATTCAAATCCTGAAATGTCTATGTTACACTGCAAAAAATGAACGTTGTTAATTGTAATTTTTTTTAGACTTTAGGGTCTTTTCAGATTTTTTTTCTAGCATGTTAAAATACAGACAATCACTAGGAAAATTATATTTAAAAAGTATTAATTTACACGTTGCCTGTAAAAACAAATAAACAAATAAATAAATAGAGAAGAAGCCTGGACATTTTTTATATTAATAAAAAGAAATATTAAATTTATTTTATATTTTTAATTCATTTAAATTATGATTTTACTATTTTATCTTACTGTTTATTATTTTATTCATTTTTAACTGTATTTAAATTAGAAAAAAATCATTATTTTACAGATATTAATCCTTAATATGTATACTAAGGATTAAAAATAGAAAATCATTATCATATATTTTTTATTTATTTTATTTGTATTAAAAGATAATAATAAGAATAATAATAATAATAACAACAACAAACACAACATGGTGTAGAAAATAATTATTTAATTATTTAGAAAAGAATATTTTTTGCATATTTTAAATTTTTTTCCTGGTATTTTACTGAATATTATCTGTAATTTAATGAAGCAGGAAAAATCTGTAAAATAATATATAAAAATATGCTTACATTTGAAGAATTTAAATTATATACAAAAAAATAATCTTTTATAAATAATTCTTTTCGACAACATGTGTTTTTATCGGTTTTATTTTATGACTAATATGCAAAACAGGTTGTAACTTGGATTTTAAAAAGTCCTCTTTAAATAAAGATTATTATTATTATTATTATTATTATTATTATCATCATCATCATTATTATTATTCTAAAGTTGCACTCATCACACTTTCAGAATAAAAACGCTCCAATAAGCTTTTATTTGTCAGATTGTTCAGGTATTTCTGTAGCATTTCTACCATCAGTGGTCACACAGAACATGTGTTAAAGTTGAATAAAAACTTCTGGGCTCATTATCAGACAAAGCAGGACGTTTACAGTCTCAGTTCGTCCACACAGACTCCAGAAGACGTCTGATCAGAAAATGAGATCAGAATTCGCCTCCTCCCTCGTTGGTGTCCGAAATAATCTGAACATTTCCACAGCTGCATCTGTGTGAAGCCGAGGGACGGATTCATTACGTCGCTCATTATCAGCGGCGGAGTTAATCCTGCTGATCGCAATCTCAACTGAACACATCAATCTGGTTAATGAGATGTAATCCTCTGCTCCCGCTCCCCGCTGCCACTCAGGGAAACCGAAACCACACACACTGAGGGAAACACACACCGAGAGAAACACACAAACACACACTGAGAGGAACACACACTGAGGGAAACACACAAACACACACTGAGAGGAACACACACTGAGGGAAACACACAAACACACACCGAGAGAAACACACTCTACCAACAGAAGTAAAAGTTTGCTGCTGAACAGGTTTTTCCCAGAAAGAGCAGCAGCATCGTTTCACTTTAGTTCCTGCAGTAGAGATGAAATTTAGAGAATGTAAAAACAAACAAACAAACAACAGCAGCTGTAACCAACGGCAACGACACAAATATTCAGACAAACTAGATCTCATCTGAAATTTATCAGAACAGGAAAAATCTATAAAATAATAATTTTAAAAATTATTGGCCATTTTTCCTTAATATACATATTTTTAATTTTAAATATTGACACATGTCTGCAAACTAATCATATTTCACAGATACCTGCCATGATACTAAATATATTCATTATAAATAAAATTACTTTATATATATGTTATAAAAAAATTATAGAAAAAATCTGGTAAAATCACAGAAAAAGTCTAATAATTATGTTTGACAAAATTTAACTAGATTTATTCAGCAAAAATATGATTTTATAGATAATTGCCTTTATTTGTAAAAATAAATAAATATGTTATTGATGGAAAAAAAGTTTCTAACAGATTTTCCCAGAAAAAAGTATTCATTTATGTTTTAATGTTGACTGAAATAAAACAACAAACAGGTCAAAACTATTATTTTATAGATATTTGCTGTTATTTTTTATAATCAAGGACAAAAGAAATGCTAATTATTATTTTTTACAGCTTTACAGTTTTAACAATATCTAATAAAATTACAGAAATTACAAAATAATTATATTTTTGTTGATTTAACTGGTTAAAAAGATGCAGTTTTACATTCACACATCTTAAAGGAACAAATTACTGTTTTTAAAAATGCAGATTTTTAATTTGTGGACATATTTTTTTACAGATTTGAGCAGTTTTTGTTTGTCAGATTTTTTATGTCAACATTTAAATTAGTACATTTTCTCTGTAATTTTATCCAGAATTTAACAAATGTGAGAAAATCTGTAAAATAACAATAAATATTTTTTTAAAAAAAACAATTTTTCAATTCTTAATATAAATATTTTTCTTTCAAATAACAGCAAATATTTGTACATACAGTAAGGAATATATTGTTTAATTTCAACTGTTGTAAAAAAAAATCAGTTTTTTAAAAAACAGATGTTTGTTGTGGATGTTGTTATTTACAGCTTTGACCTGTTTTGTAATTTATTATTATTTTCTTTGATTTTTTCTGATATTATCTCTCATTTAGCAACACGGGAAAAATATGTAAAATAACAGGAATGTGTGGGGAAAAAATTGCAGGTTGTTAAAAATCTTAAAAAGTATTTTAATTAAATCATTTTCGAGTCGCCAAACTTGATTCGACTGATAAAATTTGAATTTTTACGTTGTCCTAGATCGTTAATGTAACACCAGTCGTCATAGATACCAAGCAGAGTGTGCAGAATGTGCTCATTTAAAGCTAATTTCTTTAAACATCTTTGTGCATCTGAATGAATCCCATGCGTACACGATAAATAAAAAGAACCTTATACTGTATATTTTGTTTGAAACTCCTCCAGCTGCTGAGGCTTCATGTCCCAGGAGAGGAGAGCCAGAACAGAAGGACTAGAAGGACTGGATATGAGAAGTCCCTCCAGCTTCCCTCGACTGATCGCAGCAGATTAATATTGCATCGAGTCGGCAGCAGGACGAGGAAATAAACTGGGAGCGGCTGCAGGATCTCCAGCAGATTTACTGCGTTTCAGATCCACCAGCTCTGATTCCTTCGGCTGCTTCACCAGGTGAACGCCAAAGATCAGAGTCAGGGTGAAATACGGTCGTCTGTTAAATAAAGGCCAGAATAAAGGTGTTTATGCAGAACATCTTGGTGTCACGGTGACCTTTAGGTTTGAACATGCCATCACGTCGTTATTTCATTAGATATTCACGCAAGAAAGTCTAATTTTACAGACTTCTTCATTTATACGAGCATGAAATTACACGTCGAATGCAAAATAATCACAAATGAAGCTCTATTAAATGTAGGATTTTCATAGAACGCTACATGTTCTGGATATTAATAATGCCATCAATTCATTTTCTTCTATTGCACATTCAGTGTTAACTAGAGGTGGGACAAAATACTGATACAGTGATGCATCGTCGTCCCATCTCGTGCGACAAGAGTGTATTGATACTTTAATTAATATAATAAGGCGCTCTAAACCCTCCAGATTCCCCTGCCAGCTGCCGTTTCCCCAGCGTCACTACCTAATGTCTCCACACGGTGGCGTTTATCACATGAATGAAGGAGACTGGAGCGGAAATTAACTGGCAAAAGAAGAGTTTGTATAGGTATAATGGAGGACAGCAACGCTACCGTAAGAGACGCCCCATCCACGTTTAAGTCCAAAGTGTGGACCCATTTGGGCTTTGAGGGAACAAGCAAGCTGGACAAAGACTACGCCATATGCAAGAACTGCCTCGCCAAAGTAAAGTCCCCAGGCAACACCACCAACATGCAAACCCACCTGCAACGCCTCCATCCTGAACTCCTCTAGAGGAAGCGGCTGATGCAGCAACATTTCAAGTCAACCTGCTGCCGTTAGCACAGTGTTTAAAGCAAAGATGGCCGCCAGCATTACAACGTCCACCACTGGGTTCATTATCAAGGACCTCCACCCGTACGGTGTGGTGGAAAATGTAGGGTTTGGAAAAATGCTGCACCCTGCAACCAAGGTATGAGTATATCCAAGTTAAAGATATCGTGATGTATCATTATGTGATTGTCTTGCAATATATCGATTATCACAGTATCGTGATAGTATCGCGTATCGTATCGTATCGTATTGTATCGTATCAGGAGGTACCCTGTCATTCCCACCCCCAGTGCAAACAATTAAATATATGAAAATATCTACAAAATGTGTGAAAACTACATTAAAAAAGAACAATTATTGGAAACACAAGATTTCTATGGAATGTTAGATGAAGAAAATCTCACTTCAATTTAAATTACATAAATAAAACAAAGCTGTTTCATGACGGTGGGTCGGCATTTTTCAAAACTAAATCCAATATTTTAAAAGTTTACATACCTTTTCTAACTATCAAATCTACAGTACAAGATTTTATGTAAGTTTAAATGTAAAAACTAAGATTACACTTGATATGAGTTCGATTCTAGTAATTAGAAAGTGAATTACTCGTTTTAACAGCTTTTCTTCACTTTTAACAAGAATTCTAATATAAAATTCAACTACAAACAGCACCTTTCTGCAGTATTGTGACTATTTATTTGTATTATATCATTACTTGACCACATTTTTAAGTTATTTAATTGTTTTTGCACATGTAAATAGACTTCATTAAGCATTAGAAAGAACAAAATATGAACAAAAGACGCATGAGATTAGTACAAAAAGACACCAAAGGACAAAAAAGACGAACAAAAAACCCCAAAAATCATCAAAAAGAGACGTAAAATGATCACAAAGGTACATAAAAACACCACAAACAGACACAAAATGATTAGAAATAGACATAAAATAATGCAAAAAGACCACAAATAAACAAAAAAATGACAAGAGATTAACAGAATGGCTCCAAATGCCACAACACAACCAAAAAAAGACACTAAATGATGACAAAAAGAAGCCGAACGTCAAAAGATAATTAACAAAAACATGAAACTACTACGAAGAGACACCAAAAGACAAAAAAGACAAACAAAGGAACCCCCCAAGAAGACCACAGAGGGACACAAGATGAATAGAAATAGACGTAAAATGAGCACAAACAAACAAAAAAATGTCAGGAAAGACTTGCAAAATGGCTGCAAACTAACACAAAACAATCCCAAAGTGAACACAAAGACCAAACTAAAAAGCTACCAAAGACATCAGACTTCAAGGAGATGAAGAAAAAAGCCAAAAGACACATGAGATTAGCACAAAAAGACACCAAAGGACAAGAAAGACGAACAAAAAAACCCCAAAATGATTAAAAAGAAACACAAAATGATCACAAAGGTACATAAAAACACCACAAAGAGACACAAAACGAATAGAAATAGACATAAAATTAGCACAAACAAACAAAAAATGTCAGGAAAGATTTGCAAAATGGCTGCAAACGTACACAAAACAATCACAAAGAGACACAAAATGAACATAAAGACCAAACTAAAATGGCTACCAAAGACATAAGACTTCCAAAAACAAAACAAAAGACACCAAAGGACAAGAAAGGCGAACAAAAAACCCCCAAAATGATCAAAAAACAGATACAAAATGATCACAAATACTGTTTTTATTCTTTCTTTTACAGCGTTTGTGTGAAAATTTTGTCCTAATTAGCGTCTGAATGAATGTTTTGTGACGTCACGGTGATTTCGGACAAGCCTCCGTCCAGATCTAAATCTTGTCCACCGGAATAAAACAGACGTATAAGGAGCCTGAAAACACGAAGCCTCCGGTCGCCGAGGGATAAAAATCAAATTAGCCCGGAGAGACGGTTCGGATTAAAAGGCAGAAGAGGAATAAACTGACTTCCTGAACACGCAGAAACATAAAACCCGCAAACAACAACAAGCATCTGCAAAGACGTTTAGCAGGTAACTCGTTTAGGAAGAAGTGCTACATGACAGCAGGAATCACAGCTGGAATCCTCCCAGTGTGATAAACAGACCGACGCTGCTGCGGTTTAATCGGGTTTCTCAGACAAGCCGGGGATTTTTAATCAAATTTAGCCATTTTTCACGCCCGCTCTTCTAACTCAATGCGCCGTATCAGGGAGTAGGACTCTTAGCCACTTAAACGCACACATGCAGCAGCAGCAGGGGAAATCATTACAACACAGCCTCACATGAAAGATCACACACTGTTCACCGCCCTGTTCTCCGGCCAACCTCGCTCTCCTGCTCTATTCTGTAGTTCTGTTAAACCTTTTTTTTTAATCCAAGAGAACAATAAAATCGATTTATTGACTTCCAGTGCCACTTAACTCACACTTTGGTGATTTATTAGGGATGTCAGTGACTCAGAAATGTGTCTTTAATAGATTTAGGACAACAATGGGCCTCCATGATGCAGAAAAATGAAACATATCAGGCTTTGAAGACATACATTTATCACTGGTTTTGGCTGTGAGAACATTATAGACTATCGCTAGACTTATCCTCCCTGCAAACAAAGGAGTTCATTACCTCTGAAACATGCTAAACAATACTTCACAGCTCGGGCTGCGTGACGTTTCAATCCCGCATCGACATTTGCAAAGAGAAGTAAAGCAAATTAAGTCAAACGCATCAACTTATCTGGTCGAAAACGTGCCATAAAAGTTGATACAAAAAGAAAAAGTCACACAGTTTCTCACTCATTTTTCATGACTAATCTAGAAAAGTTGGTCTACTAGCACATTATTTACTCCAATTTAAAGGTTCTTGCTGTTTTTTCAACCTTTACTTAAGAGAGACATAGATTTAGACATAAAATTCAGATTTTCAGATGAAGATCTGCAACAAAACCCAGCTAATAACAGCACTGCTCCTACACAATCCAACCAGCACTGCCACATTCAACTGACCCAGGCCTGTTTAGGAGATGCTCCAGGTGCTGATGCTACCATTTAGCCAACTGCTAAATGCTAATGCTAACTGCTAATCCAACCAGCATTTCCACGTTCAACTGTCCCAGGCCCGTTTAGGAGATGCTCCAGGTAGTGACCGGTGTCGATGCTACCATTTAACCATTTAGCTAAATGCTAATGCTAACTGCTAATCCAAACAGCACTGCCATGTTCAACTGACCCAGGCCCGTTTAGGAGATGCTCCAGGTAGTCTAGAATCTAGAAAAGTTGGTCTA
The DNA here is from genome assembly GCA_024666655.1 of Dascyllus trimaculatus. Lineage (NCBI taxonomy): Eukaryota > Metazoa > Chordata > Actinopteri > Pomacentridae > Dascyllus > Dascyllus trimaculatus. The sequence goes on from CM045452.1 coordinate 32,096,439, forward strand.
TTAGAACATTATTTACTCCAATTTAAGGGTTCTTGCTGTTTTTTCAACCTTTACTTAACAAAGACATAGATTTCGACATAAAATTCAGATTTTCAGATGAAGATCTGCAACAAAACCCAGCTAATAACAGCACTGTCCTGCAGTGTTCAGCCTGCTTATTACCTCCGCCAAGTAGGTCATGTTTTGCTGGCGTTTGTCTGTCTGTTAGCAACTTTACGTGAAAAGTTATGAACGCATTTGATGAAATGTTCAGGAAAGCTGGATAACTGGACAAGGAAAAGACAATTAAATGTTGGTGGTGATCCGGATCACCGTCTGGATCCAGGAATGTTTTCTAGGATTCTTTAGCATTGGGAGATAGGGCAATGTGCATGTATATGTTCATGTAACTCCACAACAAATGTCCAGGCTGCTTGGTAACAAATACATAAGTTCCTTCTAATTTCTACAACATCTCAAAATTTGATCCGGATACTAGGATCCAGACCAGGAAAACCTAGAGGGCCTGTGGAATGGTCATCACTGTAAGGTAACAGATGAAGATCCAGACATGCAGCCAACACCAACATGTAGCTGAGACTCTGCTGAATCAGGAGGATCCAACAGATCTGTTGTAGAATCAACAGCTATGGAGCTGGATCCAGAAGAAACCACCATTACCCAGAAAGAGATTCTGGTGAAGAACTGTTGAACTAATGATGATATCAGTGTGAATCCAGATGCTAAGGGTTTGTTTTCTGGGTCAAGGAATCTAATATTGCAGATAAAACAATCCTGGGATGATTATTTCTGGGTGTAAATCCCAACATGGGGTGAAATGAGCTGCTTGGCAGAAGTCTGTGCAACTTTATATATGTTGAAAAGGTACTCTTTGCAAAGCTGAACTGCCAGGAGTCTCATTTTCACATAACACAGCTGCATAATGAATAATTAAATGTGCATTTTTCAAAAGAGCAAAAGGAGCATAGAACTGAATCTTACTTATTTGGAGACATAGTTGCATCCCATTGCAAAATAAATTGGAATTAAATGCCCTTTTTCACCTCAGACTCATAGCAGGAAATCTGTTTTAATGTCTTAACACTGTTTCATTTCATTATTACTTTTTTCTTGAAAAGATGCTCGTTGTAAAAAGTAACTGCCCCACCCTCAGTTATAACCATGCTGTATCTACAAAACTAAATATCACAACATCAGTTTCATCTCGCCTGGCTGTAGCTTAAATTAAACCGCTTCAGGCTTCTCAGAAACACACGTCAACATTCACAACACTGCTGCCGTAATGAGAGAGTTTAACGGAGCTGAGCGCTACGGCGACTCAGCGACATGAAGCTGAGCTCTGGGAGGCTGAAGTGACGTAACGGGACTGAAGCAACGAACCACTGCTGCTGCTCCGAGTTAGAAACAGAGGAGACGAGTATCTCCGGCTCAGAGATGCAGAATGAAGAAAGTGCGAGAGCCAGAAAATCCTGAATGTGGGTGAGAGCAGAGGAAGGCTGGACAAAGGAGGAACTGACAAACTGTGAGGTGGAGAAAGAGGAGGGTGGTTATAGGGGACGGAGCGACGAGTGTGGACACGTACTGTATGTTTCACTGCTCAAAACCTTGACCGACGGTTGTACACATGGAAACACAGAAGCTCTTCTATACTCAACATTATATCTGAGCGAGAAAGACGCACAAAAACACATCTCTGAATACAGAATACTGAGTGTCGTATACAGTATTCTGAGAATCATATACAGTAAATAAATCTGTGACAAACAGTGAAAATCTGGCAGCAAGGGTGGCAGAAAAAAAGGTGTGATACTGTAACATTCAAAAACTGTAAAAACTGAGAAAATAACGGCAAATATCTGTCAGATAATAATACTTTTTTAGCAGATTCAAATATAGCAAACCTGCAATTTTATGGTCACATATTGTAAAAGAAGAAAATTACTATTTATAAGAATTTAGATTTATAATTTGGACATTATCAACAGTTTTGGTAGGTTTGTTTTTGCTTTTTTATGGTCAATATTTAAATAAATACTTTTTTCTGCAATTATACCAGATATTGTTAAAACTGGGGAAAACGGTTAAGTTTATTTAAACACAAGACACTTGTGCTCAAACGAAAGGATCCATCCTCAGTGAAAGACCTAGGATCCCTAATCTGTCTCTGTAGCTACCAGTGAGCAGTGATTCCTAACACGTCTCTGGGGGTCATCAGGTGGAAACCTCCCTTCAACGCTGTTTCTCCTACTTAGTCCCACGACACTTCCAGGAGGCTAGGAGGTGAACTCTGGGGTCCCAGAATCAACCCCCCCCTAGTGTCAGTTCACACTGCTCCTGCACAATCCAACCAGCACTGCCACGTTCAGCTGACCCAGGCCTGTTTAGGAGATGCTCCAGGTAGTGACCAGTACCGATGCTACCATTTAGCTAGCTGCTAAATGCTAATGCTAACTGCTAACCCAAACAGCACTGCCACATTCAACTGACCCAGGCCTGTTTAGGAGATGCTCCAGGTAGTGACCAGTGCCGATGCTACCATTTAGCCAACTGCTAAATGCTAATGCTAACTGCTAATCCAAACAGCACTGCCACATTCAACTGACCCAGGCCCGTTTGGGAGATGCTCCAGGTAGTGACCAGTACCGATGCTACCATTTAGCGAGTGCAAATGCCGCATGCTAATGCTAACCACTAACTGCTAAAATACTTCAATACTACTAAGAAACTCTCCACCCACAAGAAGACTATACATTTGCATTTTTTTAAATCCTTTATCTTTCAAATAGCAGCAAATATCTGTAAAATAATGTTTTTTGATCTGTTTGTTGTTTGTTTTTTTCAATCAGCATTAAACATAAACTAATACTTTTTTCTAGGAAAGCCTGTAAAAAAAAACTGTTCAAAAATATTCGACATTTTTTTCATCAATAATGGCAATTATCTGTAAGATCATAGTATTTTTTGCTGAATTAAAAACAGTTAAATTTTGTCGGACATTACTTATTAACTAACTATTTTTTCCCATTATTTTACTACATTTATCTGTAATTTGACAAAACACAGAAATAATTTACCATATCCCTAACCTTATCATTAATTTACATACATTTTTCTTTCAAAAATGTAAAATATCTGTAAAATAATTCTATTTTTGCTGATTTAAACACTAAAAAACAGTGCAAAATATTATTTTTATATATAAAAATACTTGACTATTCTTTTTGCATGTTTTTTGTAAAACTTAACATGTAATTTTTAATTTTTTTTTATTATCTGTAATTCAAGAAAACAGAGAAAATCAGTGAAACAGAGTAGAATTGGGTAATAAAATGACATTTAAAAACTATTTTAAAATGTTTTAGCTGGATTTTGTCTTTCAGTGTACTGTATTTACATGGATGTATCGACATAATACTCTACAAATACAGTTGCGTACAGACTAAAACATCACACTGAGGTTCCTTTCTTAATATGCAGACACACACTGGCTCTCTGAGGTTCATCACGTCTGATTAAAGCTCTGCTGTCACGCAGGCTTGTGTCAATATTTGACAGAATATTAGTGTGAATAGACTGAGAGTGTGTTCACGGATAACCGAGGCCTGAGCAGGAAAAGCCTCCACAGTTTACAGCCTCAGACAAACACTCTGGATGTCACTCCTGCAGTTTCCATCCTCTTAAATAGAACGTGAATCTGATACTAGTCTAGCTGCTGCTTTGAGCCATGAAACCTGTCTGCAGTCCAGGCAGGAGTAAAGAAAAGAGAATCTGATGCTCACTTTTTATGTTTAATTAAAGATGTTCTTATCTTCTCATGCTTTCTTTGCATCTCTAATGTCCATCTGCGACTACAAGGGTTTCAAAGTCCTTTGATTTTGATATCAGGCTGCACAAAAGAAGAAAAGTCACACATACGCTTTATTCGCTAATCTCAGACATGCACGCTTTGAGCTTTAAAATAAACGGTACATCACACACTTCATGTTGCTTCTCATGTTTTTATCACTTGTTCTGAGCAGTATGTGACACAAGCATTTCCTTTGGGATTAAAAAAGTTCGATCTTACGTCGTTTTATGCCACAGTTTATTCATTTTGGGCCGCATTTTGGTCATTTTACCGCTTTGTGTGTTTGTTTTGCGTGATATTTTAGCCGTTTTGCTCCAACATATAGTAAATCTGCAATTTTATGGTCACATATTGTAAAATAATGCTGCCATTTAGCCAACTGCTACATGTTAATGCTAACTGCTAATCCAAACAGCACTGCCACGTTCAACTTACCCAGGCCAGTTTAGGAGACACCCCAAGTAGTGACCAGTACCAATGCTACCATTTAGCCAACTGCTAAATGCTAATGCTAACTGCTGTTCCAAACAGCACTGCCACGTTCAACTGACCCAGGCCTGTTTACATTTAGGAGATGCTCCAGGTAATGACCAGTACTGATGCTACAATTTAGCCAACTGCTAAATGCTAATGCTAACTGCTGATCCAAACAGCACTGCTACGTTCAGCTGACCCAGGCCTGTTTACATTTAGGAGATGCTCCAGGTAGTGAACAGTACCGATGCTACCATTTAGCCAACTGCTAAATGTTAATGCTAACTGCTGATCCAAACAGCACTGCTACGTTCAACTGACCCAGGCCTGTTTACATTTAGGAGATGCTCCAGGTAGTGAACAGTACTGATGCTACAATTGAGCTAGCTACTTAATGCTAATGCTAACTGCTAATCTAAACAGCACTGCTACGTTCAACCCAGGCCTGTTTAGGAGATGCTCCAGGTAGTAACCAGTGCCGATGTTACCATTTAGCCAACTGCTAAATGCTAATGCTAACTGCTGATCCAAACAGCACTGCCACGTTCCCACAGTTGTAACCAACACTGGAAAAAAAGGAGGCTCCTCATTCTATAGATATTACCTCTTTGCATTTTTACAGCCTCTACAAACCCGGTTAAAACTGTTTTGTCTCCTTTCTGTCATTTTGTGCCTTGTTTTTATAGTTTCATGCCTCTTTGTGGTCGTTTTGTCTCTACATATTACAGATATTCAACTATTTCCATGTTTCCAGCGTCTACAGACCTTTCCTCTCCACTCTGCTCATCGACTGTAGAAGGATGTTTCACCATGCTGAATTTATCGTCCAACTACTTCCTCCTCTGTTCACTGTTTTCGAGCCATGCTGCATTTATATTATTGATCCAGTAGGTTTGATTTTCCTCTGTGGAAACACTGCCTGCAGTTCAACCGAGAAGTTTTTTTTAAGTTTTTGCAGGACGTGCTGCAATTTTCGCTGAGTCTTTAAAAGGAATATAGTGATTTGATTAAATATCATGATCTTTTAGCTCACAATTTTCCCAACAGAGTCACACATGATTAGTTCAGGGACCGTCTGAAAGTTTAAAATCTTTAACAAATGGTGCAATTTTGATGTTTTTTTGCAACGATAACACTCGTTTTTGCGTTCCTGGTTCTTAATTTCACGCCATTTTTCTTTTCCAATTCATTCAAAATGTTAATTTACACGAGAGCCGCTGAGGAGAAAAGAAAAGCGTGGACAGAACAACAATGCAGTAAACATTGTCGCCTGCAGACGCACCGGGATGATTTCACACCTCTTTGAAGCGCCGCTGTTCTGACGCTCAGTTATTATGCGGAATGAACGCGGCTGCAGCCGAGCAGTTCGAGGGGTTTTCCTGACATATTTAGGGTAGGAGGGAACACATGATTTCTCAGCAGAGTGTAAAAACACCCTCTTCCCTCCTGCAGCCTTCTGATTTTTCATGCTCCTCTTGTTCCTGTTCCCTTCTGGCTCTTCGGTCCTCCCTCCTCATTTACTTTCCCTTCGTCTTCTTCTTCTGCCCTCCCTCTTGCCTCCATCTGTTTCCCTTCCAACCACCTCTCCTCCATCTCCACTCTCATTTTTCCGGCCTCCCTTCAGCTCGGCCCTTTTCCTCCCTTCCTCTCCTTTCTCTCCCCCTCTTCTCTCGGCTCATGTGCAACCTTGAAGGAAATGGATTATGGATGGAGAGCGGGCGAAGCAGGGAGGAAGAAAATGCATCTTTTGTGCTGAAACGCTCTTTGGCAATAAAAGAGTGAGGCACGTGTGCTGCTTTACGTCGTCCTCCCTCACAGACAGCAACACCGACTGAAATAAAAAGACTCGAGCTCTGTTCCTTGATGATCTGTGGAGCTAATCTGATGCAAGCTTTTGGAATAAAGTCGTGCTCCTCTGAGGAAACAGATCAACCACGAAGCAGGAGAGAGATACTAAAACATAGCTAGAATGCCATCCATGCGAATTAAATCTGAAGAAAGGGTTCTACATACTATAAATACTGAATTATTTACATTTATGCAACCTCTACAGACTTTTCCTCACGACTCTGAGAGGTGTTTCACCATGCTGCATGTATCCTCCAACAACTTGCTCCTCTGGAAACACTGCCTGCAGTTCAATCGGGAAATCACTGACTCCTCAGCTGCACCAAGGAGCACCGGATTTTTAGTTTTTACAGGACGTACTGCAGCTTTTGTCTGTTTATGATTCAACAGACATCATGCATGATTAGTTCAAGGACCGTCTGAATATTCACCTTCTGTTTTTACATTTTCTAGAAACACTGCCTGCAGTTCAGCCGAGTCTTCACCGACTTCTTCTGGTTTCAAGTTGTGTTGAGAAGTTTTGGTTCATTCACGCAATTTGGTGCAACTTTTTTTGCTGAATTTATGAACAAAACACGTAGATTACAGTGAATTTAATGAAATATTAAGATTTTAAACCTACATTTGGTTGATTTCTCTGATGGAACCATAAGTTAGACGTGATTATTTCAAGGGCTGTCGGAACATTTGAAAATATTTCTTCCTGTTTTCACATTTTCTGGCTGACAAATGTCATTTTGGTGGTGTATTTTTTATTTTTTAAGACAACATACATTTCAGAAACAGTAATGTGGTTTTATAGCTTTTATTTATTATTACTTATCTATATATATATATTTTTACAGTTTTTAGTTTACAGTTTTTTACAACGTCTAAATTAATACTTTTTGTCTGTGATTTGACTCAAAATTGCCTGTGTTTGAACAAAACAAAGAAAATCTCTAAAATCAAAGTTAATTAGAATTTTTCAGTCATTGATATCCATAATTTTTCTTTAACATAACGGCAAATATCTGTAAAATACTTCGATTTTTTCTGCTTGAAATACTATTTTTTTTTAACAATATGTAGATCTAAAATTATAAAAGAATAATAATAATTTGCTCACAAAAAAATACAGATTTTTAATGTGGACTTTAAGTACAGTCATGCCTGTTTGTGTTACAGTTAACATGTAAATTAACACTATTTTTGTGTAATTTTACCAGAAATAATCTGTATTTTAGTGTTTTTAGAAAACGAAAACAGTTAAAAACCTTTACACTTTATTTTCTATCTTTAATATTCATTTTTTTGGTACAAATAGCAGCAAATTCTATAGAATACTGATCTTTTAGTAGATTTAACTCAGTAACACAGTGAAACTTTACAAACACAGTCCTGCCGGATTCCTTAAAAATGTAACTGACAATGCAGTTTAGCCGTAAGAACATAAGTTTAAATGCTGCAAATTGTGCATCAAAACAAACGTCATCTGCACACACACACACACACACACACACACATGCGGTGAAGGTGTGTAATGTCATGTTATGCATTCGCCGCTCACTGATCTGCTGCTGCTTCACTCGTGCTTCTATTAATAGGGTCTGAGGTAAGCTGCAGTCGGAGGCTGGATGGTCAGCGGTGCCCTCATGACCTACTTTATTCTCAGTGCAGCAGGAGACATGAGATATTCAGATGAACGACCATCTGTCAGCTGAGACGTGGTCGAAGCGGCTGTGTGGTCTCCCTTTTTGCCGCTGCGACTCTGAAAGTTTTCTCATTTTAGTTACGAAAACCTTCAGTGAGCCTGGCAAAAACCCGGAGAACTATTCTGCAAAGTGGAGGCGAATATTAGCAAACACTAAAATCCAAACACGATCGCCAAAGATTAGCATTAAAGATGAATATTAAAGACAATTTTCAGTAAAATCACACCAAAAAGTGTTAAAATACATGTTTTCTAAAACAGTTTTTAACCGTGTTTTTCCAAATTATTTACTGCTATTTTACAGATTTTTCCTATTTTGTTAACTTACAGAAAAATTCTTGTAAAATCTCAGATAAAAATATTATTACACATGTTGACTGTAAAAAAAAAATAACAGGCAAAAATAATCAAAAACATGCTAATTGTTTTTTTTATAATGCAAAAATATTCTTTGTTTTACGGTATTTATATCATCAAATAATTATAATTATTTTATTAATGTTTGCTGACTGAAAATTTATGTATATAAATAATGTAAATGGTAAATATTTTTTTAAAACAGTTGCTTTATAGATTTTTCCTGTTTTGGTAAATTACAGAAAAAAAAACAGTAAAAAAACAACCAAAAAAAACCTCTTTAGAACGAATTTTACTAATTGTAATTAATTCTTTAACAATATTTGGCTGTAAAATTATGTAATTTACTGTGTATAAAGCAGAAAAATATCAATATTTCTACAGATATTTGCCATTATTTAAAAGAAAAATTATGTTTATCTAGGCCTGAAAAATGGTAAATAATTATTTCAGATTTTAGAAATTTTTCTGGTTTCATTAAAACACAGATAATATTTAGTCGAAACACAGAAAGAGCATCTTAATTTAGATGTTAACTGTTAAAAAAAAGGCTAAAGTGATCATTTGTAGTCCAGAAAAGGTAAAAACTGAAGGAAATTTGGTAGATTTTCAAATTTCCCATGGTCCTTGAACTACACACGAATGGTCTAATTGGCAGAATGAACCAAATCTAACCTTAAAATCTTGCTTCTTGATTGAAATCGCTTCGTTATGCATGTCTTATTCATTAATTTGTCTAAGAATTACGACCAAATCCTGTAAATAAACGCAGTGAAACGCAGGAATAAGTGGAAGCGAGTGGAGCTCAAGGTGAAGCTGCAGCCGAGTGCTTGACTCAAATAGCGACAAGCTTTATTTCTGAGTTTTACTACTTCATGTGAGTGAAAGGAGGCGATTCATGAAAACTCTAGTGGTAAATAATAACGGAAGAATGTTGGAATTTACATCAAACAAAAGCCAGAGCTCTTTCGCTGAATGTTTCCTTGCATTAAGTCTCCGAGGTGTAATCTGTAAACGACATCCACAGTCAGTTTGTGTGTTTTACTTCTGCAGAGGAGACTCAGCCAAGACCGAGCAGCACATTATCAGGATGATGCATAACGCAGAATATGGAGAACAGCGCTATTCCCCCGGCGATACATTCTCGCTTTAATATACTGTAAATGTGTCTGTGTGTGCAAAGTAAATATTTCCCTGTTTAATGCCTCGGGATGCAACACATGACATTAATGTGCTTCGCAGTTTCTCCTGTCGTTCACTTTAGCAGATCTGCAACAACAGCAAATTACACACAGACTTTTTAAAGAGCCCATATTCTGCACATTTACGGGTTTATATTTTAATTTTTGGGGTTTATCAGAACATGTTTGGATGCTTTGTTGTTTAAAAGAGCCACGACTTTTCTCGTAGTGGACGTTCTCTTTTCGCCGTCCGTCTGAAATGCTCCGCTTTCGCTCCTGTCTCTTTAAGAAAAACAGTCCGCTCTGATTGGTCGGCCGGATCGGTGAAAAGCGAAAGCAGCGTTGGTTAGTAAACCCCAGATCTTTAAGATTATGGTTACAGCAGAGCTCAAGTAGCGAAACAATTGCAGACGCTAAGAGTTAAACTGGTTGCTAGGCAGGCGTTATGCAAATGAGTTACGCTGTGATGTCGACAAGTAACAGAATAAAAGCCCGGACTTTAAATGATGAGCTTCTGCAGAAGTTTGTAAGTTTGCAGACCATTTAAATGCACAGAACTCAGCTAGATGACACACTGATGGAAAGAAAAGAAAAACAGAACATGGGCTCTTTAATTTATCTGAGGAATTATAAAGTTTGAATTTAGTTAAACAGTGAAGAAAAATAGTTTGACAAAATCCCCTTTGCTACACTGTAAAAAAATTACTTTTTCAAATAGGTTTTTAAAAATTTACTGTTATTTCACACATATTTCCTGTTTATAAGTATAAATTATAGATAATAACTAGTACAATTACAGAAAAAAGTACTATTTTATATGTGGACTGTTAAAATCTTTAAAAAAAACAGCTAAAAACTCTCAAAAATAGTAGCTTGCTCTCTTACAAATTAAAATAATGTAAAATTTAAAAAAATAATTTAAAAATTTAGAAAAGCAAAAACAATGTCATCTGTTTTGTATATTTACAGATATATAAAATAAAACAGAAAAAAGTGGTTATTTACAAGCTAGCTGTAAAGGCAAAACAAGTATTTGTTATTTAACAGACACATGGCGTTGTTTTAAAGAAAAAATAGATATATTAATTATTTTTTCTATCAGATTTTCATATTTTTTTATGGATTATTATTATTATTATTATTATTATTATGGGGAAACAACAACCTCCAAGCAGCGACCTTCACGATGACGTTTTGATGCAAATGCAAACCATGCAATGAAGCTGTAAAAATCCAGATTCGCCATCTAACAGGGACACTCTTGCACGTTGGCTCACTGTAAAAAAAAGTTTCACAAGCTACTAAAAAAAAGTTCCCATGATGCAATTCTGCAGCTGCGTTTTCACTGCACCCTTCACGCTGCACCGGCCGAAACGGCTGGCGTAAGGAAGCACGTAATGCCAGTGTTAATTTTCCCAGACAGATGACGAGGTGCGGTCAGACCATTCTACAGTTCAGTTCTGTAGAATGGTCCGACTGCAGGAGGCGTCTTAGCGTTAGCTGTCAGCATGTGTTCGGTTTTGCTGGTGCAGATTAAGCCTCTTGGTAACTTGAACGCAGCACTGATGCAGTTGTGTAGAATGGTCTGACTGCACCTCGCTGCTGCTCAACGATAGCAAATAAACAGCTAAAAACACTTAAAACTACTACAACTAAAACACTTTTGCTACGTCTAAATATACAAGTCTGCATCCTCCGTTAGCATCTGTGGAGGATGAACTAAAAGACCTCCCCCAGAAACACTCCGCCTGCCCTCGTGTTGGAAGCTCGCACTGACTTCCGGTAAATTAGGTTTTGCTCCGTATTTTTGGGGTTGTGCATGAAAGATTGATGCGGAGGTGAACTCGATGTAGGCCAGAGAGGGAGCAGCTTTAATGTACTTTAATGTACTGTACTCTGCAGGCCGACTGGGTTTGTGAGTCAAACTGTCTCTCGGTTCCCTCTAATTGGCTTCTTGTAGCTCAATAACGCCCTTGTTTTTTTTTTGGAAAGGAGCTGATCCACTCTGGTCCAATTAAAATCCTCCTCCTCTTTGCCCTCAGGCTCCTCTCCTCCTTATGTTTTTGCTTCCTCCCAGCACTCATCTGCTCCCATCAGAGCCCGTTTATATCAATGAAACTTCGGTAATGCAGGATAATTACTTCCTCGCTACGCAGATATGGGTTCGACTCAACAATTAGGCCTTTATCATCGCTGCCGCGTCTTCGGAACTCCAGTGTTTTTAATGTTTTGCGAGCGTAAGATGGATTTTCTTTAAAGCAGCATGAAACGCAGCGAGCTGGGGGACATGTCGAGGCATTTCACAGAGGTCAGAAATAACCAGAGGTTCCATAGCAACAATATGTGAGCCGGTCTGCCTCCTGCAAGCGGTAACACTGAGAGAAATCAGGACTTCCGCAGCATCTTTTAACTAGATTCAAATTCCTAAATCAGCAATGCTTGTTTAGAGATGTGTTTTCCATCTCTGCTTAAGGTTAAAGTGACGATTATCAGTGTTGCATTGGTGATGTCAAGGCAATGTCTGTGCTTCGGATATTCGGATCCAATGTTTACCGAATATTCGGGTAGGGGTGGGCTGGGGTTTAACATCGGAGCGTCACACCAGAGTCGGCAAGTCCATGTACTAGAAGCACTGCGGTGTTCTAGAGCCTCGGCGGTGTACTACAGCCTTAGCGGTGTTCGGCGGCGTTCGGTGGCGCTCGGCGGCATTCGGCAGCGTTCGGTGGCGCTCAGCGGCATTCGGTGGCATTCGGCAGCATGCACGAATATTCGAATATCAAAATTATTATTCGAATACCACCACAACGAACGAATATTCGGGACCAGCCCTAATTATTTCATGTTCTGCATTGCAAAAAAAACCAACTTTTTAACTGTAATTGTAACTGTAATTTTTTTTAGATATAAACAATTTAAAAATCTGCGATACAGTGAGGCTGAGAAAAGTGAACCGCGGCATGGCGAGGTACGACTGTCTATATGCACACACGCTAGCGAAATCACAGAAAAATGCGTGAATTTACAATAGATTTTATTTTTTCAATATTAACCGTATTAACCGTAAAAACAAACAAACAAAGAGCTAAATAAATATATAAATACAGGCCAAAACTGTCAATAGCATCCTATGAAAAATCTGGATTATTAAACTATATTTTAAATCATGTATATCAGAAAAAATATATTATATATCAAGAATTTATTTTGTTTTTAAAACTATGATTTTTTACATATTTTTCTCTATTTTTCCTAAATTACAGATATCTGGTAAAATCACAAAAAAATAAATATAAATTTACATGTTAACTGTAAAAAAAAAAACAGGCCAAATGTGTAAATAATGAAAAAAAAAAAATCTGTATTTTTACAAATAATAATTCATTATGTTACAATGTGTGACCATAAAATTACACAGCTTTACTGTATTTAAGTCTCTCCTCTTCCCCACTCCCAACCCAACTGGTCGAGGCAGATGTCCGCCTTCCCTGAGCCTGGTTCTGCCGGAGGTTTTTCTTTCCCCCTTCCCTATCATAGGGGTTTTTTTTGGTTCCTTCCCTCCGTCGCTGACTGCTGCTCATAGGGAATCCAAAAGCAGCTATGGATTGTTGGGTTTTCTGTTTTCTGTTCTTCCTGCTATGTAAAGCGCTATGTGTTGTAAATATGCGCTATATAAATAAAACTGAAATGAACTGAATCGTTGTTTTTTTTGTTTTTTTTTACAATTGTTGGATGTTGCAGTATCCCACTGTCTTTTAACATCACTGAGTTTACAGCCTTCAGTTTGTTTTAGGCTTACAGATGAAAACACAGCAAACTGAACACACGCTCACATGTACCGAGTGTTGATGGGCCATGTATAAAACTCTCTATATATAACTGTAATGAGGCCTGACTGTATGAGCCGACCCCGAACAGAAAGCCTCCCTGTTCTCCTCCAGAAAACCCCGCGACTTGTTCTGGTTGGAATTTTTCTGCTTTAAAAGGAACAAACGTTTGATAAACGAGCGCCTCCATAAAGCTTCCGTCGTCGCACTTCTATTTCTGGAGGACACCGTTTGAAGAAAATTTAATTCTACAGCTTCTGAAGATTTATTTTTTTCTCATGACTTTATTACAACTGTTTATGGCCAAAAGAATAAACTGGGCAGCTGATTAGGAACATTAGTATGTTGTCATAGAGAAAAAAGTACTTAGTTATAAGTTCAGCCGACATGAACAGGCCTGACTGTCAACAATGTCATAAATAAGTAAAAATAAAAAAAGATAATTCACTTTTTTACAGTCTTTGACAATAAAATTAATGCTTTTTTAAACTTTTAAATAAGCAAAAATATCATTATATTACAGATAAATTATTTAAAAGAAAAAAATATGTATATTAAATATTGGAAAAAATTGTAAATATTATTTTAAATTGCTATTTTGACGATTTCCTGTGTTTTGTTAAATTACAAATTTTGCCAGTGGGGAAAAAAAAAATATTAAAAAAAAACCCCAAACTGTAAATAACGTCCACCTTAAAAGCCTGTACTTTTACAGACAGTAATTTCTTTTAAAAACAAATTTTAACAGTAAAATTAGGCCATTTTTACTGTATTTAATTCAGCTAAAAACCTCAATATTTTACAGATACTTGCCCTTATTTAAAAGAAAAATTTGAAAAATGGTAAATGATTATTTTTACTGTTAATTTACGGCTTTTTAAATTTTGTTAAATTACAAATATGCAATAAAATTACAGATAAGATGCAATAATTTACACGTTGACTGTAAAAAAATAAAAGAAAATTAAAATGGCAGATGAAAAATCTGTAATTTTTTATAAATTAATATGTGAGAATAAAATTAAATCACCTAAAAATGTTCAATGAAAAAAATTCCACAGATTATTATTTTTATTAGTATTATTATTATTATTATTATTATTATCGTTATTATTATTGTTAACATTATTATTATTATCGTTATTATTGTTGTTATTATTATTATTATTGTTATTATTTAGTTTTAAACTTTTTAAATTTATTTTTTCAAGCCAGAAAAGTATTAATTTATTTGTTAAAACTATAAATAATGTTAAAAATCGACATGTTCGAATCTAAAATATGTAGTTTTACAAATAAAATCCTTTATTCAATGTGTGATCAGAAAACTGCAGATTTAAATTAGCAAAAATTATCATTATTTTGCAGATATTTGCTGTTATTTTCCCGGTTTTTATCATTTTTATTTTGTAATGTACTTCCGGTTTTCACCAGTTGTTTATATATTTTTTTATTTGTTATATATTTTTTAGTTGTATTATTCATGTAAACACCATGGTGTTGCAGCAGCGTCTCTGATCCGTCTGTTTCTGTTCTCTGCAGCTCATCCTGGCGTTTTGCTGTGCAGCGTCTCTGCATCGAGCTCTGGGAGGAAACTTAGCGTCAGAGGAAGAGCTGCTGCTTTTTATTCTCCATCAGTATGTAAATCAAAGGTTTATCAGCCGAGGCTCTGACATCTCCTCCTCCTCCTCCTCATCGTCATTCTGTTTGGGTCTCTGCTCTCCTCTTGTTCCTCCCGATGTCAAACAACCTGAGGCCTGAGCAGCTGAGACGGAAACATCACAGAACATGTTGGTGCTGCTCTCAGCTCCAAGGAGGACGTTTATCTGCAGGACCTTCAGCCCTCTTTGTGTTTCACCTCCTTTATTCTGCGTCTCCACTTAGAAACTCTTCATCGTCCGTCCTTTTCCTTTCTCTTCGGTCCTGCTCCGTTAAACACACTTTAACAGACAACGACGATGATTCTGGAGGATCTGCTGCTGCTCTTCCATCACGTTTAAACCTCTTCGGACTAAAACTAAACAAACCGTCGGAGCATGTTGCCTGGTTATCCGTTTATTACGTCTGTTCTACGAGGTGAGATCGAAACGCAGATCTCTTAGAACCTCAAGGAACCGTGGAGAACCCTCACTAGATGATATGTCGAACTGCATCTGTGAATCTCAGCGACGCTTCAGCTTGAACTTCACTGTGGGGAAGTAAAAGAAATCCAGCAAGTTTTCTCTTATAATTTATTTAAGCGAGTGTTGCAGGAGCTCTGGGAGCAGAGCTGCGCTGCACGAGGAGCCATATTTAAACAACGGACCGTTTTTGATTTTTATATGCACTGTTTCACTCTTCATAGATGGTCTTTCCATTCATGCAAGTCATGTCATGTTCGTCCAGCATTTTAAGTGTTGCAGGAGCACTGGGAGCAGAGCGGCGCTGCACCAGGAGCAACACTCAATAAGGACGGCGGCCAAAGTTTAAAACTCATTTAAATCAGGTAGAGTTTTAGATTTTAGTTACATACTTTCCTTTTCTATCCTTTTTGTTTAGGAGATTCAGCCTGTCAAGAATGGAGCCCTACATCTTTAGATAACAGGACTTTTAGGCAGCCTTTTAAAGGGTTGCAGGAGCTCTGGGAGCAGAGCAGCACTGCGTGAAGAGCCACATTAACAAAGATGGCGGCCAAAGTGTAAAGCTCATTTAAATAAAGTAGTGTTTTAGATTTTTATGCACACATGTACAATCTGTCTCATTCATGTTAGTCATGTCATATTCGTCCAGCATTTTAAGTGTTTCAGGAGCTCTGGGAGCAGAGCAGCGCTGCACCAGGAGCCACATTTAAACGATGATTTAGTCCCACCCCTCATTTATAATCTTCTCCATTAATGTTCGTCACATATTCTCACTTTTGTTTAGAAGATTCAGTTTATCACAGATGGAGCTCAACATGTTCAGATAACAGGACTTTCAGGGAGCGCTTAAAGGGTTGCAGGAGCTCTGGGAGCAGAGCGGCGCTGCGTGAAGAGCCACATTTAAACGATGGACCATTTTTGATTTTTTTATGCATTGTCTCACTCTTCATACATGGTTTTTCCCATTCATGTTAGTCATGTCACGTTCATCCAGCATTTTAAGTGTTGCAGGAGCTCTGGGAGCAGAGCAGCGCTGCACGAGGAGCCACACTCAATAAGGACGGCGGCCAAAGTTTAAAACTCATTTAAATCAGGTAGAGTTTTAGATTTTAGTTACATACTTTCCTTTTCTATCCTTTTTGTTTAGGAGATTCAGCCTGTCACAGATGAAGCCCGACATCTCTCGATAACAGGACCTCCAGGTAGCTTTTAAAGGGTTGCAGGAGCACTGGGAGCAGAGTGGCACTGCACGAGGAGCCACATTTAAATCAGACATGATTTTTTGATTTTCATATGCATAGTCTCAATCTTTATACATGATCTTTCCCATTCATGCAAGTCATGTCATGTTCGTCCAGCATTTTAAATGTTTCAGGAGCACTGGGAGCAGAGCAGCACTGCACGAGGAGCCACAGGAGCCACATTTAAACGATGATTTAGTCTCACCCCTCATTTATAATCTTCTCCATTAATGTTCGTCACATATTCTCACTTTTGTTTAGGAGATTCAGTTTATCACAGATGGAGCCCGACATCTCTAGATAACAGGACTTTCAGGGAGCGCTTAGAGGGTTTCAGGAGCTCTGGGAGCAGAGCAGCACTGCACGAAGAGCCACATTTAAATCATTTCTGATTTTTAGAAGCACGGTTTCGCCCCTCATATATAATCCTTTCCATTCATGCTAGCTGCGTGTTCTCCACCTCCATCCGCTCTGCTTTTCGACTCTTTTTCGCTAAACTTCTTGTCTTGCGACCTCTCAGTTTCTTCACACCCTCCATCCATCCATCCATCCCTCCATCCTCCCCCTTCGTCTCTCCCTTGCTGCAGCGTCTATGTGAGTGTTTGTCTCTGGCCTTGAGAGGTGAAAGACAATGCTGGAGCCCCTCCCAGCCTTTCCTTCTCCTCTGGCTGCCTCCCACACTAGCACATACAGACTACTTGAGGAATACAAAGCCCCAGACTGGAGCTGCTCTGCTCCTCGACCTCGCTCGGTGCACCACTCCCACACTAACACATTCCCACCACACTCTCAGCTTATTGATGCAGCCGCTGCTTCTGCTTCTCCAACACCTCCCAGGTTTCTCAGCACCGACGAGCCCCGCATCAGCTCTTAACTGCCCCCCCAGGAGCTCCACCTGCCCCCCAAACTGCCCTAATTATACCCCGACATCCTGATAGGCATACGTCAGCGCTCAGGTTTCCTCCAGAGTCCAGTTTATAGATGTACGTGTTAAAAAAAGCTGTAAATAAATGGTAGCAACAGAACCACAGATAACACATCAAATACCTGTAATAATTATATATTTTTAGCTGATTTAAATACAGTAGAGTGGTGTAACTGTAAAAAATCTCATTAACTTCCTTAAAATTACACATTTTTTTATGATTATAATTTTATGAGATATGATCTGTTATTTAACAAAACAGGTGAAATCTGTAAAATAACAGTGAAAAATATATTTACCGTTACTCACTGCCACATCTATCGTTTTTTTTCTTTCAAATAATGACAAATATCTGTAAAATAATGGTATTTTTGCAGGTTTATAAACAGTATTTTCTGGTCAAACAATGTAAAAAAAAAAAAGAACAAGCTAATAATCATTTATTATATATTTGGCTGATTTAATTACAGTATTTTTGTAATAATAAAGATTCTTGATGTTGACATTATTTACGGTTTAGGATGTTTTTTTTTAAAATAGTCAACATGTAAATCAATATTTTTTATGATTGTGTTTTTTATTGTCTGTAATTTAACAAAACAAGAAAAATCTGTAAAATAACTACTAAATTATTATTATTTAGTTATTTATTTTTTACTATTTTTCAATCCTCAATTAACATAAATATTCTCTCAAATAATGGCAAACATCTGTTAAATAAAGATAATTTTTGCCAATTTATAAACAGTAGAAAACAGTTTTATGGTCAAACAATGTAAAAATAATGATAATGTATATTCAGGATATTATATATAACGTTCTGATTTAATTACAGAGAAATCTTTGTTAAAAGAAATAAAAGTATTTGTTAAAAATACAGTTTTTTATGTTGACATTATTTATTGTTCTGGACTTTTTAAAAAAATAGTCAGCATGTAAATCAATATTTTTATGATTGTTCTTGTTATTGTCTGTAATTTAACAAAACAAGAAAAACCTGTAAAATAACTGTTAAATTATCATTATCTATTTAATTTGATCATTTATCGACCCTTAATTTCCGTAAATATTCTGTCAATTTTTGGGGGGTTTTTTGTTGTTTTTCTCTTATTTTTTTATGATCATCATATAAATATAAATACCTTTTTAACTCTATCTGTAATTGAAGTCTGGAAAAATATATAAAATAAAAGTTAAAAATCATTTACCAATTTTCAATCCTTTGTATATATATTTTTTTCTGAAACAACAGCAAATATCTGTAAAATAATTCTACTTTCAGCTGATTTAAATACAGTAAAATAGTGCGATTGTACCGTCACAAATAAAAGAACAAATTCCTATTTGATTTTTTATTTACTAATAATTCAGTCCTTAATTTACATGAATTTTCTGTCAAATATCTGCTAAATAAAGATTATTTTACAGCCGATTTAAACACAGTAAAATTTGCAAAAAGATTTTTGAGGTGGAGCATTTTTTACAGGTTTGTTTTTATTTTTTACAGTCAAAATGAAAATAAAGGAGTTTTTTCCCTCATTTATACCAGACATGTCATTTAATAAAACAGGAAAAATCTGTAAAATACCAGGAAAAAATGTCCCAATATTAAAGACGCCAGCTTGTCTGTATGACGTTTAAATTCCCAGAAATTCAAGCTGTCATTTCACCTCCAGTCCCGTCGACTGTGAATTAAAACATGAAACCTGCTGCACTGATCAGGACTTGTGATTCCAACAACAGATGAATCCTTCAGCTTCTCGTCGCTTCACTCTGCAGGTAGAAGCTGCTTTAAAAGTGAATTTCATGAATGTTTAATTGTGCTTTCTCACTCTTGGAGGAGTCTGAAGAGAAGCCGCGGGACTCAGACAGACTTTAACCGGTTAATAAAGACCCGAGGTGAGTTTCACAGCGAGGTCGGGAAGTTTTTTTAACAAAATGTGGCTCCAGACAGCAGATGGACGAGTCGCTGTCTGCGTGGGAGGATGCAAATGGAGCTCCAAATCTGCCCGTGGAGCTTCCAGACTATCGAACCGACACCGTCTGCTGCTGGAAAACACGGTGCAGGCAGCCGATCACAACAAAATGCAGCGAAGTTCTGCTCTCTGGTCCCTTCACCCTCAAACTCTGAAGCCTGTTTCTCGTGTTTTCTGAACTTTCCGAGCTGATAAACGAGCAGAAGTTTTGCATGAAGCAGGAAAAGTTGTCCTCGTCCTGATCAGTCCTGCAGCACTGCGGTGGAATACGAGGATCTCCGGTACTGCCTGTAACGTCTTATGTTATTCTGCACATGGACTCTGTAACCCCTACATGGTTGTCAAGGAAACGTCTCCCCGGCTCTCAGCACAGTGACTCCATTAGGTGAGAACGACGCGATCATGTGCAGATATTCAGGTTGACTGTTGCTGCCACAGACGGTAGATTTTTAGATCCACGCAAAACATCTGGTTGTTCTCAGGGGAATTATGTGACGTTTATACATGAGTTCAAATGAAATCTGACGAAGCTGCTGCTGTTTTATGACATATACTCTGCATCAGTGTGACATTAATACAATTTACAGGTAAACTAATCAGTATCATATTTGTAGTGACAGTTTGATTTGACGTTTGAGTTTGTTATCTTTAACAATTTACTGTTGTTACACAGATTATTCCTGTTTTTCTACAGATAATAACAAGAAAAATGACCGATAACAAAGAAAAACAGGCTACAGCTGCGAAAAAATAAGAAGTCAAGGAGGAGTTTGTTATTTTATCATATGTGGCTGTACAATTACTCTGTTTTGTTCTATTTAAATCAGCTAAAAATATAATTATTTCACAGATATTCACTGTTATTATATACGAAGAACTGAAAATTGTTAAATAATTCCTGATTTTATTTTATAAACCTTTCCAGACTTAAATTACAGATAATATCTCATAAAAACACAGAGAAAAAAAAGTATTTTTATTCATATGATGACTAAAAAAACAGAGAAAAACTAAAACAAAAGTCCAAAACTATAAGAAAATTTCTGCGTTTTCACAAAGAGGACTTTGTTGTTTGTGTGGCTGTACAATCACACCGTTTTACTGCGTTTAAATATTTTAAAAATAGAATTATTTCACAGACATTTTCTGTTATTTAGGAAAAAATACATATATGAAGGATTGAAAATGGATTTTATGATTTTATCTTTAATTTTATAGACTTTTCCAGAGAGACTTTAATAGATAATATCTCATAAAAACAGGGGGGAAATTATTTATATTCACATGATGACTGTAAAAAAAACAAGAGAAAACAAGAAAAATTCTGTATTTTTGCGAACAGTAGTTTGTTCTTTTATAATGTGCAGCTGTACAATTACACTTTAAATCAGCTAAAAATATAATTATTTCACAGATATTTGCTGTTATTTAAGAAATATAATATAATATATTGAAAATATATACATACATTTGAAACAATTTACTGTTATTTGTGTGTGTGTGTGTGTGTGTGTGTGTGTGTGTGTGTGTGTGTGGGTGTGTGTGTTTGAAACAGAGTGTAGGGTAGTGTTGCTTTGTTTTCATGTCTAACACACAATAAATACATTAACATTAATATCAGTTCTTTGGTAATGATTTGATTCTTGATAGTCGACAGAATCACAACCAACAGTGAAACAACGAGCTTCGATCTAAACTCAGTAAATTCTCTATTCTGAGCCCCAAAACCAGCCAACGTCCTTGAAAGGCATCTTAATTGTTCTAAAAATGAGAAAATGACCCCATTCATCAGAGACAGAAACTGCAAAAAAAAAAAAAAAAAAAAAGTCTGATTTTCTGCTTTCCAACAGTCCCTGAACTACGCATCTCATCTTCAAACTGTGACGCTTCATCGAAACTACTTTATCCGAACATGACGACTTTAAAAATCCGCCAAAAAAAACCCGTTTGTTCTAAACAGATCTGGTAAAAAACGAAAAATTCCTCAATCCTCATCACAACTAGTTCTCCAGGACCGACTCAGCTGTGACCAACAGTCACGTGACAAAAATTCAGAGAGTTTTCAGGTTGAACTGCAGGCAGTGTTTCCACATAGAAAGACCGAGAGGGAAATCAAACCTGCTGGATCAAAAAAATAAATGCAGCATGGCTCAAAAACAGTGAACAGAGGAGCAGGTTGTTGGAGGATACATTCAGCACGGTGAAACATCTTTCTACAACTGATGTATAGAGTAAAGGCTGGAAACATGTAAATGACTTAAAATTTGTCCAAAAATAACATAAATTTGTACAAAATGATAAAGAACTGTTCAAAAATTACTCAAAAATTGCCTGAAATTACATAAACTTGCACAAATTGACTCAAAATTTTTCTCAAATGGAATAAAACTGCTCAGAAGGGCTGAAAAAAACTCCTCAAAATGTGTTCAAAACCATCACGAGAGGAAAATCAAGCATACTGGATCAATAAAATAAATGCAGCATGGCTCAAAAACAGTGAACAGAGGAGGAAGTAGTTGAAGATACATTCAGCATGGTGAAACATCTTCCTAGAAATGATGAGCAGAGTGGAGAGAAAAACTCTGTAGAGGCTGGAAACGTGGAGATAGTTCAATGTCTGCAGTATGTGGAGGCAAAAAATGACGCAAAACGACAAAAAGGAGACCAAACTGTACCAAGACGACGCAAAAAATGACGCAAACAAGACAGAAAACAATAAATCCACATAGAAAACAGCCACAAGTTGTCAGCAAGTTGTTGGAAGATACATTCAGCATGGTGAAACGTCTTTCCACAGCATATGAACAGAGAGTATGGAGAGTAAAGTTTGTAGAGGCTGGAAACATGTAAATAGTTGAATATCTGTAGTATGTGGAGGCAAAACGACCACAAACAGACGCAAGATGGCAAAAACGAGACACGAAACAATAAAAATGAGACACAAAACAACGGAAAGGAGGCCAGACTGTCCCAAGGAGACACAGAAACAAGACAGAAAACAAACAAAAATGACGGAAACGACACACGAAATGACAAAAATGAGACTCACAAGGACACAAAACAAAAACATTAGACATAAAATGACAAACATGATATGTGAAATGAGAAAAATGACACAGAAAACAAAAAAAAAACAAGACACAAAACGACAAAAATGTTGTTTCCATAGAGGTGCAGGACTTTCAGTCCCTCCAGGAATTTGCGATGTTGCGATCGCAACAGTTAACGCTAATTCAACCAATCTCCATGAATTCTGCGTGACCTTGCAGTTTCGTCCAATCACCGCCACTTTTCCGCAATTTTGTCCCGCCTCCCATGAGTTCCACCAATCACAGCAGTCCCCAGTGATGCACGTACGACGGATTCACTTCCTTGTTTATGGTTTGAAGATACAGATGCAACAAAAACTACTGCAAAACAATTCCCTGATGTTCTTCACCAAAGCGGAGCTAAACTGTTTTCACCCCGTGGAATATTGAGGTGGAACACAAACCAAAACCATCCACTGACAAACACTTTTCTACCGTAAACATATCAGGAGAATGGGTGAAACCAGCGGACCACAGACCAGACAAACCACCGTGATGAAGCTGCTGCATCCAGATCTGTGGCAGCACTGAAACAATGAAGGTCAGTTAGATTCATAAACTGACGTGACGAGCTGTGAGCGTGTGTGTGTGAACACGCGTGTGCCAGGATGTGAAATTAACTTTTTAAACTTTTAACATTTTTAATGAACTAAACAAAACAAAGAAAAAAAATGCGACTTTTTAGCAATTTCTTTACCGTCTCCCGCAATTTTATCACAACAAATACGCTTAAAACATCGCAATTTTTTAAGAAAAGCTGCTGTGAATTCAGACATTTTAGGAGCAACAATCTGGAAAAACGCCCAAGAAATCCTGGAGGGACTGGGTTTTATATTGCAGTGAAAAATGAGCCACAGTGAGGAAAAACGAGACGAGAGCAAAAGTGCCCTCCCAGCAACTGTTTAAAGTTTTGAAGGCTCTTCATTTAAATGGTCTGAGAAGCATAAAAACATTTGCATTTTTACTTCCTCTCCTGTCTGAAGCTTCTCCTCTCTGTTTGACTTCAGGCTAAATAGAACATTTTGAGGCCTTTAAAAAAAGAAAACGGGAACTTAAAGACGTGTCCTCGAGCTCTTCTAATGCTCTCTGACATTACAAAAAAAATAAAAAAGCAAATGTAATCATTAAAAAATAAGTTCTGTCCTTCTTTGTTCGGGGTGAGAAAACCTCTTTCAGTCACTTCTAAGAGTTTGTGAGAACTCCGAAGTCGTCACACGTCAGGAGGAAAACTTCTCCGGAGAATTCACGCGAAGGAGCGAGTGTGAGGAGAAGGAATGAATAGAAAACGACCCTGAACAGACAGAAAGAGGAAGAAAAGGAGAAGAAAACGTCAGAGAACGCCGGCCGGAGAGCAGACAGAGAGGTTTTGTCTCGCTGCAGCTCCGTGAAGGACGACCAGACGCCCTTGACTCGTCTATTCACGCCGAGAGAAGCCTGAACGGGAACAACGAGGAAGGAGTAGAAAGAGCGAGAGGACGAGCGACAAAGCGGCAGATTCCTTTGCGGCGCCGTCGACAATAAATCTGAATAAAGTCAGAGAAACGTGGAGGAACAGGACCGAGGACACGAATAAAACGCTGTGAAGGAGGAAGGAAGGAAGGGAGGAGGAATGAAAAAAACAATCATCTGATTTTAACGTTTTTAAGGTTAAAAAGCTCCACAGCGGCTGCACGGTGGCAGCTAGAAGATCCCCGGTTCGCGTCCCGGTTAGGACGCCTGGGATCTTTCTGTGTGGAGTTTGCATGTTCTGGGTTTTACTCCGGCTTCTCGGTGGATCCTTCGTAGCCCCAAATATCCCAAGATTCATTGCGCGCCGGAGACAGTTGGATCAACCGCTGGCGTTTTAGCTGCTCACAGCTGACGGAGAAAGATTCTAGTTTTAAACATAAGTATTGTGTTACAGCTCACTCCGATAGGTAACGATACAGATGTTGAAAACATTAAAAAAAAAAGTAAAAACTGATTAAGTTACGTTACTGATGTGAGCCGCTCAGACAGTCTAGTCCCGAACCACCGGACAGTACAAAGGATATAAAGCATATTAAAAATCACAATTTCGGGATCAATTTTAGTCAAAAAAATGAGGTAAAATTACAACATAGTCGTCCCAGAAAAAAAATTCGGCAGTCTGGGTTGCTAGGCAACCGGAGCCGCGCTTCAGGACGTCATGACGCAAGCAGGATGTTCATCGTGGGCTGGACCGTCTCATTTAACAAACACTCATGCAGCCTAGAAGGACCCAGCCTTCGAAGGACGGGTCGGCTGGATCCTTTGAAGGATGCAGCCCCTGAATTGGGACACAGCTTACATGTAGCCCTGTGATAGCCTGGTGACCTGTCCAGGTGTCTCCTGCCTTCACCCTGAGTCGACTGGGATAGATTACAGCCCCCCACGACCCTACAGAGGATTAAGCGGAGTACAGATAATAGATGGATGGAAGCTCCAGAGCTGGAAGAACAACCTCATCAGGCTGCGTGAAGCTTTCTGACGGTTAAAAGACGACACAGACTGCAGTGTGTTTGCAGCTTGTGCGGATCGTAGTCCTCCACAAATCTACATGTGTGTGGGAAAGTTTGCGTGTGTTGAATGAAGCACAAATCTACACTGTAAAAAAATGCATGTTAAAAAGATCAACCTGAACGTCTGGCAGCAAGTGTGCCGGAAAAAAAATGCAATAAAGCAGTGTGAGATCCAGGAATAGAAAACACTGTAAAAATAATGACAAAATACCATCATCATGTGGACAGGATTTACAGTTTTTAACAGTGAACATCTAAATAAATACTTTTTTGTCTATTTTTACTCGATATTATCTGTAATTTAACCAACTACATTAATTATTTATAATTTTTTTATCCTTAACATTAATAATTTTCTTTTAAATAGTGGCAGATATCTGTAGAAATAATATTTTTGCTTCTTTTAATACAGTAAAATATTATTTTGTGTATACTATTATGTGAAGCATGTAAATTAATATTTTTTCTATGAATTTACTAGACATTATGTGTAATTTAATAAAACAGGAAAAATCTGTAAACAAACAAAAAACAAGCAAAAAACAGTTTGCTAAATTATTATTATAATAAAAATTACCATTTTCTATCTTTAATATTCAGAATTGTTCTTTCAAATATTGGTAATTACCTGTCAAATAATGGATTTATATAACAGTTATTTTAAAAATTTTATCGTTAAATTTTGTGAAAAAAAACAAAGTTATAATTTATAAAAGCAGATTTTTAGGGTGGACATTTTAGGATGTTTTTTTAAAGTTAATTTAGTTTGATCAACATGTAAATTAATACTTTCATTCTGTAATTGTACTAGATATTTTATGTAATTAAACAATTTAAAAAATAAATATTTAGAATCCTTAATATATGAATTTTTTTCTTTCTAAATTAACATTTTTTGCTGATTTAAAAACAGTTAAAAATAGTGTAATTTTAATTTAAAGGACAAATAGCCGTTTATAAACAATGTAGATTTTTTTGTGATTTTTACGGTTTAATATCTGGGATTTAAGAAAACAGAGGGATTCTATAACAGAAGATTAAACTGTTAAATAATTCTTGTTTTTTTTTTTACAGTGTATTCTGAGCTGTGCCTGCTGTCAGGACGAGGATGAAGAGCCTGACGCTGATTTCTTTAAGTGTTCCGGCTCTGATGGAGGAGAATAAAGGATGGACGGAGCAGGAAAAGGTGAAGCCGGGGTTAAAGTGGTGCAGCTCCAACATCTGGGAGGTCTGACTGGGGGCCCCCTAACATCTGTCTCATCCCTCCTCCTCCAGGCCAGACCTCCACTCTGAACCTCCTCCTTCCTTCTGGCTCGCTGCTTCCTGTCCTCCGTTATCCTCCGTCGTTCTCTCGGCTCTGTTTTCAGAACCTCCACTGACTTTCTGAACTTCCTGAGCTTCATCCTCAGAGCTCATCGTGCTTCACGTCTCCACGGATACGACGGTGAAACTACAGAAACGTGAAAATACACTGACGGGAGGAAAGTTCTCTTTACGTAAACATGATTCTGGAGCAAATATCCTGCAAATCTGGATCTGAAGAAGCAGCTAAACAAACAAAAAACACAAATAAGAAAATGTAGCAGTGTCTGAAAATGAACCTCTAAACCCCGAGACTTGCTGCTAGCGTTAAAAAGTGTGTTGTATTTAAAAATAAAACATACACACAAAAAAATTACACTGTAAAAACAGAAAGAATGGTTGGATTCTTAGATTTACCACAGTCCTTGAACTACTCATTTGCCATTCCATGAAATTTAAACGTCTGACCTTAAAATCCTGATATTATATATAAAATATATATTAAATAAATAATATTAATAATAATAATAGCAATAACAATAAAATCATTATGAATAATAATAGTTTAAAATGCTATTTAATTTGTGTCTGACGGTTCCTGAAATATAACTCCTCGAACAGAGTTTAAGAGGAATATTGTCCATTGAAAACTTCACAAAAATTACACTTAATATGAGAGAATGAAACTGCAAAAACAGAGAGAATGGTTGGATTCTCAACTTTCGGACAGTCCTTGAACTACTCATTTGCCATTCCAAGAAATGTAACCAACATCTTAGCGACAATCATTTTATATATTATGTTTTAAATGTTATTTTATGTGCGTACAATAGTTCCTGCAATTTAACTCAGAATAGTTTAAAAGGAATATTGTCTCTAAGAGAAATTCTGAAAAATTACACTATTTATGAGAGCAACAAACTGTAAAAACAGAAAGAAATGCTGGATGCTTGACTTTCTGACAGTCCTTGAACTACTCATTTTCCATTCCAAGAAATTTAACCGTCTGAATTTCAAAACGTGATCGTTTATATGTATATATATTATTTATTAAATAAATAGTAATTTTAATAATAATGATAGTAATGATTATAAAATTAATAATAATAACAATTTAAAATATAATTTTATTTGTATGTAATAGTGTAATAGTAGCAATTTAACTCTCAGATCAGAGTTTGAAAGGAATATTGTCTATAAAAAAATTCTAAAAAATTGCACCATTTATGATGGATTTCTAATTTTCTGACAGTCTTTGAACTACTCATTTGTGACGTGTCATTCCATTGGAAAATTGAACAAAATCAGAGCTAACAATTGTGATATTTTATGTGTTATATATATTTTATATATTTTTTCAAAAAATAGTAGTAATAATAAAATTAAGAAGAAGAAGAAAAAGAATTTTAAATATTATTTCATTTGCGTATAATAGTATCCGCAACATAAGCCTCAGAGTTTAAAAGGAATGTTGTCTGTAAAAAAATCTACTAAAAATTTGCTCCATTCATGAAAGCAAGAAGCAGTAAATGCAGAAAGAATGGTCAGACTTTCAACTTTCCGACAGTCCTTGAACTACTCATTTGTTCCATTGGGAAATTTAAACAAATCTGAGCTTAAAATTGTGATATTTTATCTAAATCACTTTATTTCACACATCCCTGTTAAAAAAAATACCAAAAATAACCATCTGCTGTACCGAGAAAAACAAAAGAATCTGCGCTCCTCTGTTGAACCGACAATTTAGCTGCGACTGACAAAGACGTGATAAAAATGAAAGGACCTGTTTTGACTGAACTGCAGGCAGTGTCGACAACAGAAACATGGATCAACTAAACGATGGGTAAACATGTTTGTATTTATGTTAGTGGAAGAAGTTCCACATAAGAGGAAAACAAACAAACAAAGAGTACAAAGAAGAAAAGGCATAAATATAGAGAACATTAACCCTTCAGGACAGGGTTTGACTGGAATAATGTCTTATTTCAAAAAACATCCAAAACTGCAGTCAGATTTTCAACTTTCCGACAGTCCTTGAACTACTCATCTGCGACGCGCTGTTTCATCCAACTCAACCAAAAAATTCGACATGTCTCATTTAAAAATTTGCTAAAAATAAACCATTCGCTCTCAGCAGATTCTGTAAAAAACAAAGAATTTTGTGCTGCTTCATGCAACCGTGGAGATCCAAGTGACTCATCTGCAACCAACGGTCATGTGACAGAAATTCTGGGAACTTCTGGATGAACTGCAGGCAGTGTTCAGGAGACATGCATGTAAGTAGTAGAATATCTACACCAGTGTTTCCAGTGTTGACGACAGCTGTGGAAAATGTTTCACATGTTGATTCCTGGTTTTTAAGTTTTTGCAGAATATACACTCTTTAGTTTTTGTGTTATTTCATGATTTCTGGGATCATAAATGAGTCTGTCTGTGTTCTCTGCTACGTTCAGGTGCTCCTTCTCTGCTGCTGTTATCAGTCGGGTCCCACTGCAGGAGGGTGAGCTGCTCCCTCAGGAGTGGTTTCTGATTTTACTGCCCCGACTTTGGAGACACCTTTTGCATATCTATATATATGTGTGTGTGTGTGTGTGTGTGTGTGTGTGCTTTATGTTGCAGAGGAAGGGGCCTGCCGATAACCGCCGGTACAAATTTCAGGTTGGGACACATTTTATGGAGCCAACCTTTGGACGTCGTCACCCCTCCGAACCATAAAACAATAAGAAAAGACACTCCCAAGGTCTTAAAAACACCCCCGACCACACACACACACACACACACACACACACTGAACAAACAGACACCTTGAACCCTTCAGGGTTTGTTGAAGTGGGCGAGGGGCATGAAGGTGGCAGGAAAAGGGTGGAGGGTGACTGACAGTAAAAGAGGAAAAACAAGGAGCGAAGACGAGTTTCATCTTCAGCTCAGGACGACAGAATGATCCAAATACGTTGGACGAAAAATGTTATACTTTCCCTTATTTCCCCTTATTTTTCTTCATTTTTCTTATTTCCCTTATTTTCCCTTACTGTCTTTCATTTTTTTATTTCCATTATTTCCTTTATTTACCCTCATTTTTTACATTATTTCCCTTGTTTGTCTTTATTTTTTATTTCCATTATTTCATTTATTTTTCTCATTTCTATAATTCTCCTTTGTTTCCCTTATTTTTCATTTTTTAATTTCCCTTATTTTCTATTATATCCCTAATTTACCATATTTTCCATTGTTTGCTTTATTTTCCCTTATTTTCTGTATTTCCATAATTAATTTATTTCCCCATTTTTTAAACAATATTTCCCTTATTTTTCTTATTTTCTTTTTTCTCCTTTCTTCTCATTTGTCTTTATTTTTTATTTCCATCATTTCCTTTATTTTTTATTGTTTCCCTAATTTTCCATTACTTTCATTATTCTTTATTTCCATTATTTCCATTTTATTTTCCATTATTTTGCTTATTTTTCTTTATTTTTCTTTTTTCCCTAATTCGCCATTGTTTCCCTTATTTTTCATTTTTTATTTCCCTTATTTTCTATTATTTACCTTATTTGTCTTATTTTCTATTATTTCCCCTATCTTCCATTACTTTCTTTATTTTTTATTTCCATTATTTCCGTTATTTTCCCATATTTTTATACAATATTTCCCTTATTTTCCATTACTTTCTTTATTTTTTTATTTCCATTATTTCCCTTTATTTTCCATTATTTTGTCTATTTTTCTTTTTTCCCTTATTCTCCATTATTTCCCCTTAATTTTTCTTAATTTTTCTTATTTATTTCTTTGGCTTACAACCGGGACCAGAGTACTAATTTTCGTCCCACCTCATTTGAACATGTGTGCAGGTATGACAATAAAGAACCTTGAATCCTTGGATCCTTGAATCCTACACCTGATTTCTATAAATGTGAAAGAAAATCTGATCCCTGAGGGTCTTTGGTTTGCTTCTTTTGCATTTTGCACCCGATAAATTAAACTTTCTGCTCCTCCTGCCATCTAAAACAGATTTCAACTCGTCCAATATTGTAGATTCTAAACAAACATCCACATTTTATGATATAAAAGTAAAAACCAGCAGAAGGAACCTGACGATCTGAGACTAATCCTCCTCCGTACGACTGTTACATATCATCTGGTGACACAGAATTGCTTTAAATGGGGATGTTTAACTATTTTTCCATTAGCCTGCTTTGCGTTATTATTAGCAGCAGCTGCGTTTCCCAGAAAGCGCTGCTAAGTGACCTGAACCTGTTGCTTTCAGGGCTGAGCAGCGGCGATAATGGCGGGCCGAGAAAATTGCAACTGCTGCTGCAGAAGCTCCATTAGGCTTCTTCCGCGAGACGCCCGGGCGTCAAAATGGACGCGTGGATTCGCTCCTTCTCGAACGCGACCCCGGAGCTCGGCGGGTTCAGCCCGACGCTTGTTTCAAAGCTGCCGAGGGTCTGAGGCCTCATTACGTGAAGCAGGAGGCGGCTGCTCTAATTAGCAGCGAAATCGCACACGGGGGGCGAGAGGGGGGAACTCACAACTCCCAGAAACACACACCGCCATGTCCGGGCGCAGGCAAACACACACACAGACAATACAAACATGTCAACAAGTCGCAGCTGGAGCTCAGGACCTGTCAGCAGCACAACGCTGCAGCAGAGGAGGGTTTGTAATATTAATTGCACGGCTTCATATTTGAGTTTGTTAATAATTAAAGCAGCTACTTCACCCTGCACAGTGGAGAGCATCACACACACACACACACACACACACACAATGCGCATGTATGTCGGAACCGAATGAGTGTGCAGACGTCGGACGCACAAACGAGGCCGGGGAGCGGCAATCTGCAGCGCATTCTGACGCGTTTTGGTTGAAAAGAAACAGCAGAAACAAAGAGAGTGTGCAGAGGAAATGTCAGATGTTAATGCCTCTGTGCATTTTTAATATCGTTTCCATTAAGCCGGCCACCGCAACAACCCAAACTGCGTGTGCGCGCTGAAGAAACGAGGCTGAAGGCATTTACATGAGAAATACTCACAAGACGCGCTGCTGCCGTGATTTAAAGTTCACCGGCCGCTGTGAGGAGGCTTTTATCCGGATGCCGCGTTCGAAAAAGCTCACGGAGTTTGGACTAAACCAGAAAACACATCTACGGGAGCCTGACGGTCAGTTTGGGAAGGATCTTGGTCGTGATGTTGCATTCAAAGTCATGTCTAGGAGCGAAAACATGTCAGACGACGTCGTTTATGGTTCAGTCCTTTAAATAGTGTCTATGATTCCGGTTTTTGGACTGTGCTGCACATAACTAGGCAGGAAGTGGTGCCAAATGGTGCAAAAATCAACCCTTTCAGCCTTTCCATTGCAACATAGGAGCCACGAAGCCAACAAAGTAGCATCCTCCATTGTGTTTTGAGGGGAACCTAATTTCGTTTTTGCATCGAGACATAAACTAGACTCTTTACATGTTGGTTTTTACAACTTTTTTGGTTCGTTTCAGGCACAAAAAGACATTTTCACATGTTAAAAGTGATGAAAATCAGTCATTTCTAGG
Organism: Dascyllus trimaculatus; assembly: GCA_024666655.1. Lineage (NCBI taxonomy): Eukaryota > Metazoa > Chordata > Actinopteri > Pomacentridae > Dascyllus > Dascyllus trimaculatus. Next base: position 32,128,377 of record CM045452.1, read on the forward strand.
AGAAAAAACATGTCAGACAACGTCGTTTATGGTTCAGTCCTTTAAATAGTGTCTATGATTCCAGTTTTTGGACTGTACTGCACATAACTAGGCAGGAAGTGGTGCCAAATGGTGCAAAAATCGACCCTTTTAGCCCCGTCCATTGCAACATAGGAGCCATGAAGCCAACTAAGTTGCATCCTGCATTGTATTTTGAGGGGAAAGTAATTTTGTTTTTGGATCGAGACGTAAACTAGACTCTTTAATTGTTGGTTTTCACTCCTTTTTTGGTTCGTTTCAGGCACAAAAAGACACTTTCACATGTTAAAAGTGATGAAAATCAGTCATTTCTAGGAGCAAAAACATGTCAGATGATGTTGTTATGGTTCAGTCCTTTAAAATTGTGTCTATGATTCCAGTTTTTGGACTGTACTAAACCTAACAGGCTGCTTTAAACGGCAGGAAGTGGTGCCAAACGGTGCAAAAATCAACCCTTTCAGCCCCGTCCATTGCAACATAGGAGCCATGAAGCCAACTAAGCTGCATCCTGCATTGTATTTTGAGGGGAATGTAATTTCATTTTTGGATTGAGACGTAAACTAGACTCTTTAAATGTTGGTTTTCACTCGTTTTATTGTTCGCTTCAGGCACAAAAAGCAGTTATACATGGTAAAAATAAAGAACATCAGTCATTTCTAGGAGTGAAAACAGGTCAGACGATGTTGTTTATTGTTCAGTCCTTTAAAATTGTCTATAATTCCAGTTTTTGGACTGTACTGCACATAACAGGCTGCTTTAAACAGCAGGAAGTGGTGCCAGACTGTGCAAAAATCAACCCTTTCAGCCTTTTCATTGCAACGTGAGAACCGTCAAGCCAACTAAGCTGCATTCTCCATTGTGTTTTGAGGGAAACGTGATTTTGTTTTTGGATCGGTATGTAAACTAGACTCTTTAAATGTTGGTTTTCACTTCTTTTATGGTTCATTTCAGGCACAAAAAGACACTTTTACGTTAAAAGTTTGTTTGAAATTCAGACACCAGCATTACTTGTCTATGGTTTGAAAAAAATGCAATTTTGTTTTTGGATTGAGACGTAAACTAGGCTCTTTAAATGTTGGTTTTCACTTGTTTTTTGGTTTGTTTGCTTGGTTAGATGGTCGACACTTTTACCATATTAAATTCAGGCACCAACATTACTTGGTTACGGTTTGGGTAAAAACGTGACCCTTTAGCTACATGTTTGAAGCTCCTCCTCCATTTTTTGGGGGGTGTTACCATGGTGACGAGTCAGTGAGGCAGTAACGTAAATGATGCAAAGATTAGATTAAATCAGAAGACACATCAACAGTCAGAACCAGATTATTCTACAGGAGTCGGTTGGTGAAGGATCTTGGCCGAGATGTTGTGTGTCTACATGATCAGGCAAAACATTATGACCACCTGTCTAAAGTTGTGTTGGTCCAAAATGCTCTGAACCACTGGACCAGAAGACCTCTCAGGGTGTCCTATGGGGTCTGGAACCAGGACGTTGGATCCTTTGGGTGCTCTGGCTTGTCCAGTGGGGCCTCTGTCAATCCAACTTGTTCCACTGCATCCTGTTGATGCTTGATCACAATGGGGTGTAGGAAGTTTGGAGGTCACATCAACATGTTGGACCATTGTCATGTTCCTCCACATGTTCCTGATTGGTTGATGTTGTTTCCATGTGGTGGGGTGCATTTTCATCCAGTGACATTTGGGATTTCCATCAGCATGAGGGAGTGTGTTTGTTGTGGGACCATGTTTATTTTGGTGTCTAAGTCTGATCAAGGTTTTCCATCAGAACACCACATAGTACCAACATGATCAATGGTATTCACTTCACCTGTCAGTGGTCTTAATGTTGTGGCTGATGGGTGTATGTATTAGGGTAAAATATAGGTAAAGATCATAAATCAGCTCCAGCAGCGTCGTCAGATAAGGTAAAAACACCTTTATCTTCCACCTTTCTAAACGAAGGGTAAACTGCTCCCTGAACTCATGTCATCCATGCGTTTCATCAGGATCCTGTACGGCTGCATGCAGACACATCATCAGCACCCCTCCTCTGGTTTCCAGCTCAAATAAAGATCTGAATCCACGGAGCAGCGTTTAATCCAGCTCCTCTCCCCTCCGTCTAATTCAGCTAACAGCCTGACCTCCATAGACCATCCATCCATGCTGGTTCAGACCCTCTGCATCCCCCCACCGGGTGAGGAAGGGAGGAGGAGGGGATCAAAGTCATGCTGTGGTTTGTTTCCTGCCCTACTTTCCTCTGCTGCACCACATTAGGCCATGTGGCCCTGCAGCTCTGCATGTGTGTCTCTGCTCTGCTGCATGTATGTAAGTGAACATGCATGTGACAGCGTGTTTGTGTGTTTCTGAGTGGGGGGAGGCAGCAGGGAGGAAGCGCTCTGTTCTCCCCGTTCACCTGATTCTCCCGACCGCTCGTCCGTCTGCATTCCTGGATGAACCACACGTTCACCTGGTTATCGCGGAGATCGGAGACTTTTAACGGCAGGAGCTCGGAGGAGACGGGAACGTTTACGGGAACATAATCGACCCTTTCAGTCTTTCTGTTTCCACTGCAGAGTCAGAGACTGCAGCGTTAACTCTCCGTGCACCAGAGCAATGCAAAGCAGGATTTACTGGATGGAAGTCCAGCTCTATGCAGGAAGCAGAACAAAACACTGTAAAAAAAACTAACTATAGCATTTAAAAACTGTGTCAAAGGTGAAAATAAAAGCAATTTAGCTGATCTAAATGCAGTAAAAGTGTTGTTTTATTGCCACATATCAAACCAAATTACTATTTGTAAAACACTCATTTTTCACGCAGACATTTGCAATTTTGACGCGTTTTTCTCACAGTCAACATGTAAATTATTACTTTTTTCTGTGATTTTGCTCAATATTATGTGTAAATTAACAAACCAGGGAAAATCTGCAAATTCACTGTATTGGAAAATAATGCTTTTCCTGCTGCTTGTTTTTTCTTCTTTAAATGCAATAAAATAAAGTGTAATTCTGCATTCTAAAGAACAAATTACTATTTGTAAAAACACATTTTTTTCATGTGGAGATTTTCTATTTTGATTGGTTTTCTTACACTCTCGATAAAAATAATAATAATAATAATAACAATAATAATGATAATAATGCATTGGTTTTATTTAGCGCTTTTCTAGGCACTCAAAGACGCTTTACATTGCATTATTCAGTCACTCCATACTAGATGGTGCTAAGCTACATATGTAGCCACAGCTGTCCTGGGGTAGACTGATGGAGGCCAGTCTGCTCCATCAGCCCCTCCAACCACCACCAACCACTCACTCTCACACTGCATCCATTTGCAAATTATTACCTTTTTTCTGTGATTTTGCTCGATATTATCTGTATTTTAACAGGGCTGGTCCCGAATATTCGTTTATTGTGGCGGTTTTCGGATAATAATTCTGATATCTTAATAGTTCTGTGCGCAGCTGCTGGGCGGCGCCGAGCATCGCCAAACGCTGCCGAGCGCTGCCGAGAGTCGCCGAGCGTCGCCGAGGCTCTAGTACCTGGACCTGCCGACTCTGGTGTCACTACATCTACAGTCCTTTTCTTTATATTAACAGCAAATACCTAGAAAATAATGTTTTTTGTTCTTTTAAATGCAATAAAATAAAGTGTAGTTTTGCAGTCAAATACTGCAAAAGAACAAATTACTATTTGTAAAAAATACAGATTTTTGATGTGGACATTATTTACACTTTTGTCTTTATAGTTAAATTCATATGTAAATTTATGCGTTTTTTTGTAATTTTACTAGCTTTTAAGTCTAATTTAACGAAATTGAATTAAAAACTTTCTTTTTTACAGTGTGTTCTCCTGCATGGTGAATTTTACTTTCACTGTATAAAATTAAAGAGTTTAAGAGTTTTGTTAAAACTAGCTGATGTACAGAAAACTGAACAGAGAAGGGATGTCCCCATTTTCTGACTGATCAGTTTCAGAGCAGGACAGAAGAACGGTAAGGATACAAAGTTCGGATAATTTCCATGATCAATAATCAATAGTCTTATCAACCAATAACTGAATAACTGAAAATGCAAGTTGAGACATTTCCTATTACATACGTCATTAGGACATAGATATACTGTCCAAGTTGATCACAGTTTGTCTTGAACACGCAAACTCTGGTTGGACGTCATTAACCACCACAGAAGTCCTTGTCATGGTGCCCGTTGCTAGCTAAACTCCCACAATGCTCTCTGCTCGCCAACATGAACTGCCTGTAGTCTGAGTGACGCCTCCTCTGGTCTCTGCAGTATTAAACAGTAAGAGGCTCCACCTGGTGGAACAACCAGGTACTACAGCTGATCTACAACACATTTTCTGACATGCATGTGGAGAACACAGGTTTTCTACCCTCTAACATTAAATTTCAGACAATGTCCTACTGGAGCTTCACAACAAGCTTCCACCTACAGAACATTAAGGAGGAGACTGAAGGCAGGAATGCAGGTTTTGTCTGAATGCACTGCAGAGATAATCAGTCACCAAGTCTATATACTGGATTAATTTTAATAACTTTACTGCACTTGAAAGGTGTATTATCGAAGAAAATGTTATCGCATAGAGACGCGATATCAGCGGGTACTAAATATTAAATGGCTTCCCTAGAAAAGAGTAAACCGAGCAGAAGAATGTGCTTCTACAACCGAACCAGAATAACCACGATGAGTCAAATCAGACCTGAGATCAGTCTGAGCTGTCACCTGTCTGAGTCTCTGAACAGGATATAAAACCAGCCGCCCGTCTGTCTGTCTGTCTGCCCCTGATGAAGGATAAGAACAACATTCATTTATCTGCATTCGTCTTATTGTGGATTAGCCCTATGCGGCATCACAGATAACGCTGCTACGTCCCATGTATCTTCTCCTTTAGGCTTTTGCATTATAAAAAAAAAAAGATCCGCAATTTTTTATACAGTCTGCCAGCAGAAGCGGTTCTAAACGACTCCGAGATAATGACGTGCATCCACGAGGGGAGAGGGAAATTAAGCGCTGATGTGAATAAAGTGATGAATTTACGTGGACGTTTCTGACGAGGCTGGTGAAAGATGATCTTCAGGAGATGTGCGGAGAATGCAGAGAGGAGATCTGAAGGGTGGAGGGAGGTCCGCTGGAGAGAGGGAGCAAGTTCCTGGAACATCTAGTTGCAGACGATGTCAAGCTCAGTATGAAATCGGATCAATATATCGGCCGAGCCGTGCCCCCCCCGGCCATTTTGTTCTCGGTGTTTCCATGCACTCCTGCCTCCTTCCTGCATGACGTCAGCCTCCCTCTTCCTCGGCTCTCCTTTCTCTTTGGAGAGGCCCTCTAACGCCGGCTCCTTCCTCCAACAAGCCTCTTTATCAGGCCCTCTGGAGCCTCTGAGCCGGTGTGGATGTCTCTCTCTCCTCTCTCTCCTGTCTCTCTTTCTCTGGAGCTCCGGGGGGGGGGAGGATGAGAGGAAGCTTCCCGGCCAGAGACGAGAGGAGGTGGAGGGGCCACTTGTGCAGAGCGATGTGGAGAGCAAGGCTTCCCAACGCGAGCCCACGCATGCAGACGCGCAGCCTCTCTGAAAAGACTGGAGTGCAGGCGGATCTGGCGACCCGACCGGCTCGCCTGCTGCCGGACACGACGACTCCCGTCCAAGGTCGGGTCCCGGAGCTGAATAAATCCACAGTGACAGCTCGAGCCAAGGTTAACTTCGCTGCGGCGCTGCTTCACTTTGCAACAGAAAGACCGCACATCTTCACCTGGTAGAGCTCTCAAGAAGGATCCGACACCTGGACTGGCTCTCAAATGGCTCATATCTTGTATGGGACTGTAACGAATCGCTAGCATCACATGGATTTATGCAATATTCAACTGATCCGACACAATAATTCCTTATTTCTTTTTAAATTAACATAACAAAAAGGTAAACTACACTTAACATCAAGCATATATTCATCACAATAAAGCAACTCTTGCATTTTATAGCCTCTAACTCTGCTGGATTGACGCCAGTGTCCCATATTATATTCGACTCCTCCTGGGATCTCAAACTTCCGTTCCACTTGACGCAACCTTCATTAAACCGTTTAAATAAACTGAGCTCTGTTGTCTCCCGCACATTCCTGCTACGGTGCACTACAAAAAAAGAGCCAAAAATATCAGTAAATTTGCACGCCAAGTGCCTCACTTCACTCTACAACGCTAGAATTTGCAGACGTTCCCTAAACGCCTCACATGCAGGCTCCAGTAAATGCTAACTAGCCGTCTGTGCACAGAGAGGCTTCTAGTCTCCATCAGTTGCTGCAGCAGCTGAAAGGAGTTGAATGAGGAGTTTTAGGACAGATTTACCCCAGTGTCACATTAATTTAACAGCAGGAAGCCACAACTGTGATTAAAATATGATTACTGTGCAGTGGAAGGTGTTAAAATGCAGGAGGAAAATTAGTGGTTTCAACTACTGTATTATGAGGCGTTCAAGTCTGTAGTAATTAAACCCTCCGAAGTTTAAAACTTGCTGGTGGGTTTGGAAGATAAATTGTTTTTAAAAAGTTCCTCCATTTTTTTAGAGCTAGAAATGGTAAAAACTGAAAAAAAACCATCAGATTTTGAGGTTTCCGACGCTCCTTGAACTACCGAAAGTACAAATCTAAGCTTGAAAATGTCATCTGATCATTTGAAATGTCTCATTTAAAAAAAAAATGCCAGATAGAAATGAGATACAAGACTATAAAAGTGAGACACAAAACAAAAAACAAGAGACAAAACAACAAAAACAGGGACAGAAAATGACAAAAATGAGAAATCAAATGATAAACAGAAGGCATTAAAAGAAAAAAATGAGACAGAAAGGAAAGAAAATGAGATAAAACAACAAAACTGAGTCTCAAAACAAAAGAATGAGACAAAAATGACAAAAACAACATAAGAAATGACAAAAATGAGACTCATAAGGACACAAAACCCCCCAAAAATGAGATAAAACATGATAAAAATGAGATGCGAGATGACAAAATCGAGACACAAAACAGAAAATGAGAGACAAAACAACAAAAACAGGGACAGAAAATGACAAAAAAGAGAAATCAAATGACATAAAACAAAGAAAATAGACATAAAATAACAGAAAGGAGATTTAAAACACTACCAAGATGAGTTCTCTCTTCTTTTTCATGGCTGTTCTGTTTCCATAGAGCTTCAGGATTTTATATTGCAGTGAAAATCCACAGCGAGGAAAAATGAGCAACAAAACGCTCAGAAACTGCGACTGAAACACCTTAATGTGTTTAAAGTCGCTGTTTCTTCTTCAATAATGACACATTTCTGGAGAGTCGCCTGGCTTCTCCAACCTTTGCCTCTAATCTGTTCCTGGACTCGGCTGCAGCCACAGGTTCCCCGCCGTCGCTCTGAAGGCAGCGTAAGAGCCTTTCACCTCAGCTGTCACCGCTAAGTTGAGTGCAGACGAAGAGGAGAAAAGTGAGGTGGTGGTCAGGAGCTCTTAAAAGTGATTTAGCGGCCGCCTCGGAGACCATCTGCTGTGCAGGAACGAGCCGCCTGCTCCAGTTAAATGCCCTGACAGCTTGCTGGTTAGGAAAACACCCACCTGATATTAACTCCGGGAGTCGCATCAACCACAAGCTCTCTGGCTGCGCCTTCAAACCGAAGCTCCCCACGGCGCTGAAAGCCCACTAAAGGCGGTGAAAGGTAAAAACTACTTCAGCTTTCCAACGCTCTCACAGGAGGTCTCATGGCAACAGCCGAGCCGTGACCGCCGCTGCTCTCAGACGTCCTTCCAGGAGAAGCGGGGAAGCGGCTGCGATAATTGCAAAGCACCGCTGAAATTAAACTTTCACTTTGACGTGGAGAGAAACTTTTAATTTCATGGCTTCGCAGTTTTCTGTGTTTTCAGACAGCAGGACGCGGATCTGAGCTCGGCTTCACGGGAAGCTCCGATCTCAGCTGCGATCCATGGTTTGTAATTTACTTGAAATAACTGTTTTTTCCGTATTTTAGAACCGTCCAGCGAACGTGACGCCGACGCCTGAGATGTTGTGCTAAATTTTAAAGTGAAGAAACTCATGATTCAGTTGGTTTTTTTACAGTTTCTGGCTGATAAATGGTGTCATCTGGCAGGTTTTTTATAAAAGATGAGAGGCTTTTCGGTGGGTTTTGGGGCTCAGAGGATTCAAAGAAGCGACAGGATACATGAATAAAAAGAGTAGAAGAAGTCGGAAACAAACCAGTTAGAGCAGTCCCTCGCCATATCGTGGTTTCACTGTATCGTAGATTTTTAAATTCTATATTTAACACGTAGTGCACAGCAGATGAGTCGACCCACGTATGGAAAACTCAGCTACGGCCGCTTCCTCTTGAGCTAGTCGGCCTCTGATTGATCGGCGGTGATGGAAGCCAGCCAGAACCTTTGGTCCCACACGGTGAGTGTTTACTGGAAATGACCGTCAGAGAACCGGTGACAGTCTGTAGGATTACCGTAACATCATCATCAGTTTCCCGGTAGGTGGGCAGCCGGACGTCCTCGGTGTCGTTGTGTTTAAAATAAGTTTTTCCCAAGTGGATCGCTGCGTCGCTAGTTCCATTATCGGACACAGCTGTAGAAGCTCCTCTAGATGGAAGGTTTAAGAGTGTAGGAAGGGTTTATAAGAGTGTGGGGAAGGTTCTGGAAACTAACCCCCGCGATAGACGAGGGATCATTGTATTTGCAAACTGCGGAAAAACAAAAAAGAAGAAGTTACAAACTAAATACGTGCATCTGTGTGAGAAATATGCAGAGAAGTCTTCAGGGATTGTATTCATTCATCATGTCTCGACGTCTGGAAAATAGAAAGTTGTTTCTATTTTCCATGAGGTGCATTAACTCTTGGCTGAAATGTAACAAAAACAAAACCACAATGAAGATCATGAAGTCCCGACAAGATTCGGAGAGGTTTTGTGCTCACTGCAATATAAAGTCCTGCATCTCATATATGGAAATGACACAAATAAGAAAAAACAAAAGCTGAATTTCTTTGATTTTTCAGTTTTGAAAGGCTGAAAAAAACTAGTCAGCCTGCAAAATGTTTGAATAAATGTGCCTGAAGTTGTTGCCAACACTGGGAAAAAAATGGAGGCTCTACAAAACATGCATATTTGACTATTTCTCCGTATTGTTATGCGTACACAGCCTGCAGTTCAGCTGAAAAATTTGCAGAATTTTAATCACGTGACTGTTGGTTGCAGCTGAGTCACTCATGGCTCCACAGTTTCGTTAAGAGACGCAGAATTTTTCCTTCTTTACAGAATCTGTTTATTGCAAACTGTTTTTTTTTTTTGCAATTTTTTTTAAACAAGACATGTAGAATAATGTGTGTGAGGAGTCACAGTTGATTAGTTCAAGGACTGTCAGAAAGTTGACAATCTGCTGACTTTTTTAATTAAATTAAATTTCTTTTGCAGTTTCTGTTTGATGAATGTTGTCATTTTGGTGATTTTTTTAGAGATAACACACCTTTTAATCCCACCAGAGGGGTTTAGAGGGGAAAGGAGGTCGCCGAGTTTTAGTCAGGTGACTGTTGGTTGCAGCAGAGTCACTCATGGCTCCACAGTTGCGTTACAGGACGAAGATTTTTTTTAAAATTTACAGAATCTGTTTATTTCAAGTTGGCTATTTTTTAAGTAGAATGAAGAGACTTTTAAACCCACCGGAAGGGTTTAGAGGGAAAGGAGGTATTTATGAATTTTGCTGTTTTCATTCAACTTTTTCAGTGCTACACCAGAACGACACAAAGCATGACAAAACAACAAAAACAAAACAGAAGCTGAATATCCAAGATTATTAATTTGTTTTAAATGTGAAAAAACCTGGAATCAACACGTCCAACATGTTTCTAAGTGCCCGAAAAAAAATGGAGGCTCTGCAAACTATGTGTATTTGACCATTATGCGTAAACACTGCCTGCAGTTCAGCCGAACATTCATTGCTTTTTAGTCAGGTGACCGTTGGTTGCAGCGGAGTCACTCATGGCTTCACAGTTGCGTTACGGGATGTGGAATTTTTCCTTATTTACAGAATCTGTTTATCACAAGCTGCTTATTTTTTGGAAATTTTTAAAAGTAACCTGTGGAATAAACGGATTTTGATGATTTTTCCCATGGAATTGTCACAGATGAGTAGTTCAAAGACCGTCAGAAAGTTGAAAATCTGACGACTCCTTCCGTTTTGACGGTTTCTGCCGGATAAATTTTGTCTTATTGGTGATTTTTAAAGATAATACACCTTTTAAACCCGCCAGAGGGGTTTGGGATTCATTTAGGTTTTTAGAAAATGCTCTGTTTAATTTTCCACAACTTCTGGGAACACGCATTTCCGTCCTTCCTGCGTCCGACCGACCGACAGTCCTCAGGCGGCGTTTCCCAGATTCCTCCGCTGGAATCACAAACGGCCTCTGCTTGGATTGGACTTCAGCCGAGCAGGAGAAGCTCTTCGGCCTCTCAGCTCTCTGAGTGTTGTGGCATTTGGACGCCTCCGGGCCTCCTGTGGCTTCCAGAGGAGGAGGAGTGACCTTTTAACGACACGGAGCTCAGCCTTCAGCCACAGCCTTCCCATGATGCCACCGTCTCCTTACAAACCTCTCTAACTAGCCTCCGTCACCGCCACCCTTCATCCTCCATCCAGCTCTGCCTTCTCAGCTTCTTCTATCAATGACCAATTTAACTAAAATGGAACCTACGAAAGGCCGAGTGGAGGTTTTATCACATCTTCATGCTTGTTTTTTTAAATTTCATGTGTATATATATTTAATTACTAGCAGTATATCCTTTAACTAGCTCTGCTTCAGTGTATTAATTGCTAGTTCTGTTCATCCTGGTGCTGTAAGTTGATACTGTTAGCTATTTATGATATATTATATATATTTTTGGTCAGTTCCATTTACCGTTTTATTATTATCAGGTAAAATATGCGATCAGAATTAAGGTATTAAGTTGTTGTTTCTGTGCGCGACAGTCAACGCCGACAAGGATAAAAGATGAACAAACGCCAGTGTTCCAAGTCAGATTAATGAATCAGGTGCATGACAATAATAATAATGAGTATAATAACAATATTTACTGTGTTATTTCAGAGACGCAGCTGCACAGATTGTGCCAGGACGTGCAAATTATCCTCCTGGGAATCTGCAAAAGTCTCACAGTATCTGACGAGCAAATCACCCTGAAACGTCCCCAGTAGATTCCCCACATTGAGGCGGCCATGTTTTTTTGTAACACACTGGAATTTGCACGTTGCGACGTGTAAATGAGGTGTCGCTTCGTTAAGCTTGCTCGCATTACATTCCAGAACATTTCACTTCACTGCGACGCAAAGTCCTGCACCTCTGTGTGGAAACGGAACAGCCAAGAAGGAGGAGAGAGGACTCGGGAACGTCAGGAACACTGCCTGCAGTTCAGCCGAGGGATCCCAGAATGTTTATCACGTGACTGTTAATGGCAACTATTAGTTTTTTACAGAATGCGGTTATTGCAGACTGATTTTTGTACATCGAGACACGCAGAGCCGGCTCGCCCTGTAGGCCAGTGGTTCTCAACTGGTGGGTCGGGACCCAAAAGTGGGTCGCAAAGCCATTTTTAGAGGGTCGTAGAAGCATGTCCCCCCTCCAAAAAAGTAGTGGTATAAAGTTTTTTATTTTAAGGGACGTGTTTCTTATGACACAGTTTGCTTTTAGTGGTGGTGACACAGTAGTTGACCACTATTAATCTCTAGATTTATGCTAAAACGTGCCAAAAATGAACCAAAATGGGCCAAAATATGCTCAAAACTTGGCAAAAGTGTCCAAATAAGCCAAAATGAGCAAAAAATAAGCTAAAATTTAGCTTATTTTTTTTTTAATTTAAGCTGTATCAGAGTGTGTTGAGACGACACCCAAATAAACCTTAATTTGTTATTATTTTAAGGGACGTGTTTCTTATGACACAGTTTGCTTTTAGTGGTGATGACACCAGTAGTTGACCACTATTAATCTCTAGATTTGGCTCTGGCAGCTTATTGGAGAAATTTTTGCTAAAACGAGCCAAAAATGAACCAAAATGGGCCAAAATATGCCCAAAACTTGGCGAAAGTGTCCAAATAAGCCAAAATGAGCAAAAAATAAGCTCAAATTTAGCTTTTTTTTCTTAAAATTTAAGCTATATCAAAGTGTGTTGAGACTACACCCAAATAAACCTTAATTTGTTAACAAGAACAGCAAACTTCAAAAAGTTGGGTCGCGACTGTTATTGATAGAGACATAGTGGGTCCTGAGGCTGGACCAGTTGAGAACCACCGCTTTAGGCAATACAGGCAAATGCTAAAGGCGCCGTGGCCTCCAGGGGGCGCCACAAAATCTGGAAAAAAAAAAAAATTCAATACAATTACATTAAAACTTGTTTTTGCTAATAACACTTAAAATGGAAAAGCTTGCACTGATTCAAATGGAAAGCAAAGCCCAAATAATATTACTGTAAAACAATGCTGGTAGATTTCTCTCATAAGCGTAATCACTGACGGAGGGGGGGCCGCCATGTAAAATCCCACATTGGGCGCCACACTGGGCAGGGCCGGCCCTGGAGGCACGTAAAATAAAGTCATAGCTGGTCGCAGATGAGTCAGTAACTGCTTTACAGTTGTGCCAAAAAAAAAAAAAAAAGCACAGAATTATTATTATTATTTTTTAACAGCATCAGATTACTGTCTATGCTTTTGTTATCTGACATGTAGAATAAAGGGAGTTTAACAAAATAGTACGGTTTGATCTTAGATTTAGTGATTCTTTCACTAAATGGAAATGTCAGTAATTTTTTTTATGATGTGAACACCAATTTTGGTTGCTGTACCTGGTTTGTTTTGGAGAAATTTCATATAACACGGGGCTGCATGGTGGATCGGTGGTTAGCAGTGTCGCCTCACAGCTAGAAGATCCCCGGTTCGCGTCCCGGTTAGGACGCCTGGGATCTTTCTGAGTGGAGTTTGCATGATTTTGATGAAATATAACTTTTAAGCTTAGATTTGGTTAAATTTTCTGATGGAAACGTCACACATGGTTCGTTTAAAGGCTCGAACAGCTTTGCGTAAACACTGCCTGCAGTTCAGCCGAGAGCCTTTTCTTTTTTTTACTGAATTTGTTTAGTGCGGATGGTTTATTCTGGCTTATTTTTCAAACCCAAAATAACCAAAAACATGTTTAAATATGATTATTTAAGCTCAGATTTAGTGATTTCTTCTGCTGTTAGTCACTGATGTCGTCTTAGTTGCGCCGAGAGACGCAAATGTTTCTGTTTCTCGCAGAATCTGGTTCGTACACGGGATTTATTTTGATTTATTTTTAATCTGACATCTAGAATGAAGTGATTTTAGCCAAATGTCCCTATTTAAGCTTAGAATTGGCATTTTTCTGTTGGAAATGTTGATGAATTTTGATCCGTCGGTCACAGCAGAGTCACTAATAGTTTGTTAGTTGTGCAGAGGAATGTAGAATTTTTTTTAGCTTTTTACAGAATCTGATTAACACACAATGTTTATGTAGCAGAAATTTTAAATTACACATGTAGAATAAAGTGATTTTGATGAAATGTCGTGATTTGAAGCTTAGATTTGTTTCTGATGAACGCTTCAACACGTCTTTCAAACCCGTCAGTGGATTTTGGGGTTCGGAGGGTTGAAGTTGAAGAAGTTCTCTTTCTGCCTGAGGGTTTTCTCTTCCTCTTTTCATTCAGCCCGCCCTTCATTTCATCACCCTCCACGCCGAGGAGAAGCGGCCAGAGCCAAAGGGGAAGTGATGGAGATCAGTCGGAGCGCTTCCTGCCGCCTGGAGATGAACCGTCGGCTTCGCTCACATCAGCTCACCTTGCCTCCCGACTCTCCTCATCCGCTGCTCACCGTCCACTCGTTACGGCAGCGGCGGCTAATTGCCGGATCCTTGCAGCATTAAGAGACAATGCGAGCGGCTTCAAAGCGAGCTTCACACAATGAGGGAGCCTTTCAACACGGAGACGCTGAGTGCTGGAGAGGCAGGTAGGACGGAGGGAAGGAAGGAAGGTGGGAGGAAACTCAGAGAGTGACAGTCGTAATGAAGCAGACCTTGGAATACAACGTAGCGTCTTCCCGGAGAGTTTCCACAATGAAACCAATTTATTCCTAAAGCCACCTCAAAGGACGCGACAATCTGCAAATGGAAAACCGACATCTGATAAACCGCCTGTGTTTGTCTCAGATGCGTCCCTCAGAGTGCAGCGATATTCCAGGAAGCGAGTGTGAAGCGGAAACTATAGAAAAAGCAGCTTGCAGGTTTTTTTTTCACACCTCGTCGAAGCGGATCTCACCGACAAACAGAGAAGCAGCTTCAGAAGTTCAACAGCAACGTCTTGACACGGCTCCTGCAGATCCGTTCAAGTGCAACGACAGCAAACAGCTTCATATTGTGAACTTTAAAACCCCAACAATAGGCTTTAAAGGCAGCACATCTTTAAAAAAAACACCTAAATTACACCATTTATCCTCCAGAGACTGTAAAAAACTGAAAGAATAATCAGATTTTCAACTTTCTGACAGTGAAAATGAACTAATTCACTAAACTGAAGCTTAAAATTGAAAGCACTTCATGTTACGCGTCTCGTCTGAAAAAATTGTCAAAAATAAACAGTTTGCGCGAACTAGATTCTGTAAAAAACAAAAAATTCTCCACTAATTGGCGGAACTGAAAAAGTAGACGCCACTGAGCTGCGACTGACAGTCCTGTGAGGAAAATTCAGAGACTTTTTAGGCTGAACTGCAGGCGGTGTAATTGCAATAACACCTGTGGAGACTTAGAAAAATGTCGATTCTAGGCTTGTTTCAATTCTGACCAAACAAATAATCAAAGAAATAAAAAAAGCATTGCTCCACATACTCTAGATGTTCAACTATTTCCATGTTTCTGGCCTCTACAATCTTTTTTTTCTACTCTGCTCATCAGCTGTAGAAAGATGTTTCACCATTTTGGATGTATCTTCCGACAAGCTAGTGACAGTTTGGGTTTGTTTTCTGTCTCGTTTGTTAAATTTTTGTGTCTCCTTGGGACAGTTTGATCTCCTTTCTGTTGTTTTTTGCCATTTTGTGTCTTGTTTTCATTGTTTCGTGTCTGTTTGTGGTCGTTTTGTCTCCATATATTATAGATATCGACTTATTTCCAAGTTTCCATCCTCTGTAGACTTTTTCTCTCTACTCTGCTCATCATTTCTAGAAGGATGTTTCACCATTCTGAATGTATCTTCCAACAACTTCCTCCTCTGTTCACTGTTTTTTAGCCACGCTGTATTTATTTTACTGATCCACTATGTCTCTCTGTGGGAACACACTGCCTGCAGTTCAACCCACAAACTCTGAATTTTTCTCACGCGACTGTCGGCCACATCTGAGTCAAATTCGTGATTTTTTTGGGCGAATTTTCATCAAAACGTCGCCATTTTCTGGTGAGACTTTGTTATTTTTCCCGACAAAACTTTACTTCACATGCGATGCGTTCGAGGTCCATCGGAAAGCCGAAAACCCGGTGTATTTTTCAGTTTTTACGGTTTCTGGCGCGAATAAATGGTGTGATTTTGACATTTACTTAAACGATGACTCGCCTTTCCGACCTGCAACTGGAGTCCTTAACATTAAACACATGTTCCATGGCAAATCCCTTAAATCTGTCTGATGCTTTCAGGTCTTTAAGGGTCTGTCGCTGCAAAAACAACAATGCTAAAGGACAACCAATGAGACGCCAAGGAGTCCTGACAAAGCAAAACAAGTAGCAGAACCAGAACTCCAACTGTTTCCTCTACGACTTCACCAAAATGATAAAACAAGGTCTTCCTGCACGACCAGAATCTCACAAAGGCTCACAGAACTCTCCAGAACCAGCAGCGCCGTGGTTTCTTACCGTCGTCCTCCTTGCCGTGGGCGTTGCTCGGACTGTGGTGCATCCTCTCTCCTCGGCTCGCTGGGCTCAGGTCGGACGCCGCTCCCAGATCAGCTGATAGCCATGTGGGCTCGCTCATCTCTGCCTCCTCCTCGCTGCTCAGTGAACTGTCATCCTGGACACGCAAAAACAGGCAGAAACACGGCGTTAAACTTCCCCGTTTGGTCCCCAGAACCTGCACCCTTAAACCTTAAACCAGCCCCAGAGGTCTGCAGAACCAAACATGAAGCAGCGTTTTCTGGAGTAACGTCCAACTCTACCCGACTCCCTGACGACCCGCTCTGCTCTGTAAAGGTTAAAAATGATCATAAAGATAATAGTTTGAGTGATATTTATCATTTAGTTCATCAAAATAAATACATCTGTGTCCTTTACCGCGTTGTAAAGCACTTTGAGTGAAGCCAGTGTTCAAAACAAACAGAGCTTCATCTGTCGGCCTCAGTAATAATGAGGTTAATTCAGCAGGTTAATCAGTGTAATCACAGCTTCCACTTCTAATATGGGAA
Source organism: Dascyllus trimaculatus (assembly GCA_024666655.1). NCBI lineage: Eukaryota > Metazoa > Chordata > Actinopteri > Pomacentridae > Dascyllus > Dascyllus trimaculatus. The sequence continues at coordinate 32,144,873 of CM045452.1, forward strand.
ATCTTCTGGCAGCAATGGTTTAAAAAAAACACAACAAAACACTGTAAAAAATAATGGCAAGTATTTGTAAAATGAAAATATTGTTTCCTGATATAAAGGCAGTAAAACAGTTTTTGTTTTTATCTTTTTTTAGTTATTTTTTTCACTTTTTCTATGATTTTACTGGATATTATCTATAATTTACCAAAACAGGAAAACTCTATAAAATATTAGTTAAATTATTAAAAATAATAATAATGATACACATATTCTTTCTTTAAATAATGACAAATACCTCTAAAATGACAATATTTTTCCTGATTTAAATGCAGTAAAACACTGTAACTTTATGGTCGAACATTCAATATATACAATGAAAATTAAGATATAGTAATATTGAATTGTAGAAGAATGAATTACGATTTCAATGTGGACAATATTTACGTTTTTGGTCTGTTTTTTTTAAGGTTAATATGTAAATTAACACGTTTCTTTCTGTGATTTTATTCGATATTCTGTGTAATTAAACAAAGCAGGAAAAAAATTCTGTAAAATAACAATTTAAAAAAATATTCTACCATCTTTCAATCCTACAAATACACAATTTTCTTTTAAATAAAAGCAAATATTTGTAAAATAACAACATTTTTTCTGATTTAAATACAGTAAAACAGCACAATTTTACAGTCAAATGCGAAAAAAAAGAATAAATTATGATTTATTAAAACACAGGTTTTTGATATGGATTTTATTTATAGGTTTGGTCTGATTTTTTTATGGTTAACTAGTAGATTTTTACTTTTTTCAGTGATTTTACTAGACATTATCTGTAATTTAACAATACAGGAAAAATCTATAAAAATAATAATTAAAGCATTAAAAATTATTTACTATTTCTTACTCCATAATACACATAATTTTTCTTCAAATAATGGCAAATACCTTGATTTCAATATTGACAATTACCGCGTAAATTAATACCTTTATGTCATTTAACTAGTTATCATCTGTAATTTCTGTGCACTGTCGTAAATTCTTTTAATAAACAGTTGGAAAGTTGGTTTTTTTAAAGTTAATTTTTTACAGTGCAGGTGGAATTTTTGAGCTATTAAGACGTTGTGAAGACGCTGGAAATAAAGATGGTGCGTTAAGTGAGAAAACACTTTAATGGAGCCGATTAAACAAGAGAGTAAAGTCGATATTTTCTGTGTGTAAACCTGTAAATCCACCTAAACTCTTATTAACCACGTTCTTGTGAATGGAGCTGTGTGTTTACCGACGCTTTAAGCCATTTTTAATCTCTTTATTCAGCGCTTTGTTGTGTCAGAGGAGCCCCGACTCCAGTTTACAGTCAGAGCGAACAGGAAAAACGGCGGGAAAAGCAGCGGGAAAAACGGCGGGAAAACAGTTGGAAAATGGCGGGAAAACAGCAGGAAACGGCGGGAAGGGAAATCAAACACAGCCGGCTGCTCAGTGTGCAGCAGCTTCGGGGCTCAACATCACGCCGACGTGTTTCCTTCCAACTCTTCCTCTGTTCAATCATAAAACGACATCAAGAATCCAACTCAGCCTCTGGGAAACTAGTTTCTTTTCCCACACTGAAGCGCCTCCAGAACTCTGTGAGACTTTAGAAGAAGTCTTTCATGAAACAGAGCGTTCGGCTGCGGTTAGACTGACAGAAACAAGGCAGCTGCTTCTGAACTCGGATTATAGAGACTGCAGAAATAACAGAAATAAAGAACTTTACATGCAGGTTTCTTGCTGCTACACAAATGGTGGAAAAAACAGCAAATATTTGTCAAATAATGATGTTTTCAGCTGATTTAAACTCAGAAAAACTTAATTTCTAAGGTTGTAAAAGGGCGACTTTTCATTTACAAAGATGCAGATTTTTCTCAACAATTTTCGTCTGTTTTTTAACGTTTAACAACCCTTAAAATACACTTTTTTTTCTTTTAAAAAATGGAAAATATCTGTAAAATATTTAGTTAGTAATTAAGTAGTTAGTAATTTTCCAGTTAAACATTGTAAATGAGCAAATTACTATTAAAAAACAAAATTAAAACACAGATTTCCGATGTGGACGCTGTTTTAATTTTATTTTCTAACATCTAAATTTATTTTTTTTGTAATTTTTATGGTCACACAAAAAAGAAGAAATTCCTCTTGGTAAAAATTCAGCTTTTAAAACAGACATTATCTACGGCTGTGGCCTAATTTTACATGGTTAACGTGTAAATAAATATTTTAATAATTTTACTGGTTATTTTGTGTAATTTAAAAAACAAAAGTCTGTAAAATAGCAGTAAATTGTTTTAAAAAATCACAATGAAAAATTTAAAAAATGTAAATAAATAAATTAATTAATTCATTTGACTCCATTATTAACTGTAATTTATTGATTTAGTTTTTTTTCCTGAGTCCTTAATGCTCAGAATTCTTCTTCAAAATATGTAAATATGTGTAAAATGCTGATTTCCACACTAATTCCAATAAAATGCTGGACATATTTACATTTTTTTTTTACAGTTAACATGTAAATTAATGCCTTTCATTGCTCTTATTTTACTGACATTAACTATAATTTAACCAAACAGGGGAAATCCGATGAAGGAGCAAACAATTTCAGTTTCTTTACATTCTGCTGTTGCTCTAAATTCCGACACCGACAGAAGCATCCCGAACATACGAACCCACGCTCCTGCTTGCTTTACACTCACGTCATGCTTCGCTCTGAGCAGGAAGACGATGCATAATTCAGCAGAACACGTCTGACATGTGAGGAACCTAACGAGAGCCGCCCTGCAAGCAGCACAACAGGCAGGAGACGCAGTAAAACGTCTCAAACCCTCATTCACATGCAGCTGTTTGCATGTTTTTGACGCGACATGAGAGCAGCTTCGGTTCCTGTCGTGTGTCGCGTCTTTAACGTTTGCTGAAGGAGGATCCTGTCACCTGTTAAATAACCAGAGGATCAAAGTGTAGCCGAAGCCTGAGGTCAGGAGGTTCTCAGGGAGGTTTGGGGGGTGAGGACGGGGGAGATCAAGCTAATCTGTCCTCCTGAACACCTTCCAGCTTTAAAGTAAGAAGCTTGTTGCAGCAAAGGAAGAAAGGAACAATCAGCCGGCCGAAAATAAAACTGGATATATGTTAAAAATATATCAAATAAATAGAATAAATCTGAGGATGCCAGGAAAAATACAGGTGAAAATATCTGTGAATATTTTATTATGATGTTATTTTGAATTGATTTAAATAAAGTAGGATGATGTAATGTTATGGCCATTCATTGTAATTTTTATTTTTAATATATATTTTTTTTCATTTTTACAGTCAACATGTAAATATATAGTTTTTTTTCTCTGTGTTTTTATCGATATCAGAAATTTAACAAAATGGAGAAAATCTGTAAAATAAAAGTTGAAATATAATTAAAAATAAAATATCTTCAATTTTTAAATCAAGTTTTGGGGAAAAAAACAATTAATATTAGTAAAAATACAGATTATTGATGTGGACATTTGATACGGTTTCTTTTGCAATTGATATGTAAAATAATATTATTAATTATTAATTTTTAAATAAAATGTTTCTTGTGTTTTTATTTATGAAAATATATTTAAATTCATTTATTTATATTTACTTTTATTTTAGATAAGGGAAATCAAAAAACTAACAATCTAAAAAATATTAGTCATCTTTCAGTCCTTAATATAAATATTTATCTGGTAAATGACAGCAAATATCTGTAAATTAAATATTTTTTGTTGATTTAATTAAGAGTAAAATAGTACAGTTTTCCAATTAAACATTGTAAATGAACAAACTCCTATTTGTAAAAATACAGATATTTAATGTGGACGCTGTTTACAGTTTTGGCTACAAAATTCAGTTTTTAAATGATGGTTTATTGAAGATTTGATGAAAGCCTCTATCACCCCTGTGAAAAAGTAATCGCCCCCCTGAACCTGATACCTGGTTGGTCTCTTGGCAGCAACAGTTAAATGTTGGTTCCAGCTTGTGATCAGTCTTTTCCATCACCATGGAGGAATGTTGGTCCACTCTTCTCTAGAATAGTTTGAATTCAGTCACATTAGATGGTTTTCTGTCCTTTTAAGGTCTTGAACAGCATCTCAATTGGTTCATTCAGTTCTTCCTGAGCCCCTCAGAGGTGGACTTGCTTGTGGTCTTTGGGTCTTCGTCTTGCTGCATGAACCATTAGTGTTGAGCTTCAGGTCATGAACTGATGGTGGAGATTCTCCAGGAGGATTTTCTGATAGCGAGCAGAACTCATGGCTCCATCAGTGATGACAAGTGGTCCAGGTCCTCCAACCATCACACTACCACCACCATGTTCCACTGTTTGTAGATGTTCTTCTGGTGGATGCAGTATCAGCTTTACACCAGATGTAACGGACCCATGTCTTCTAAAAGTTCCACCTTTGACTCATCAGTCCACAGGATGTTATCCAGAAGTCTTGGAGCTCATCCAGATGAACCTTTATGTTGTTTTTGGTCAGTAGTGGTTTGATCCTTCAACTCTCCATGGATCCATTTCCTCCCAGAGTCTTCCTCATTGTGGAATCATGTAGACGGACCTTAACTGAGGCCAGTGAGGTCTGCAGGTCTTTAGATGTTCCTCTGGGTTCTTCTGTGACTCCTGGATTAGATATGGATGCTCTTGGAGAAATGTTGGTGGTTGGTCCACTCCTGGGAAGGTCCACCACTGTTCCATGTTCCTCCATTAGTGGATAAAGTCTCTCACTGTGCTTCTCTGGAGTCCCAGAGCCTCAGCAATGGCTTTGTAACCCTCCAGACTGATGGACGTCAATGACTTTGTTCCTCATGTGTTCTTGGATCTCTTTAGAACGTGGCATCATGAGCTGCTTTTAGAGACCCTTTAGCTGCTTCACAACACCAGACAGGTTCTATTAGTGATGTTTAGATCCAACAAGCCTGGCAGTGATCAGATGTGGGTGTGGATGGAGAGACTGAACCCAGTGGTAGACTGGTAGCTAAGGGGGCAATTACTTTTCCACATTGGTTTATCTTTATCTTACGTGAAAATTTGTTTGATGATCTGAAACAATTGCGTGCGACCAATAAGCAAAAATAGAAGGTTTCTGTAGGGGGGGGGCGAATACTTTGTCACGGCACCTTGTGGATCAAACCATATGGACGCCGGGGGGGAAACATAAAACACAAAGCAGCTCAGTTCGTCTGGATATGAGTGTTAAACAAATCCAAAAATATCAGTCAAATGACTAAGATGATAGTGAAATCAAACAATAACCGACCCCTCCCCCCTTCATGAGGCGGACACTTGGTACAGTCTGATTAGCAGCTCACGTATTTCAGCCTGCAGCTTTCTGGAGTAGCTAAGGGGGAAGTACTTTTTCAACACAGGGCCAGATGGGCGAGAAATCATCACCTAAAAACTGCATTTTGTGTTTTCTTGTTTTGTTTTTGTCTTGCGTTAAGACTAGTTCGACGATCTGAAACATTTACGTGACAAATGTAGGGGGGCAAATACTTTTCGCACGGTGTTGTACATGTCTGAGCTGAAATCGAGATTAAAGAAAGCCTCGCTCTTTTTGCTGCAGTCAGGAATAAACTGAAGGGGAATCCGTGGTTTCCATCGAGAGGCTGCGTATCTCCTCCTCTGTGCTCGCTGAGTCCATGTGGCAGCGCTGACCCATATCTGTCCGTTACTGAGGCCTCAGCAGAGGAGTTTCCTCGGCTCGTCACGGCGGATTATTCTCCTCGCTGCACACAGCAGCAGCAGCAGCAGCAGCAGCAGCTTCCTCATCGGTCTGAGCTGCGTCATTAAAGCAGAAAAGGCCTCAAACCTCCAGTTAAAGCTGCTGCATCAGCCTCAGATCACAGTCAGAGGAAACACAGCAGGTGATGTGATGTTGGTGCTGCAGCGGAGGGGGAAGCTTCCAGGTGACAGAAACCCTCGGCGGAGCCTTCAAGCCCGCTTTAAGATTCACGTTTTAGCGGTTTGTCCCGCGTCTCGCTCGTCCTTTGATGCGACTGAATTTACACTTCAGGGCTGCGGTTGACGGGGTCTGTGATGCTGAGGAAGACGCCTCGGTGCAGCTGCAGGCCTCAGTGTGCAGAAGAACGCCGAGGCCAGGCGTTCTGGATGCGCTGTTAGAGCAACTGTGGCTGTCACTTCCTGCTCTGCACGTTCAGACAAGCTGGGATGAGCAAAGCTGTTGAATATTAACACTGTTTAGCTGCCAGCTGCTGAAGAACGAACATTAATTTAAATTTATTTTATAGAAATGAGGTGCAGGATGTGTTCCAGTTCACTTTTACATCATAGGGAGATCATCTAAAACGATAAATATCCTTAAAATGTTTCTAAACGTTAAATTAAAACATTTTCTATAAAACATTATTGTAATTTGAATATGGACAGAATATTATCTGAAGCTGAGTTGATGTTTAATTTGTCGATGCTGCATTTGGCGCAGAAGAAATTCTACCAAACGTTCTGCAGAGAAAAGACAAAGTTGTGTATAATAAGGATTTAAAAAATGGTGAAGAGATATTTTATTTTTATTTTCCTGTTCAGCAAAACTTTAAAATCCAATAAAATCACAGAAAATTATTAAATATTAGTCATTATTCTATTAATTATTATAATGCATTTAAATGAGTAAAAATAGCATTACTTTCATATATTTGTTATCTGAGGGAAAGATTCTGTATATTAAAGATAAAAAATGATGAATCATTTTTAGTTGATATTTTAATTTTTTTCCTGTTTTACAAAAATATAAAATCCAATAAAATCACAGAAAAATGATTAATTTACATTTTTTAAATGGCACACAAAATAGTTTTTTTTAAAAAACAATAATACATTGTTTTACATTTGTGTTACCATAAAAATTACAATAATGTACTGCATTTAAATCAGCAAAAACATCATAATTTTACAGATATTTGCCATTATTTTTTCTGTTATGTTTTTTTTTTTTACATTTTCAGTAATTTTAAAACATTTTCAGTATTTTTAAAAAATATTTTCAGTATTTTCAAAAACATTTTCAGTATTTTTAAAAAATATTTTCAGTATTTTCAAAAACATTTTCAGTATTTTTAAAAACAATTTCAGTATTTTGAAAACATTTTCGGTATTTTTAAAAATGATTTTAGTATTTTTAAAATATTTTCAGTATTTTTTTAAAAAATTCAGTATTTTTTAGATTTTTTTCTGGTATCCTTGCTGTCAGATTTTAATTTTTTTATCGTTTTTTATTTCTCTGTTATGTTTAGTGTTTTTTAAACCGCATGCAGGTAAGAAGCAGAGTTTTTGTGTTGACTTATTCTTTGTAAGTTTACATGTAAAAAAAGGGACATTTATAAAAATACAGATTTTTTTTTTTACAATTAATATTTAAATTAATATCTTTTTTCTGCAATTTTACCGTAATTTGACAAAAATATTCTGTAAAATAGCCGTAAACTGGGAGTAAAATGTGAGAAATTCAGCTCCTCCTCGTGGCTTCATCAGGGTCTTTCTGAACGGAGCTTCACTCTCAGCGTTTCCTCGGTCCTAACGTGGATCTTCTGTTCTTCGGCGGTTATCTGCTAATTGAAAACGAGCTAATGGCTGCAATTGAAGAGGAATTAAAGAGAAGATTGAAACACGGCGGCCTCGTTTGATCGTGTGTCCGAGCTGATTCATGCTGCGGTGAATTAACGGCCGATTAAAGCACCTGAACCGCTCTGGAATCTGGGTTCATCCGTTTAGTCTCGCCTCTGAACTGGAGGCTTTTATCTGAGCTGCAATCAGACGCCGCAAAAATCATCATTGAAGAGCCCATTGTACCTCTTTACTGTGTTCCTCTGTGAGTCACACAGTATTCTTATTTTATTTATCTATTTATTTTACAACAAGCCACTGTAAAATGCTCTACTGCTTTTAAATCAGCTAAAGTATCAATATTTTTTAATCAATATTTGTGGTTAATTTTATTTTTAATTTATTGATTTTATTGATTTGAATGTAATTTTTCACAGTGCAGTATTTCACTATTTTTACCATATTTTTTGGCACAACTGCAATGAAATTTTCATGTTTTTTTTTTTATTTTTTATGATTTATTTATTATTTCTTTTAACAATATTTCATTAAAAATATAATGTAAATGTACGGCAATTGACCAAAGCAAGGAAAGTGGTACATTATTTTTTAAAAATCCTGTTAGAAAATGTGTTTTAGCTCAAGTTTTTTGTATTTTTCCTTTAAATAAATGAAACCTCATGAGGTATTTTAAACCTTCACATCTTCAGTAGCATCTTTTGGACTTTATCGCTGCAGGAAAAAGCGCCTGAAGCCTTGTTTTTAAAAACATTTTAAGCATATTTAAAACATTTTCAGTATTTTTTAAAACATTTTCAATATTTTCTAAAAACATTTTCAATATTTTTAAAACATTTTTATTTGAATGTATTTTTTTACAGTGCACTGTTTCACCATTTTTACCATATTTTTTGGCACCATTGCAATGAATTTTCCATATTTTTTTTATTTTTTATGATTTATTTATTATTTCTTTTAACAATATTTCATAAAAAATATATAGTGTAAATGTATGGCAATTGACCAAAGCATTATTAAAAAAAATCCTGTTAGAAAATGTGTTTTAACACAAGTTTTTTGTATTTTCCCTCTAAATAAATGAAACTTTATGACGTATTTTGAACCTTCATATCTTCAGTTGCATCCTCTGGACTTTATCGCTGCAGGAAAAAGCGCCTGAAGCCTCGTTGGGTTTGGCGTTTTCATGAAAAATACAACAAATGTCGAATATCGCTGCGCGTTTTCCTTTAATTGTGCTGCTGATTAAAGAAATCTTCAGTCCCGAAAGCAGATGAATAAATCAGCAGCTGCACTGGAGCTCTCCGAGGAACCCCTCCGTCCCCCGGCTCCGATAAGAGAAGCAGCTCCTTTCTAATGCGTGGCTTTTGTTTATTAACGGCGTCGCTAACGAGCCGAACTCATCTGCATACAGATGAACGGACGGACGCAGGATCAGGACTCAGCAGTGCTCTTTAATCCGCTGCTCGGCCTGCAGGATTCTGCGGTTCTGAAGTGGTTTATGGGTGGAAAGTCTCATCTCTGAGCTCATTAACCAAAAAAATTAACAATGTTAGTTCAAGGACCGTCGGAAAATCCAACATTTCTCTCTGTTTTTATAGTTTCTTATAATTTTGTGATCTTTTTTAACTTCAGGAAGGTTTAAAGGGTTAAACAAAACGACGAAATTCAAATTTAAAGCTGGACTGATGAATGCACTGGTTGCTGCAGGCTGACGGAGCATTAGACTGATGATGATGATGATGATGATCAGTGTGTGGTGAAGATTATGAAGGAGATGTAAAGCGGTAAAGTGCAGCCAGGATGAATAATTAACAGCCTCCTCCTTTCCTCTGTTGTCTATTTTTACCGGAGCGGAGGTGAGACGAGCAGCGAGCGTTTAAACTTTCATCAGAGAACGAACCAGGAGAACATCACAGGGATGAACGAGGAGGAGGAGGAGGAGGAGGAGGAAGGAGGAGGAGGAGGAAGGATCAGGGTTTTGGGACAAACCGGAAGAAATGTGACGAGGAGACGTGAGAAGAGGAGGTGAAGCTCAGTTTGTGGACCGTCGGGCAGAAGCAGGAAGTGTGAAGCTGCTGTTTCACGTTTCAACATTTCCCCCTTAAAGAGCTTCACCTGTTTATATTTCTACATTTTATAAAATCTTAAAAGTCTTTCACGTCCCCAGATGTGCAGCAGGTTTCTAAACGCTACTGTATTCACCCTATTTTTTTTTGGCACTCATTTTTCTATAATTTTTTTTTTTTTTTTAACAGTGCAGCAGATCACACAACTCACAGTTCAATAAAATTTAAAAAAATACAAAATAAATAAATAAATTTAATCTAATCAGATTTAATTTAATTTAGTCAAATTAAATTAAATTAAATTAAAATATTTAATAAAATAAAAGGATATCCTAAATACCACATGCAGTATCCCTATCCAATTAAATAAAATAAGATGAAACAAATTAAATTTAACAATAAAATATAATTAAACACTACTCTGCACTCTGCTGCCATTTTTGACAATTTTTCTACAGATTTTATTTTTTTATTTTTTATTTTTTTTACCAGTATATCGCAGCAGATCACAAAACTCACAGTGCTGACTGTAAGAAACAGTGGATGAGATAAAATAAAATAAAATAAATTTAAAAAACATTAATGAATTAAATTAAATCAAATTTAATTTAACAAATTTAAAAATGTAATAAAAAATAAAACGCTCTCCTAAATAACACAAGCAGTAAAAAAAAACACCAGATGAGATAAAATGAAATAAATTAAAATAAATAAATCAAACTACATTAAATAATTAAATTAAATTGCTTTTCTGCACTCCGCTGCCACTTTTTTTTTTACCATTTTTCTGCAGATTTTTTATTCTATTTTATTTTAACATTATAGATCACAAAACTCAAGGTTTGGACTGTTGGAAACAGTGAATGAGATAAAATAAAATATATCAAAAATGAATTAAAAATGTAATTAAATAAAATTTAATTTAATAAATTTTGAAAATGTAATAAAATAAAATGCTACTATAACACATGCAGTGAGGAAACACCACATGAGATAAAATCAAATAAAATGAGATAAAATAAATAAATCAAAAATTAAATTAAATTAAAATAAATTGCTATTCTGCTGCCACTTTTTACTGGTTTTCTACAGATTTTCTTTTTTTTTTACAGTGCAGCTCAACGGTTCTGACTGTATCTCAGTGTATGAATTGGATTTTGTTTTGAATCAGATTTATTTTTTAATTTTTAAAAAAGGCTTTGTGTTTTGTCACTGCAGCTCTGCATAAGAGATTTATTCCTGGTTCTGGTGTTTAAACCTGGTGTTTTGTTGGCCCGTCCATCCACCCTGACCTCCTCATTATAAACTTCTGCTACAGCAGCTCTACAGTAAATCCGTTTCCTTGGTTTGCTCCTCTACTAATGACTGAAGGGACTCAGGACGACTTCATCTGAATGTAAAATTGATGCTGTGTTAGTTTTTCTTACCACAGCTAATGGTTTTAATTATCAACATGAATATAAATAATGCATATTTCATCCTCATACTGATGCTAATTACAGCTATTATCCTGCTAGAACAACAAATCATCGTGTTTTTACTGCTCCAGTGTTTTGTGTGTCTGCAGCACGTCGAAGCACAGCTTTACAGATCTGCTCGGTGTCTTTGAACGCAGCAGAAGCCCATCGATCGGGGTTTTCTTTTCTCTGTTTCCGGAGCAGAACAGCCGGATCTGGTGCCGAGGCTTTGCTAAGCTAATCGAGTTAGCAGCCGGACGGACGGACGGAAGGAAGGAAGCGTCACTCCCTGTCTGCCCTGTCATAAAACCAAACCGTCCTTCCTTCCAGACGTCCTCATCCTCAACACTTCACAGTCACGGCTCAAAACCTCAAACAGATTCAGGTTCGAGCTCAATAAAAGTCACTGACAATCACAGCAATTCCTCCACAATAAAACAGTCCAGTCGAGTTTCTAAACTGTTCACCATCTTTCAATTTCAGATCATTATTTCTTCGTTTTACGACCAAATTTTTGGAATATTTTCCTCATAAAACTCTGTACTCGGATAAATGTCCTGAGCTTGAGTCCTCACCAAAGTTTAATGGCTGCAGGAGTTTTATTTCTGGAGATATTGAACCCTAAACAGTCCCTGTAAGTGTTTGCATATGAATGAACCTTTATTTCCTCCTAAAATACAGTCTTTGGCAGACATTTCTTCAACCGTTGAGGCTCTAACATCAGTAGAATCTAATGTGTGGAGAGTATGTTAGGACCAGGTTCCATTTCCATCCAAACTTACTAAAAACATGGTCCAAACAAGAGAAGGTTTGTCCCCAATGACTCAAAATAGTCAAAAATGAAATCAGTACATAAATATTGGTCCTTGAAAATGGTTAAAAGTGCAAAATCTTCATTCGAAGGTGGTTTTATGGCCCCAGAAAGTCCCTGTAAGTGTTTACATATGGATGGATCCATGTTTCCTACCAAAATACAGTCTTTGGTTGACATTTCACCGACTGTTGAGGCTCTAACATCAGTAGAATCTGATTTATGGCCAGTATAGCACAACAAGGTTCCAGTTTTGAGATATTTGGAGCTGAAAACTGTCTAAAATTACATCAAGTTTGTACAAAATGATAATAATGAAGAATTATTGGCCCTTAAAAATGAAGAAAGTGTAATATTTTCATACAGAGGTGTTAGTGTGGCCCCAAAAAGTTCCTGTGAGTGTGTATACGTATAGATAGATCCATGTTTCCTGCTAAAAATACAGACTTTGGTCAACATGTCACCAACTTTAGAGGCTCTAACATCAGTAGAATCTGATGTATGTGTGGCAAATATGGCAAGACAAAGTTCAATTTTTCTCCCACTTGAATCAAACCCGTCCAAGGCGACCGAAAATCATTCAAATGACTCCAACTGTCTCCAAAATGACTTGAAACCAGTCTTAAATACTTGAAAATCATCCAAAATGATTAAAAATGGTCCAAACAAGACAAGGCTTGTCTCATAACTGTCAAAAAATGATACCAATGAATAAATATTGGTCCTTTAAACTGGTAAAAAGTGCAAATCTTCATTCGAAGGTGGTTTTATGGCCCCAGAAAGTCCCTGTAAGTGTGTTTATATATGGATGGATCCATGTTTCCTACTAGAAATACAGACTTTGGTCAACATTTTACCAACTTCACAAGCTCTAACATCAGTAGAATCTGATTTATAGCAAGTATGGCAAGACAAGGTTCCATTTTCTCCCATTTTGGAATCAAAATTGTCTAAACCTGACTGAAAATGATTAAAAATGACTCAGAATGTGACCAAAATGACTTAAAACCTGTTTAAAATTACTAAAAACCAGTCCAAACAAGACAAGGCTCGTCTCATAACTGTCAAAAAATGATATTAATGAATAAATATTGGTCCTTTAAATTGGTAAAAAGTGAAAATTTTCAGTCAAAGGTGGTTTTATGACCCCAGAAAGTCCCTGTAAGTGTGTATTTATGTGGATGGACCCATGTTTCCTACTAGAAATACAGTCTTTGGTCGACACATCACCAACTTTAGAGGCTCTAACATCAGTAAAATCAGATTTATGGCAAATATGTCAAGACATGGTTCCATTTTCCCCCATTTTGGAATCAAACCCGTCCAAGACGACTGAACTTTGTCTAAAATTACTCAAAATGTGTCCAAAATGAGACGAACGTTGTACAAAATTACTTAAAAGTGCAAAATCCTCAACTATTGTGAACCCAGGAAGTCCCTGTAAGTGTATATATATGGATGGATCCATGTTTCCTACTAGAAATACAGATTTTCGTTGACTTTCACCAACTGTTGAGGCTCTAACACCAGTAGAATCTGATGTGTAACGAGGTTTTTAGACATTTTGACTGAATGTTGACGTGGATTCTTTGGTAGGAGACACAAACTGGTGTTCATGGAGGTCCAGATGTTGGTTTTATGTCTGCAAACTTACAGGCTGCCTTCTAGTTGTCTTCATGTGGACATTCACTGACGTACGAGGCTGATATTCAACTCTAAAACTGGCTTCCCGGGTCTTTGCTAAACATGAAACCTTCCAGGTCCAAAACGGATGAAACCGTCTTTATGGAAACTGAACAAAACCCTCCGAAGCTGCTCTCCGGACTTTCTTCTCAGGCTCATGTTCAGGTGAAACTCTGAGCATCGGCGTTATCAGAATGCAGGCCTGACCGCAGCGTCTCTCCCCCAGCGGAGCGGCATAACATGAATTTCATTAAGAAAATCAATTAAAGTGGACGTTGGCTGGTTGGGGGTTGCTGCTCCTCCTCCTTTGTTCTCTTTGTTTTGGTGCAGATCTGGACCCTGAAGCCTCGCTGCCTGCCTGCCTGTCAGACTGGCATCCTTCCACCTACCTACCTCCCCCAACCTCCTCATTTATCTCCCTTTATTTATTCCTGCCTCCCCCCACGTCGTCTTCCCCCCTTCGCCGGTCCATCCTCATCTCCTGCTGCCACGTCCGTCCTCCTCCTCCTCCATCCTCCCCCATCCTCCCCCACATCCCCAGCTCCACCCTCCTCCGGCTCCCTCAGATGTCTCCCATCCCGCGACCATCAGAAGTGAGAAGCGGCTCCCCTCGCCTCGCCTCGCCTCGCCTCGCCTCGCCGGCATGTTTGTTGGTCTCCATGGAAACTGATCCGGGCTGGACGTCTGTTATAATGATGTTGATTTGATGGAATTCTGACTCCATAAATAGATGAAAACTCCTGGTCACCATCATCATCATCACCATCATCGTCTTTATCTTCACAGGAAACTCTGCAGCTCCGGATCCCTTCTGCGGGCTTCGCATTCGGCTGCAGGAGCAAATTGGCAGCATCCACGGCGAACGCACGCGTGCTGAAGCATTTCATGTGCGTTTACGTCCACCAGCTCCCTCCCCGAGAGACGACGGCGTTTTATGTGAGACTTAAAACGTGCAAACGAAGCAGGAGCGTCTCACGAACCAGGCATTTAAAGTGTTTATTTAGCATCTCTCCCTCTGGAATCAGCGGCACTGAATCTATCCAAGAACGCAAAAATCAGGACAAACGTCAGGAAGTTATGATTCTTTGCTCCCGTCGCATTTGGTTAATATCACACTGCAACACAAAGTCCTGCACCTCCATGGAAACACAACAACCATGAAGAAGGAACTCAGGGACGTCTTCTGTCAGCAGGACATGAATCGGAAAAATGAAAAGCAATTTAATTTCTCTGATTATTTACCTCACAAAAATTAAGACAAAGCTTGGAATCGATGTGTAAAACATTGTTCCACTGGTGTCACCAACACTGGAAAAAAACAACAAAGGCTCTACACGCTATGGATATTTACGTTTGTGCAAACACTGCCTGCAGTTCAGTCGAAAAGTTCCTCGATTTTTTGTCACGTGACCGTTAATCACAGCTGAGTCAGTCATGACTTCCTGGTTGCCTTCTGGAGAGTAGAATTTTTTGTTTTTTGTAGATTTTGCTTAGAGTGAAAGGGATTACCAATACTAGAAAAAGCGTGGCTCTACAACTATATTAATATTCTAAATGTGTTTCTGTGTAAACACTGCCTGCAGTTCAGCCAAAAAAGTTCCTGGGTTTTTGTTATGTTAGTGGTGGTCACAGATGAGCCAGTCATGACTTCCTGGTTGTGTTCTGGAGAGCAGATTTTTTTGTTTTTTACAGATTCCGATTTGAGTCAACGGTATTATCAGGACTGGAAAAAAATCACGGTTCTACAATTATATTAATATTTTGTATGTATTTCCATACACTGCCTGCAGTTCAGCCGAAAAGTTCCTGGGTTTTTGTCATGTTAGTGTTGGTCACAGCTGAGTCAGTCACGACTACCTGGTTGTGCTCTGGAGTGCAGAATTTTTTTGTTTTTGACAGATTCTGATTATAGTCAAATGTATTGTCAATATTGGGAAAAAAAACACTGCTCTGTAACCATATTAATATTCTGAATGTGTTTCCGTACACTGCCTGCAGTTCAGCCTAAAAGTTCCTAATTTTTTTCGTCACATGACTTAGTCAGTCATGACTTCCTGGTTGTGCTCTGGAGAGTAGAATTTTTTTGTTTTTTTCTAGATTTTGCTTCGAGTGACAGGGATTATCAGTACTTTAAAAAGTACTGCTCTACAGCTATGTCAATATTTGAAATGTGTTTCTGTGCAAACACTGCCTGCAGTTCAGCCAAAAAGTTCCTGAAATTTTTTGTCACATACCGTTTGGCACAGCTGGGTCAGTCATGACTTCCTGGTTGTGCTCTGGAGTGCTGATTTATTTGTTTTTGACAGATTCTGATTATAGTCAAATGTATTGTCAATATTGAAAAAAACACTGCTCTGTAACCATATTAATATTCTAAATGTGTTTCCGTACACTGCCTGCAGTTCAGCCTAAAAGTTCCTAATTTTTTTTGTCACATGACTTAGTGAGTCATGACTTCCTGGTTGCGCTCTGGAGAGTAGAATTTTTTGTTTTTGCAGAATCCGATTAGAGTCAAAGGTATTATCAATACTGGAAAAAGTCACAGCTCTACACAATATTTTGAATGTGTTTCCGTACACTGCCTGCAGTTCAGCCTAAAAGTTCCTGGATTTTTGTCACATGACCGTTAATCATGGCTGAGTCAGTCGTGACTTCCTGGTTGCATTCTGGAGAGTAGATTTTTTTGTTTTTCACAGATTTTGCATAGAGTGAAAGAGATTATCAGTACTTTAAAAACCACTGCTCTACGACTATGTCAATATTCTAAATGTGTTTCCGTACACTGCCTGCAGTTCAGCTGAAAAGTTCCTGGATTTTTGTGTTGGTCACAACTGAGTCATTAAAGACTTTTAATTCTTGCTAAGAATTGTATTTTTTCCTCTTTTTTTCAGAATCTGACTGGATCAAACACTTTTTGTTTCTGGTGATATTTTAAAAAAGCGAATTGAGTGATTTTGACTAAATATCCTACTTTTAAACTTTGATTTGGTTATTTTTTCCTCAGTGAACACCTCATCACAGAAGCAGTAGTTTAAGGAGTGCTGGGATAGCGAAAACCCAGATTTTTTTCAGTTTTTACACTTCCTGGCTCTGATAAATGGTGTAATTTTGGTGATTTTTTTTAAAGATAAAAAGCGTTTCAATCCTACCGGTGGATCTGATGGTTCTAAGGGTTAAACTGGAAGCTGCAATTATTTAACTCTGCAGTGCAACTTCGAAAGACATCACAGTTTCTATTAAACCCCTCGATAAAGTGGAAAAAGTACAGTTGTTTATTAAAAATGCAGCTTCGATTCAACCTGATGAGATCTGCTGCGTGTTATTTAACGGCTCTCTTTCCTCGCATCCTCTGCATCTAATGAAAAGGCCGAAAGTCTCACATTAAAGATTGCAGATTTCTGGTTTTTCTTCCGTGTGGTTGGGATGAGACGGTTGGTCCATAATTACCGATAGGTCACAGCTACCTCCTGCTGGGGAAAAGCAAAGAGCCTTTCCTGACACATGACGGCTAAAGTGGACGCCGCTGTGCAGGAGTATGTGTTTAAACGCTGCCTTACTCTTCAGTCTGACAACCTGAAGCTGCAGGAAAATTTAAGGCATTAAGTGCCAGTCAGGCGGCGTGACAGGCGCTCGGCGTTCGGCCGGGCAGCTACATCTTATTTCTGATTGCATCCATCTGTGGCGGCGATCGATGAGGGCTGGAGGGGAGAGGAGAGGATCATTTCTGAACTCACACAGAGGTGAAGATATTGATAAGAGACGAGCACAACCACACACATGCTGCAGGGATTAGCAGGCCGAGCGGCTCCACTGCAGAATATCGATCCGGGAGAAAACCAGCCGCGAGGAGCAGGAGGAGGAGGAGGAGGAGGAGGAGGAGGAAGGTGGAGGGTTTCAGAACCGCTGGCAGCATCCAGACGGACGCGAACACGGAGAAATAAAGTTCTGCAGGCTGACAGACGGATGTGAGGGCCGTCTGTCCGTCCGTCGGGTTATATAAAGCCCGGTGCAGCTCGCATTCAGAGCAGGAGACGGCCGGCCGTGATCGATAAGCTGCCACTGACCTTCATCAGACAGAGACGTGCACTGTAAAAAATATTCTGTGAAAACAAAAATCTGACAGCAAAGGTGCCAGAAAATATGGAATGTAAAAATAAGTTTAAAAAATGTAAAATTATAAGTAATAGCAGTAGAGATAATGTAATTTTATAGTCAAATATTAATAATAATAAAAAAAACCCAATAAATCACTGTTTGTAAAAATATACATTTTTGATGTGGATGTTATGTACTATATTATTTCATTTTATTTTATTATTGAATCTAACCTGGTGTTTCCTCATTGATTGTGGTATTTAGGATAATGTTTGATCTTATACTTTTTCATTTTAATTAAATTAAATTAAATTGTATTAAAATTCAAATTAACTAATAATTAATTTATCACTGCATTTATTTTTACATTTTTTTTAATTTATTTTATCTCATCTGCTGTTTTCTCATTGCATGTGTAATTTGAATAGCCTTTTATTTTATTTTTTTGATTTATTTTTTTAATTTAATTTAATTTATTTATTTATTTTATCCTATTTTATTATTTTATTTCACTGCATGTGCTGTTGACAGCATTTTGTTTTATTAAATTTTTAAATGCCATTAAATTAAATTTGATTTAATTAAATTAAATTAATTAATTAACTTTTTATTTATTATATTTTATTTTACGCTATTTTATTTTATCTCCTCCGCTGCTTCCTCATTTCATGTGTTACTTAGGACCGCTTTTTCTTTTATTTCATCCTTAAATTTAATTTAATTTAATTTAATTTATATTATTTTTCATTTTATTTTATTTCATCCACCGTTTCCTCATTGCACGTATTATTTAGGATAGCGTTCAATTTATTTTATAAATTTAATTTAACTTAACAAATTTTTTTTATTTTAAATTTAACTTAATTTCATCTTATCCACTGTTTACTCATTTAATGTGTTATTTAGGCTAACATTTTTATTTTATTTAATTTTTAAAATTTAATTTCATATAATTTAATTTAATTTAATTATTTTTATTTTATTTTATTTCTCATCCCACATGTTATTTATAGGACAGTGTTTGCAAAGTTCCTCAGTCATTGTGTTTTAGAGCCTTTTATTTTAACATGAAGCTGTTTGCATTGTTTTATTCCATTTCTATTCCTTTATCTGTAAATCACTTTGTGTTACATTCACAGGTCACATTTCAAACCTTCTGTACTTGAACGCTCCTGATAAAAGCTCTTATTTTTGTACCGTTTTGCTCAGAAAAAGCAGGAGAACTGCCACCATGAGGACGGAGATGGTCCTGATAACCAAAACAACAAGGTGTAGATGTTCCAATCACGTAGCGCCGGTTAAAAACCCTCAGTAACAAACGCTGCATCTCGTCTGTCTCGACTCCACGCAGGCAGGAGTCCGACCACAACCAGCCGGCCGCTACAGTTACACAGCTTCAGCACCGCATGAATGAACCAAGCCTCCAGCTCTGCTCGTGGTTCGCAGCAATCAGGGGAAAAAGAAAGCAGCTGCATGTAAGTTTGGTCAAGTCAGAGAGAAACGACGAGCAGGAGAGACGATGCACGGAGAGAGGACAGGAAAACAGGGGAAAGACGAGGAGGAGGAGGAGGAGGAGGAGGAGGAGGAGGCGCTATTCATCTCTAAACACACTGACCTTGATGTTAGATAAGCAGAGTGCATGTGTGTGTGTGTGTGTGTGTGTGTGTAGCTGCGACTGAGGGCATCACAATCACGTCTAAGTGCACGTATGCGGCTGTGTTCATCAGTGTGTGAGTGATGACACATCCTCAGTGGATCTCCAGTCAGATCCATGAATCACATCAGTCCACGGAGGCTCGGTCTGACTGGATGCATCCAGACAGGAAAATAAACTGAAAACACACGTCTGACGCTCGACTGTTTAACGGAAAGTTACACTTTTAATAGAACCGAAGCAGCGCTGGAGCCAAACCCAGTGATTACATGCAGTGAAGCAGTAGAAATTCTATTTAACTATTTGTAGAAACACAGATGTTTTAATGTTTCCTCATCACATGTGTTATTTAGGATAATGCTTTATTTTTTTCATTTAATTTACTTTATTGATTTATTTTGTTTTGTTTTATTTCATCTCATCTGGTGTTTCCTCACTGCATGTGTTATTTAAGATTTATTTTATATATTGTTTTAAATTAAAGTAAATTTGATTTAATTAAATTTGATCTAATTTGATTAATTCATTTTTTTATTTATTATATTTAATTTTATTTGATCTCATCTGCAGTTTCCTCATTGCATGTGTTATTAAGAATAGTGTTTTGTTTTATTTTATTTTTTTGAATTGAATTGAATTTATTCTAATTAATTAATTATTCAATTAATTATATCTTGTTTTATTTCATTTCATTTCATCTCATCTGGTGTTTCCTCAATAAATGTGTTATTTAAGGTAGTGTTTTATTTTATATATTTTTAAAAATTAAATTAAATTTGACTGAATTCAATTTGATTTATTTAAATAATTCATTTATTTTTTTTATTTATTATAATATATTTATTTTTGTCTCATCTCTTGTTTCCTTATTGCATGTGTTATGAAGAATAGCATTTTGCTTTATTGATTTTATTTTTTAATTAAATTTAAAGTAATTTACGGTAATTCATTTATTTTTATTTTATTTTGCTTAATTTTAATTTATTTCATCGCTGTTTCCTCATTGCATGTTTGATTTGAAACACATTTTATTTTACTTCATTTTTTAAAAAAACAAGGAAAATCTGTAAAAAAAAAAAAAAAAACATTTAAAGAATCACAAACCAGTTTTCAGGCTTAATGTAAACTAAAAGTTTGATTTTAATGACGACAAATCCCTCAAAATATCTATATTTTAGGCTAATTAGACTGTAAAATTTTAACAGTTAAATTCGGTAAATCAGGCAGTTTTTTCTTATTTTTATACTGTATTAAAAAGTAAAAGCATCGTATTCTCTCCTGACTGATAGTTGCATGATTAATCGCTTCTCTCGACTCAACAGACAAACCCATGCAGATGAATTTCTATCACAACACCAGAATTCCAACTTTGACAATGCCCGAATGTACATTTATATGGATTCTACAGCAGAAGTGGTGTGAAAATCCTCCTTAAATATGCTGGAATCAGCCTCAAAAAGACATAAAAATCACTTTTCCTTGTCTTTTCTGCACAAACAGGGCCCCGTCTGCTGCCACAGCATCCATAAAACAGGACGTGAGAAGGAACGTTGTCCGCTGACGGCTGTGTGACTCCACCGACCCCCAGAAAGCAGCTTAAAAACCAGACATTATGATGCAGGGAGACGCATATGATCACCAGTAAAACAGCCCCAGACCTGAGGCCACGCAGTTATAAATACACAGCTTCTCTTCCTGTTTCTGCTTATTAGTGTGAAACCAAATATCCACTCCAAGCAACCAAAATCTAATTTTACAGGTCAAAGAGTGCATCAGGACGCTTTTATTCAGTCCCTGATATCATGTCGACTGAAAGAAACACTTGAAATCATCCGACGGCGTCTCTCAAACATCTTCCGGGATCCAGACCTGCATCCATCAGAAGCTCCACCTTAAGAGCCAGCAGGAAGCCACGGATGCAGGAGGAAGGACAGCAGCTGCAGGGTGAAGGTGGAGGTGTCTGGAAACTCTGAAATGCATCCCCGAGCTCAGTTATTCATCAGTAGCCTGTGGCTGCTGGCTGACTCACAGCTCTGAGCCTGCATGTGGATTTAAAAGCCTCCCGGCAGCAGAGAGTAGCTGGAGGCTACGAGTCTCTACCGCAGAGCTCATTTGGTCGGATGCTGCTCCGAGTTTAAAGACGAGGAGGTTTCTAAAGGAGGAGCCGCGGCACAAACACGCCTCACCGTGATGGAAGGAATGAAGCTGCAGAGGTTTCAGTCCATTCCAACCAAAGAACATGGAGGCTAACAAGCAAAGAGCGCAACTCAAAGGATGTAGGAAAGGAAACAGGGAACGTCTCCTGGTAAATAAACAGCTCACCGTCCCTGCTTTGGATAGACGAGGCCGAACATCTAGTTTCTTAGACTGCTGCTCCTGTACAGCAGTCTGAAGCAAGAACAACGTGAAATCACTGCAAAGACACATCAATTTAACACAAAAATATACAAAATCAACACATAAAAGAAGAAAAATCTGTCATAAGATGCAAAGTCCTTGCAAAAAAACTGCAAAATCACTAGAAAAAGACGTAAAATTGCCACTAAAAGTTTAAAAGTCGCAACAAAAAAAGAAGAAAGATCCACAAAAAGAGACAAAATCTTCGATGAAACAAGCAAAATCTATCATAAGATGCAAAGGCCTCACAAAAAAATGTGACATTACGATAAAAACGCCACAAATAAACACAAAAAATACAAAATTAACACATAAAAGAAGCAAAATATATCATAAGATGCAAAGTCCTTGCAAAAAAAATTGAAAATCACGAGAAAAAGTCGTAAAATCACCTCAAAAAACTTAAAAGTCGCAACACAAAAGAAGAAAAATCCACAAAAAGAGACAAAATCTTTGAAAAAACAAGCAAAATCTATCATAAGATGCAAAGTCTTCACAAAAATATGTAAAATCACCACAAAAAGACGCAAAATTAACAGAAAAAAGCTAGAAGTCACTGCAAAAAGATGTAAAATCACTACAAAGACTGAAAAGCACGACATAAAGACCTAAAGGTTGCCGCAAAAAGGAAGCAAAATCCACAAAAAGAGGCAAAATCTATCACAAGATGCAAAGTTCTCTCAAAAAAATGTGACGTTACGACAAAAACACCTCAAATGAACACAAAAAAATACAAAATTAACACATAAAAGAAGCGAAATATATCATAAGATGTAAAGTCCAGACAAAAAAAACAGCAAAATTGCAAGAAAAAGACGCAAAATTACCACAAAAAAACCTAAAAGTCACCAGAAAAAAAGCCAAAATCACCGTAAGACACAAAATCCTCCAATCAAAATAAAACGTTTTTGTTAAGAAATCATCTGTGCAGCTGCTCTACTCTGTTTGTTCTCATCATTTCAGAAAAGTTCCCACAAAAACACGTCAAGTGAACACAGAAATACGCAAAACCACGACATAAACTAAGCAAAATCTGTCACAAGTCCACAAGAAATACGTAAAATCACGACAAAATGATGCAAAATTAGCACAAAAAACCTAAAACTCATCACAGAGAGAAGCAAAATCCACAAAAAGAGACAAAATCTCTGCTAAAAGAAGTTAAAATCTACCATAAGATTCAAAATCTTCACAAAAAAATATGTAAAATCACCACATATGAGATGCAAAATCTGTCATAAAATGCAAAGTCTGTAAAAAAATACATAAAATATAATATAGTAATCTAAAATTCATCACAAGAATATGTAAAAAGCCTCAAAAGCACTTCATAAAGACTTAAAAGTCGCCACAAAAAGAAGCGAAATCCACAAAAAGAGACGAAAAATCTGCTATTAGAGGAAAAATCTACCATCAGATGCAAAATCACCACGAAAACACGTCAAATTAACACAAAAAGCTGCACGACGTTCATCATCTCAACACTTTGATTATTGTCCCGTTAATTAGTTTTGCTGCTGAAACAACCAGGATATCAATCGATCGCACCATCGACTGGAGATGCATCACGTATCGAGCATAACAGCTTCCTCACGAGACGATGTTACTGGAAGGTTGTCATCTTCGGCTCTTGTTTTTGGGACATGTTTCACAGAATCGCTGACTAACCAGGCCTTTCTTCCCTGAACAATGCTGGTGTTGAGCCGACTGGCAGCCGGTCGACTCTCCGGCTGTTCCGCTGCCCGTTTATCCATCTGCCTGACAGGATGACACATGCTCAAGTGTTAAGTTTCACTTAAAAAAAAAACAGCAGCTCGACCGGGAGCGACAATTAGCACGTAGCTGCAGTGAAAACATGCAGAGTCACACCGCGGGGCTGATGTGAGGAAACAGCTCCGTCAGTTTTCTGCTGGATGTGTGTTTGTGTGTCGCCGCTTCGCTCGGGAATGTGTTTATTCATGTCTCTATGAGGACGAGGCCTCAGGTTTAAAGTTGAGGTTGCAGAGCCTCTCAAAGAAATGAATATAAGTTGATGTAGCGCCCATAAAAAGAGGCCAAACCTTCAGTCTAATCTGTTGGTCTGGTTACAACAGCTCCCATCAGCATCCAACAATATCTGCCAGGAGCATTTTGAGTTTTAGACCCCTGAAATGAGGACATTTTACTCAGTCGCTATAAAAAGACGCAAAATGACCACGATAAACCGAAAAGTCATTGCAAAAAGATGTAAAAACACTCAAAAGCACTGCATAAAAAGAGGCAAAATCCACAAAAAGAGACAAAATCCCTGCTAAAAGATGTAAAATCGCCACAAAAACACATCAAATGAACACAAAATCAAAACATGAAAATGCAAAATTGCCACAAAAATCCCTAAAAGTCACCACAAAAACATCTGAAATCACGACAAAGACTGAAAAATACTACATAAAGACCAGAAAGTTATGAAAAACAGACAAAATCTCTGCTAACAGAAGTAAAATCTAACATAAGAGGCAAAGTCCTCACAGAAAAATGTGCAAAATCACCATAGATAGATGTAAAATCGCCTCAAAAACTTGAAAATGAATACAAAATTACGTTAAATCACTACATAAAGATGCAAAATTACAAAAAAAACCTAAAAGCCACGGCAAAAAAGGCGTAAAAAGACTCAAAAGCACTACATAAAGACCAAAAGAAGAAGCAAAATCCACAAGGGGGCAAAAACCCAACACAAGAGGCAAAGTCTTCACAGAAAAATGTGCAAAATCACCGTTAAAAGATGTAAAATCACCACAAAAACACATCGAATGAACACAAAAGTACGCAAAATCACTACAAGAGGCAAAATTACCACAATAAACCTAAAAGTCACCACAAAAAGATGTAAAAAGACTCAAAAGCACGACATAAAGACCTAAAAGTCACCACAAAAAGAAGCAAAACCCACAAAAAGACACAAAATCTCTGCTAAAACATATAAAATCTACCATCAGATGAAAAGTCTTCACAGAAAAATGCGCAAAATCACCACAACACATCAAATGAACACAAAAATATGCGAAATTACCGCAATACACCTAAAAGCCATCAGAAAAAGACGTAAAAAGACTCAAGAACACCAGAGAAAGACCTAAAAGTCACCAAAAAAAGAAGCACAATCCACAAAAAGAGACAAAACCTCTGCTAAAAGAAGTAAAATCTACCATCAGATGCAAAATCACCACTAAAAGATATAAAATCACCACAAAAACACATCAAACAAACAACAAAAATGCGCAAAATCACGACAAAAAGATGCAAAATTACCATAAAACCCCTAAAGGTCTGCAAAAAAGAAGCAAAACCCACAAAAAGAGACAAAATCTCTACTAAAAGAAGTAAAATCTAACATAAAATGCAAAGTGGAAAAGTAATTGCCCCCTTAGCTACCAGTCTACCACTGGGTTCAGTCTCTCCATCCACACTCACATATGATCACTGCCAGGCTTGTTGGATCTAAACATCTCTAATAGAACCTGTCTGGTGTTGTGAAGCAGCTAAAGGGTCTCTAAAAGCAGCTCATGATGCCGCGTTCTAAAGAGATCCAAGAACACATGAGGAACAAAGTCGTTGACGTCCATCAGTCTGGAGGGTTACAAAGCCATTGCTGAGGCTCTGAGACTCCAGAGAAGCACAGTGAGAGACTTTATCCACAAATGGAGGAACATGGAACAGTGGTGGACCTTCCCAGGAGTGGACCAACCACCAACATTTCTCCAAGAGCATCCATATCTAATCCAGGAGTCACAGAAGAACCCAGAGGAACATCTAAAGACCTGCAGACCTCACTGGCCTCAGTTAAGGTCCGTCTACATGATTCCACAATGAGGAAGACTCTGGGAGGAAATGGATCCATGGAGAGTTGAAGGATCAAACCACTACTGACCAAAAACAACATAAAGGTTCATCTGGATGAGCTCCAAGACATTCTGGATAACATCCTGTGGACTGATGAGTCAAAGGTGGAACTTTTAGAAGACATGGGTCCGTTACATCTGGAGTAAAGCTGATACTGCATCCACCAGAAGAACATCTACCAACAGTGGAACATGGTGGTGGTAGTGTGATGGTTGGAGGACCTGGACCACTTGTCAGAACTGATGGAGCCAAGAATTCTGCTCTCCATCAGAAAATCCTATTTTGGTTCGATGAGTCAGCCAGTACTCGGTTATTGATTAAACAGCCTGGCGAGGTGGACAGGCTAACCACAGCTAAGCTAGCAAAGGCTAACTCAACTATAAGAACCTGCTGCATTGATGAGCACACAGGAATGATTCAAAAACATGTGAAAAGCAAAAGAAAGAACCAAAATAGTTTCATGTTTAGGAACTGAGGCGTTTTCATTCAGATGTACAGATCATGTATATCGGAAAAGAAAGAAACACCTTCAAGTGTCGTCTGTTCAGTCGTCTGTAGCTGCTGAAGACAATCATCGTCGCTCCTTGCAGCCTCGCTGGTGTTCAGCGCCGAGTTGCGATTGTTAAAGTCGGCATAAGAGGATGACGAATGCATTATGTCAACGAACAAAGGCGGCCATACGAACAAGCGCGTGTTCACCTTTATCGACAGCGTGTTCTGAATCATCGCCATGGAAACTGAACTTTCGCAGACCAGACAATGCAAAGTAACACAGCAGAGAAACCACACGGCTGTCGAGCTCACGTCGCCGTTACACTCGGATCCTCGCGAATGAAAACTGAGTCCGGAAGCTTCGACGCAGGTGAACGCACCTGTACGCCCCGTCAATTCAAATAACTCACAGATTTAGACGTTTGTTCAGTCGGGAAAACAGACTTCTGCCATTTATGATCGAATGTTGTCGGTTTAATCCATGAAAACTCACTTCTGTGTTGAATCTTTACAAGCTTCTCCCATGAAAACAATCCCTGTTTCTCGCTGCACCCATGGCTTCCTGTTTTGTTGCAGCTCGAGCACACCAGCTCACCTGCAACTCTTTACAAACCCAATGGCAACGTATTGGAGTAATTCATATGTACACTGTCAAACCAACAACTAATTCTGACTTATTAAGTGTCATTACAGCTTATTTCACTCATTATCTGTCATCTAGCATATAAAAATACACCATAAGGACGTGTAAAAAAGGCAAAAACCTTTAAGAAAAAGGCCGACTGCTCTTTCTTGTTTCGTACGATAAAGAACGTCAACAGAGCGCTAAACGAGACGCTTCTCACAGTTTTGCCAAAGTTCCTGCAGTATTAACATTATTCTAGCGAGCTGTAACGAAGAAAATAATCCAAAAATCAAGTTGCCTTAAAAACCTATTTGAAACTGTCGACTTTTTTTATGTTCATGCTTTTAAATTCACACCAAATGACTCCTTATAAAGGTCACTTATAGCAGCAGTATCACCAAGACGCAACAAAGTCCTTCAAAATAAACACACTATTTCATTATTTTTTGGATGTGGCACCAGATTTGGTTCAGTTTATCGACAAGAACAGTTTAGTTCTCAGCTGGTCCAGCCTCAGGACCCACTATGTCTCTATTAATAACAGTCGCGACCGAAATTGTTAAAGTTTGCTGTTCCTGTTAACAAATTAAGGTGTATTTGGGTGCAGTCTCAACGCATTTTGATACATATTAGGAAAATTTTGGCTTATTTTTTGCTCATTTTGGTATATTTGGACATTTTTGCCAGTTTTTTGAGCATATTTTGGCCCATTTTGACAGATTCTGAGCTCATTTTGGTTCATTTTTGGGACGTTTTAGCGCAAATTTCTCCAATAAGCTGGCAGAGACAAACCTAGAGGTTAATATTGGGCAACTACTGGTGTCACCACCACTAAATATCCTGCTACTGAAAGAAAACTGTGTCATTAGAAACACGTCCTTCAAAATAAAAGACTTTATACCACTACTTTTTTTGCTTCTGCGACCCTCTAAAAATGGCTTCGCGACCCACTTCTGGGTCCCGACCCACCAGTTTGCTTCGAAAAAGTCAAAATATCAGTGCTGATAGTGATTCTTGGTAATCAAGAAAGAATTATCACTAATATTTAGCACCAATATATGTAGAATATTATAAATTAAAAGCATGTAATAGCAGGAAACTGGTCACTCATAACTCAGTTGCTTCACTAATAGAGATTACTCACGATGTTCAACAGCAAATACTACCTCAAACAAGGACGCTCTCTTCTGTTTACTGGGATACTGATTGTAGCGCATTTCATTTATTACATATGTAATAACTGTAATTGGAAAAATGGCAAATATTGTTCAAACAAATAAAGTTCTGCAATGATTACGATCAAAGTAAAAAGAAGAAAAAAAAAACCAACGATCTCCCTTCTTACAGTTGTTTTTGACCCATCCATCCACCCCGACCTCCTCCCATTGTAAACTATGTTAATCTATAATGCCACCTGACCTCCTCCTATTGGACCGAAGCCATGCAGCCTATAGAATGAACCCGAAGCACACATGAAAGTAAAGTTCATTCCAGCAGCGCGGAGGTGAAACTCTGGGAGGTTCCTGCTAATCATTGACTCGCGGGCTGTTGTAAAGTGCTAAATCAACACCGCATAAAACGAGGGTTTCTGTGCAGCGTGAAGAGCCGTGGAGGGCGTGGAGCGCAGGAAGAAACTCACACGTGGAGCTGGAACATAAATAAAATGTATAATCTGTCCGCGGCGGGTCAGCTGTCCATCAATCACAAACTCATCATTGGATCAATCAGTCGTCCAGCGAGCCGGAGAATAAATCAGCGGCTCGGCGGGTCGCTAGCAGCCAGCAGGGATACCGGAGATTAGTGGAGTGTCCAACACTCTGAGCCCCGCTTAATCCAGTCAGTCACAAATCTGCCCCGAGCACCGCGATTAACCCCTTTCCCCCGCAGGAAGCAATCCAAGGGAAACACAGCGCGGATTAGTGCAGGCAAAGGTCACTGCTGGACCAGGCTAGTTTCACCGCCGAGCTAACGGGGAATAGCAGGAAGGATCCACCAAAAGGAACGGAGGTCAGCAGTGATGCAGACGCACAGAGCTGCTGGAGAAACTGACGCAGAACGACACTGAAACCTTCATTAACAAGAGTTTGTGCCTAAACACTGAAAAATATGAAAGGAAACATGGGCTGGAAAGACGAGGGCACGTTTACTGTACAGTTTAGTATCACTGTTCTCATCAACCCAGACTTAAAACACCTAAAAACTAGAAAAGCCCTCGGAGAGCTCAGACCTCCACCAAGCAGCTCATTTCACCCCATATTGGGATTTACACCCAGAAATAATCGTCCCAGGATTGTTTTATCTCCATTATCAGACTCCTTGACCCAGAAAACAAACCCTTAGCATCTGGATTCACACTGATATCATCATTAGTTCAATAGTTCTTCACCAGAATCTCTTTCTGGGTAATGGTGGTTTCTTCTGGATCCAGCTCCATAGCTGTTGATTCTACAACAGATCTGTTGGATCCTCCTGATCCAGCAGAGTCTCAGCTACATGTTGGTGTTGGCTGCATGTCTGGATCTTCATCTGTTACCTTACAGTGACGCACTGGAAAAAATGCCCCTCCCAAAACAAGAAGAAAAGCTTATTTCAAGGCACTTTTATCTTGAAATAAGTGAAAAAATCTGCCAATAGAACAAGTGAACATTTGCTTGGTCAGATTTCTTGAATTAAGACATGATATTTAGAATATTGAGGTCTTAAAATTAGCAGGGAAAACTTATTTTAAACTATATTTTAGCAGCATTGTCAAGCTGAGGTGTCTTAGAATAAACCAGACATGCTAAAGAATTAAATAGATTTCTGCTTTAATAAGTTTAATGTCAGCTTCTTAATTTGAGATGTATTCAACTTATTTTAGTTGTATTATCGTGGCTCTTCTCTAGATTTAAGACCATCTTGTACTTGAAATAAGATCACACAGATTAACTGAAGCATTCTGAGATATAATGTCTTCTCACAGTTGGCTAGAAATCCTAATATTTAGTGGTGTTTGACAGCATTTGAAGGTGTTGTGTTTTAGGTGAAGCCAGCTACGCCCAAAAGGAGGTGTTTTAACTCAAAAGCAGACATTTGCTTTGTTTTGTTTTTTTTACACATTTTATACATGCAGCTGTTTTCTGATATGAATCGGTGATTTTCCAATAAAATGCATTTACTTTATTTCTTAAATCCAGATTATTTATCTGATACAAACAACAGCTCAGCTTGAAACATGTATGAAATGAAATGAACCTTGTTTCTGGTAAAATACAACTAAAACAAGATCATTTCAAGATTGTTTGACTTAACAAGATATTTAAGATGCGTTGTCTTAAAACACGTCCCTCCATCTGCTGAAATGTTTCTTGTAAAGTGAATTTATCTTAAATCAAGTGGGTTGAGACAATTTGACTAAAAATAAGACGAATAAACTTGGTAAGATGTTGAGTTTTTGCAGTGATGACCATTCCACAGGCCCTGTAGTTTTTCCCTTTTCTGGATCCTAGTATCCGGACTTTTGCCAAGATCCGTATCAAATTTTGACATGTTGTAGAAATTAGCGGGAACTTATTCTGTATTTTTAGCCAAGCAGCCTGGACACGTTTTGTGGAGCTACATGCACATTGCCCTATCTCCCAATGCTAAAGAATCCTGGAGAACATTCCTGGATCCAGACGGTGATCCAGATCACCACCAAACTCTAATCATCTGTTCCTTGTTCCATTAACCACCTTTCCTGAACATTTCATCAAAATCCAATCATAACTTTTCATGTCAAGTTGCTAACAGACAGACAGACAAACAGATAAATGCTAGCAAAAAGGTAACCTCCCTGGCAGAGGTAAAAATGCAATAAACAGGCCCTTCAAACCTGCGAGTTTATGCATTCAGAGGGTTCAACATGGAGCAGCAACACCTCAGATATCATCAGTAGCATCACAACAACAACAGCTCATATTATAGTTAAATTAGACTCTGAGTAAGACACTAAGCCGTTTGCTAATTGCACAATGCTACAGTTAGCAAGCAGCATCTTACAGTTGGGCCCAAACTAGTCGGTCTCTTTCCTCCTCTGGTTACATCCAGACGGCAGGAGTCATCCGACGGTGTTTATCTGACATTAATCCATTCTGGCTTTGAACAGGAGGTTTTAGAAATGCAGTGACGCTGCCAATTTGCGCTCTCGTGGATCAGCGGTGCACTCAGACGCCGTGCATTCGCGCTTTTAGTCGAAAAACCTGAAGGGAGGAAGTGGAGGTTGGTAGGTTTGGAAAAGTCAGGTTAGCTGCCTGGAAAGAAGATGCTGCCCGGTGGAAACATGTCAGATATTTATCAGGATGTCTGGTGGTTCAAGGCAGATGATGCAAAAACAGACATTTTAAAGTGAGTTGAAGTTGAAAGATGAAGAGCTGCAAGTTTTCTGAGTGAAAATTTAGAAAAGCAGAGATGAAATGATGCTAATGAGTCACACAGAAACTCTCCTGCTGTGACTGAACCTTGAAAATCCCATAGGAATAGCAGGCGGAGCGTTTTCAGAGACTCTTTTCTGTGCACAACTGAATGTGTTGGTGTTGAATCTGATCGGACCGCTCCAGTGTCGGTGTGGCGATAAGAGCTGCAGGAAAACACTGAACTGAACGGGACCGAAGATGAAAAATGAGCAGAAAACGACTCCAGATGATGCGAGAGGCACCTGGCTGCAGACCTCCACTGTGAGGACAGGAAGTAACGGTAAAAGAAAAGGAAAGGACATTTAAAGCGTCCAGTCCGGTAGGTGGCGGTGACGCATGTGAAGCTGGTTTGCTAACCGCTAATTAAATCAAAAGAAGAAGCAGCCATTTAACGAGTGGTTGTGGCTGTTTCTCAATATGTGGTACTACCATGATGTGACACAACATTTAGTTTTAAGATTATTTGAGGCGATAAAGTGGTTGTATAAACATCAAATCTGTGGTCAGT
This sequence comes from Dascyllus trimaculatus, assembly GCA_024666655.1. NCBI lineage: Eukaryota > Metazoa > Chordata > Actinopteri > Pomacentridae > Dascyllus > Dascyllus trimaculatus. The sequence continues at coordinate 32,176,576 of CM045452.1, forward strand.
TTATCAGATAAATTCTGCTTATAAATATACTCCAGTGATGTCGGAGATGTGAGTGTCCCCGTTAGACAGCTACTACCAGGCGGTCAGCGCTCACAGCTCCCCGCTGACAGCAGCCTTAGCTCGGATAGACTTTCTGAAATCTGCCGCTGGCTCTGACGGTTCTGTAGCAGGATAGAAGTAGTTTTACGGGAATCTAATGGTCACACTTTTGTTATTTAATGTCCCCGGTCGCCGACTTTGTCATTATATTAGTAATTATGTTGTCTTCATCACCTGTAGCACGTCTTTGTTCTATTCTTATGACTGTAACTGTGCATTAAAATAACATTTAAGGATTATTCTGTTAGCAGACATAAAACTCACAATGGGGCTCATTCTCAAAATAATCACAAGTTTAAGATATAAATTAAAACGCTACATACTGTAGACAATGGTGTAGTAGATTTTACGTTGTATTGCTAATGCATTAGCGTGAAAATTTATTCCACCAGAAGTGCCTACGCGATTTTATTTTGTAATGCATCCTGTGCATTTCCTGTCCTGACAGTGGAGGTCTGCAGCCAGGTACTGTTGGATGATGCTGCTGCTTAGCTTCAAGTCGCTTAACATCCATTCAATCCATCCAAACAATCCAAATTCTACTTCTGTGTCCTTCTGTTGTTCCGTTAATATGTCCGAAAAAAAATAGGCTTTCTGTCAACATGTGTTTCTTTTCTCTTCATGTGAACAAGGACAGATGGGTCCCCGAGCAGGCAAGTTTTTAAAATCGGATCTAAACGCTCAAAAGCACAAAGCTGGAGAGTCATTCTGTACTTATTTTACGTCTTCTGTCCTGTTCAGTTCAGCGCTTTCCGCCAGTTCTGCAGCTAGTGCCACCACACCGGCGTCAGAATCAGAATCATTTATTTCCAAGTAGGTTTGCGCATGGTGTTCTGGAAAAAAGTGACACACACACCGATCAGCCCCAACATCCTGACCACTGACAGGTGAAGTGAATAACATGGATCATATTGGTACTATGTGGTGTTCTGATGGAAAACCTATGATATTAACATCCGTGTTGATCAGACTTAAGCCCTAAGTATTACCTGGGGACCTCGTGTAATAAATAAATTCCCCGCTTACGTCAGCTTTTTATGTGTCCCATTCTCACGGGACAACCAAAGTCAGCTTTTCCCCAAGATTTTACCGACTTCCCCTGGATGACGTCAGCGCGTTACGTGTTGCGTAACATCCGCTCAGCGCTCACTTTGTTTTCAACACGGTCACTGAGCTAGCTGTGTATTACAGTCGGCTAAAAACTAGAAAACATTATTCTAACAACACACTGTCGGGCAAGTGATCCACCACTGGGAGGTGAATTTGCGCCTTCTTTTCAGCCTTGTCTTTTATTTTTTCGTACGCAACGGGCCGATAAGCTCTTACCGGCCCGGGACCTAAAAGCTCCTCTAAACACTCCAATGCAGCCTCCATCATTCGCCAGAAATTTATAAAAATGCGTATTCTCACGGGATTAAAATTATCCCAGGACATCGGAGTTCAGCAAAATATAGTAGGTAATTTGCGAGGGAGTTTTTACTTTCCAAATTACCGACATGGCCGATTCCCACGGGATTAACTTCACTGACGACCTCAGTAAATATTACAAATTACAACAGGTCCCCAGGTAATACTTATCCCGTGAGAATAGGGTTTTAGACACCCAAATAAACATTGTCCCACAACAAACACACTCCCTCATGCTAAATGGAAATCCCAAATGTCACTGGATGAAAATGCACCCCACCACATGGAAACAACACCAACCAATCAGGAACATGTTGAGGAACATGACAATGGCCCAACATGTTGATGTGACCTCCAAACTTCCTACAGCCCATTGTGATCAAGCATCAACAGGATGCAGTGGAACAAGTTGGATTGACAGAGGCCCCACTGGACAAGCCAGAGTACCCAAAGGATCCAACGTCCTGGTTCCAGACCCCATAGGACACCCTGAGAGGTCCTCTGGTCCATGTCCAATGGTTCATTTTGGACCACATAAGGGGACCAACACAATATTAGGCAGGTGGTCGTAATGATATGTCTGATCGGTGTAGATTAAAAGTGTTGACAGTTGTAGTTATCAAGTGTACAAGATCAATAAGAAGCAGTTACAAGTCAAACAAAAATGAAAGATGTTTTGTCGCAATCCAGTCAAATTTAAAGGATCAGATTTAACACCAACGTATTTAGTTTAGCTCAGAAAAGAGTCCCTGAAAACGCTCCACCTGCCATTTCTCTGTGATTTTAAAGGTTCAGGAGAGTTTCTTCGTGACTCATTAAGCTCATTTCACTCAAACTCTTGACTCACCCTACAGTGCTTGCCTTTGCGTCGTCTACCTACGACCACCAGACGTCCTGATAAATACTTGACACGTTCCCTCTGGGCAGCGTCTATTTTCCAGCCTCGGCAGATTGAGTCGTCCGTCTCCACCTCCGCCAGGCTCCCTCATGATGGGACTCCACGCCATTAGGAGCTGGAGATGAGGGTTGCCTGGAGGCTGCAGCTGTATTATACCCTGATCTCTGCAGGGACTCTCCGGTTCCAGTGGCTGAGCGCTGAGCACACCAAGCAGGCATGGCCGCCAGGCAGCACCAGTCGACCACAGACAGCCAAGTAATTACAGGGAAACTGCAGAACCCACCGTAGAGGAGCATGAATAATCCCGGATGACTGACACCAGAGGACTGTAGGTCGGTAGAACGGCGAGTTTACACCATTTTAAGGACCTGATTTGAGTTTTTCAGGGTTGACACTGACACTCTCCTCCATATTATCGACTCATTTCGACCGATTTTCCCGTTTTCCCACTGATTTGCACAGAACATCTTCTGCAGTAGGATTAACATATTACTATGCCTCCTCCTAACATGAGGGTCCACAGCGAGGTGCAAGCATGAAAAACAGCCTCTCAAATGTTGGTCATTCCATGAAAAATCTATCAAAAACTGAGAAAAGTTCCCCCTGACCTCCTCAGAATCAGCAGATTCTTTATCTACAGTAACTTCAGTATATTTAATAAGTAAATGCACAGTTTACAAGTTACAGGCCCTTTAATTACATAGAGGAGGGTCCAGATTTATCACTTTTTAATGGACTTTTCCATCATTTCTGAGCCTCATAACTTCATCAGTACAGCAGACGGACACAAGAGTTTAAAAGAAAGATACAAGACATGACTAGGAGATCTTTACAGTTGTCGGTAGGTATACTTTTTAACTTTTACCAGGGGATGTTCTCCTATCCTGCTTTCAGTCTTTATGCTAAGTTTAGTCTCATGTTGTCAAAACTTTCAGTGGTAAAGAGTTACAGGACCTTAAAGTTCATAGAGGTGGATCCAGATTTATCACTTTTTAATGGACTTTTCCATCATTTCTGAGCCTCATAACTTCATCAGTACAGCAGACAGACACATGACATTATGAGGGATGAAAAACACATTAGAGTTCTGTTAGAAACTGCAGCCAGATCAGGACGGATGCAGTGATCTATTGAATCTTCTTGCCAACTAATCAGCAGAAACTCCAAGAACTCAGTGCTCACAGCTTCTGGTCACCAAGACACAGTGAGAATACTGTTACAGAAGTACCTGAGAAACTGTTCAATGTTGTATTTTTATTTCTGTTTGAGTACAGAGTAAATAAAGAAGATACAAGATATGACTAAGAGGTCTTTAAAGTTGTCGGTAGGTATACTTTTTAACTTTTACACAGGGGATGTTCTATCCTGCTTTCAGTCTTTATGCTAAGTTTAGTCTCATGTAGTCAAAACATTCAGTGGTGGAGAGCTACAGGACCTTAAAGTTCATAGAGGAGGGTCCAGATTTATCACTTTTTAATTGACTTTTTCCATCATTTCCGAGCCTCATAACTTCATCAGTACAGCAGACGGACACATGACATTTTCCTCGAACTTAACCAAATTTCCCAAATGACAAAAAATTGCCGTAATGACTTACAAATTGTCCAAAATGATTCAAAAATAATCCAAAGCTTATTGAAACCTCATCAAAATTACTCAGAATGTGTCCAAAATAGCTAAAAATCATTGAAAATGCTTCAGAACTTTTCAGAAATTATTCGAAACTTGACTAAATCTCTTGTAAATTGTGCAAAAAACAATTCTATAACCAACTGTGAGCATCAGTATTATGGGATGTATCATAGCGTGAACAGTCAAACTGCAGCAGTTTAATGACACTGAGTCATAGAAACAGTCACTGGTAGCCTGGATGTGTTTCTGTTTCCTGATAATTCACCAGAGGTAACTTTAAAAAGTGCATTCTGGGTAAACTTTAAGGCTCATATCAACATGTGTGGTCGGGTGGTTGATCAGAACAAGTTAGAGACAATGAAAGGATCATTTTTAGAAATATCTGACACCAGGATCATCTTGTTTTATCATATTTTGACATAAAAAGTCAACAAAAGTCTGTTTATTCTGGCAGGATCGGGTGGGATCTATTTTCATGGCTGAGTAACTGTTAAAAATGAACAGTTGGACTGACGAAGCATAACGACATGAACAACCCCAATCCATCTTTTGCTGCAACAAAGCACTTTATGTTCGTGTTTACAATACCTGAGTTAATGATTTAATGTTCATAAAAACCAGTTTCATCTCAAAAACCTGCAGAGAAATAAAAGATCTTCCTGTGCAGACCTTCAGAATAAAACGCTGTAAGGTCTTTACTGCTGGAATCACAACAAAATAATGTCTGAAAATAGATTGTTATCGTGGATTAACTGTGAAACACTCGAGTGACTGAATGATTAAGTTCTATATTCTCTATTTTTGATCAGACTTTAACCCTGAACAGAACCAGACCTCGCTCAGCTTCACCTCCACGTTTTGCTGAGCTGCTCTTAAGCAAATAAAACCGGCAGAATAAAAGAAAAGCAGGTGGAATAAAGAAACCTCGGCGAGCTTTGAAGGCATGTTTAGCCGCGGAGGACAAAGGAAAGTACGTCGAGCTGTTTGATCGTCTGCGTTTGATTCATGATGTTTGAACAGAACCTGCAGGTGAGCGAGACTAAACACCTGAATCTGAACAAAGTGAAAGTCAGCCTCGACTTTGCTGCTGCAGAGACGTGTTTTCACCTCCACACGCGGCCTATCATTGTTCTGCAGTCCAGAGAACAGCCTCAGGCAAAACTAATCAAACCCTGAGTTCGCTCTGAGCTCATCAGCTGCAGACGGACGCTCAGCGGAAACTTTAACTGACACGTGCTCCTCCATCGCATATCAAGCAACAGAGTCTTGTTTTTCCAGAACGAGCGTCCCACCACGCCGCGAACAAGACCCAGGAACGTCTCGAGAAACACAAAACAAACCCCCCACATCCCAGCCTGATCCACGAAGGCCTCGTCCCACAGCTCCACACCCAAATCATCCTCATGCACAGTATAAAGTCATTTTACTTTCCCTGTTTTGTTAAAATACAAAAAATAAATACTAAAAATCACAGAAAAAAAATCCAGACTGCCTTCTGTAGGAGTTATGTATTCACAATGTGTTCTGTTAAAGGTGTTAAAATCATAAAAAATCATTAAAAATCATTAAAATCATAAATAAATCATATAAAAAAAGTATTGATTTAGAGGTTAACCCTAAAAAACAGAGCAAAAATGTAAATAATGTCCACTTCCAATATCTGTATTTTCATACTTGGTATTTTTCTCCCTATATTTTCTGTTTTGACCATAAAATAACATTTTTATAATTTTTACCTTATTTAAATCTAAATTAAATTACGAGATAATTTCTGCTAATTAGTTTTTTTTCTGATACTTCAGCCGACAGATTTGACCTGACGTGTTAATTTTCAAATAATGACGAACAAAAATAATTAAAAAAAAATATTTATGTGCATGTTGACCCTAAAAAGCTGTTAAGAAAATCTGCATCAAATATCTGTATTTTTTAAATAAATGATCATTTCTTCTCTTACAACATTTGATGATTGAATTAGACTGTTTTTAACTTTACTTCAGTAAGAAATGTCAGAATTTTACAAATATTTTCTGTTATTCAAGAAAAGAATTATGTATTTTAACGACTGAAAAATGGCTAAAATAATTGTTTTATTTATTTTTTTTAGATTTAATATCTAATAAAATCAAAACAAGTCATATTTTCGATGTCTGCTGTTAAAAACAAAACAGAACTGTACATAAAAATTGCTTCTAGTCAATTCTGTATTTTTACAAATCATTTATTTGTTTTTTTAACAAAATTACACTGTTTTTATTTTGTTTAAATCAGCGAAAAATGACATTATTGTACAGATATTTGCCGTTATTTTTACAGTTTAAAATTGTAACTTTTTAAACAAATAGGTATTTCACTATTTCTAAAGTATTTTTTGTGGCACCCTTCCTTCAAGATTTTTTAATTAATTTTTTTTTTTTTTTTAATTAACTTTTAGCTCTTTCTTCTTTGATAAAAGCTCTCACTTGGGAGCTTAAAGACAAAAACGTCCTTGTCGAGAAATCTGCCATAAAATGTTATATATAGATAATATTTTCCATATTAAAACACAATTAAAAACGAATCTACATCATTCCTGATCATAACTACCAATATTTATTCATTTCCAGGATTTTAACCCTTTAAATGTCCGTTTGTTTACATGATGTCGCCGTCAGTTTAATTTAAAAAGTCAAAAAAATAATTATTTTTCCATGTAATAAATTTCATTATGTCACTGATCAGCACCAACTTTGACTGTGATGCATTTTCATTTATTTCTTTTCATAAAAACTCACTCTCAGGACCTTAAAGACAAAAAAGTCCTCAACAAACAGCCATAAGTTGTTGTTTATTTATAATATTTTCCACTTTAAATGGTCACTTATTTAAAACCTACACTGATTCTAATGCAGCGTCAGATTTTCAATTAAAAATAACCAAAGAAACACCATTAAAATGTGATATATTGACATTATTTTCCACTTTTAATGGTTGTTTTTTTAATCCTCCTCACTCCTGATCATGACTTTCGGGACTTTAAGCCTTTAAATTAGATGATAATCTCCTGTCCAGGTGTTTCACGGCGGTGAATAAGGAGATCTGGTGAAAACTGTTGATGAAACCATCTTTCCTGCCTGGTGTCTGATCAGTGGACGTCCGTGTGGCTGATTATCATTTATTAGTGAGTCAGCCCACACTGACGCCGTCCCTCCAGACGTCCCTCTTTAGATCCTGAAAGCAAACCGTGCAATCACGACTTCACTTACAGGCTGGATTTAGGACGGATGTCGTACAAATGTCACGCAGTCAAATTGCGCCGCGGCTCTCGGCGCTCTGCAGACGCCCTCCACAAAGAGCTGCCGCCTCCTTCGCGGCGAAGCGGCGCTGCAGCAGCTTGACAGGCTTATTGTTAAAGCAGATTGGAGTGCTTTCAGGGCTCGGATTGACTGCAGCGGAGGACAGACGGCGTGAAAGGTGATTTAGGAGAACACACATACAGATCCACTCCGTGTCTGGATGAAGGAAAAGCATGTACAAACACAGGAGAACAGAACAGAGACGTCTCAGAGAGAGAAAACCAACATAGGGAAGGTTGAGAGGGCAGAAAGGAGACACCAGGAGGGAAGGAAGAACCCCTAAAAGCTCAGCTCAGAACAGTCATTTATAGTTTAACAGATTATTCCTGTTGTAATATCAAGTAAAATATTAAGAAGAAAGTAATAATTTACTCGGCAACTATAACAACAAATGACATATCAGTATTTTACAGACATGAGCTGATTTTGAAAGATTTAATTTTGTATATTGAGGACAGTAAAATAATAAATATGTTTTTAAACTGTTATTTGACTTTATTTTACTTGATTTTTTTTTGTTAAACTAAAGATAATACGTATTAAAATCAAAGAAATAAGTAATAATATACATGTAACTGCTAAAACAAACAGGACAGAAGTGGAGATAACAGCCGTATTAAAAATCTGTGTTTTTAAAGAGAGTATTTGTTCTTTTACAGTGTTTGACTATAAAAATACACTCCTGTTTATTGTATTTAAATCCACAAAAAATATTGTTATTTTACATGTTTTCCCCTTTTAAGCTCTTTACAGATAATATCTAGTAAAATATAAAGAAAAAAGTAATAATTTACGTGGTAACTGTAAAAAAAACAGGGCAAAGCTATAAATAACAACACCCAAGTCAAAAATCTATAATTTTATTAAGAGTCATTTATCCCTTTACGATAAAATAAAATAACATTATTTTACTGATATTAGCTGTTTTTGGAAAATTTAATCAAGTCTATTAAGGACATTAAAATAGTAAATAAGTTTTTAAAACATTATTTTACATATTTATTTGTTAAACTACAGGATACATGATAATATGTATTAAAATTAAAGTAATAATAAACAAGTAACTGTTAAAAAAAAAACAAGCCACAACTGTAAATAACATCTGTGGTAAAAATTGCTGTTATTAAAAAAAACAAATTAAATTAAAAATATATATATATTTAATTTATTTATTAAATAACAATAAGTAAATAAATTAAATATATAAAATGGATTATATTAATATATACAAATGTGTATATATTAATATAATTTACTATAATAATATAATTTATTTCTGAAATAACTATATATATATATACATATATATTGAATTATAATAAAATAAATTAATAGAACTTATTAGGATTTAGAATTTATTTCTGAAATTAAAAAAATAAATTATATATATATACGTGTATATATCTATTTTTTATTAATTTCTTTATTTTTTGTTCAGAAAAATAAAAATGGTGAACATTTTTAACTCTTATTTTACATTTTTCTCTGTTTCAGTGAAATCATATATTTTTTAAAAGCATTTTTTTTACAAGCTAGCCGCAAAAATAACAGCCACAAATTGTAAAAATGTCCACAATAATAACATGAAATATTATATTTAATAATAAATATGTATTTTTGTAATTTGTAATTTGTTTTTTCAGTTTTACCATAAAATTATGTCTGTTTTTTTTCCTTTTTTTATTTATATCATCAAAAAAACATTAAACTACAGATACTGGTCATTATGTTGCACTCATATAGTAATAATATAAATAACTTCACTTTTAAAAACATTTTTAACGCTATAATATTCTAGTAATTGTGATTTTTTTCTGGCACTTTGTTGCCAAAATTTAATTTTAATTTTTTACTTTTTACAGTGCAGGGAACAGGACTCTCCACTTGAGTCAATTAACATCATACTGAAGGATCCAAACACTTTAAACTCATTTTCACCGCACACTGACCACCAAGAACATCAATCAACAACTATTTCAGCATCTGGTTCATAATTTATCACGAAGAATCCGAATAAACGTGAGAATTTTCTGCTTTTCTTTGTTTATTTTGACCTTTTGAAACGTCTGATTAGGACTATTTACTGTAATAATCTGATATTATTGAGGTTTTTAATGACCAACATGTTTCAGCATCTCAGAGGTGAGGATTTCTGCCTCTTGTCTGCTCTGGATTTGGTTTTTCCTCGGCTCTGGAGAGCTGCATGTTCCCCTCTCGTGTTCGATAATGAATCTAAAGATTGTTCACTGAGGCTCCAATCATTAGCTGCAGGTGTGGCGACCTCTGATGCAGCAAAAGGAGCTCGTAAGGAGGCGAAACAGGAGGAAAACAAACCAAAACCGAGCTCCAGGGATGAAGCCGAGAGTCCAGGAATAGAGGAACCGGCCCGACCGGGGAGGAGGAGGAGGAGGAGGAGGAGAGGGGGATTATCGGAGAGACCTGCCCTCCTGCTGGGCTCGTGGCAGGTCAGGAGAACGCTGCAGTTATTTTGGAGCTCGGCAGCCCTGTGCAGGAGGGTTTATCCTCAGAGAGGCTCTTCTCGTCCGACCCCCCACCCCCACCCCCCGGCAGAAGGCTGGAGAAAACTTAACCCCTTAAACGCCTCACAGGAAGAAGAGCTGCACCGTTATATAGTGCAAAAAAATTCTAACTGCAGCTAAAACATCACGTCTTAAAACAACAGTCTGGAGCAATAAGTGTGGACATGATGTGACGTATCTGTTGCTCTTATTAGGCTTCTGAATAGGGATGCACGATAATATCGGCGTCCGATAATTATTGGTTAATTTTGGCAACTATGACGTCATTCCGATAATTAAAAAATCAGCCGATAAAACGACCCGATAATAATAAAGACTCTGAATCTTGGTTTTTGCCGTTGGTCTGTGTGTTGTGGTTTGTCCTCATATCTGGCTCCTCAACCCCTCCCCTCCCCGACGGTACTGTCGCATGTGTGTGATGTCATCAGACTGCGCCGGCAGAGAAAAACAAGCAGCATGGCGTGGCACTGACCAGTGTGGACTTTCTTTACCGTGTCTGAAGAAGTCGTTTCACTAGGACTGGTCCCGAACATTGGAATATCCGAATATTTGTTCGTCGTGGTGGTGATAATTTCGATACTCAAAAAGTTGTGTGCGCCGCCGAACGCCACCGAGCGTCGCCGAGGCTGTAGTGCGCTGCAGTGGTTGTAGTAGCAGACCTGACAACTCCGGTGCCACGCTCCGTTGCGCAATCGGTTGACATTATTGGTTATCAGCTTAACGGTCCCACTGTATCTCAGATTTCTAAATCGTATATTAAACACGTAGCGTACAGCAGATGAGTAGACGCACGTATGGAAAACGCAGCTCCGACCGCTTCCTCTTTAACTAGTCGGTCTCTGATTGATCGGCGGTGATGGAAGCCAGCCAGAACCTTTGGTCCCACACGGTGAGAGTTTACTGGAAATGACCGTCAGAGAACCGGTGACAGTCTGTAGGATTACCGTAACACCATCATCAGTTTCCCAGTAGGTAGGCAGCCGGACGTCCTCGGTGTCGGTGTGTTTAAAATACAGCAAAGTTTTTCCCAAGTGGATCGCTGCGTCGCTAGTTCCATTATCGGACACGACTGTAGAAGATGGAAGGTTTAAGAGCACAGGAAGGGTTTATAACAGTGTGGGGAGGGTTTATAAAGCCTTAAAATATAAATATAAGTAATTGAATAAATATAAGGTCGCTACTTCGCGGATTTCGTCTGGAACCTAACCCTCGCCATAGACAGGGGATCGCTGTATTACAACGTACAGACGGGTCATTCCACGCCAACCCACCCAGATTGCAGAACTTCTCCCAGTTGAAGTCACAGATTCTCTTGAATTCAATCGTGCAATAAGTTCCACCTAAACCAATGAATCTGGCAAAATCCCCCAGCTCTACTCCAAATCCTTTTTGAGGTACGAATTTTTGAAAACCGTCCCCTCGGTGTTGAATCCGATAACGTCACTGATTCTCGTAAAGCATCTCTGAAGTCTCACCAGTTGATCACTTTCCACAAGATCAGCTGATTTTTTCACTGAACATCCAGAAACCTCAAGAAACAGTCATAATCATGTCAACAGATTGTGCTCATTTTTTATTTTACAGAAATTAAAATGGTGCTCCTGGTGCTCCATCATAAACTGACTGCCACAGGTCTTCCTAGAATCAGCTTCGGAGCGGGAAAATCCACTTTTTCGAACATTTTAACAGGATTTTGTTGATTTCTTTGAAACTATTTGAAGTGAATGTCTTTGAAAACATATTAAAAATTGAAGGTGTTCTATTACTCCTTCATTATTGAAACATTTTATGAAAATGACGGTGGCTCGGTGGTTAGCAGCGTTGCCTCACAGCTAGAAGATCCCCGGTTCGCGTCCCGGTTAGGACGCCTGGGATCTTCCTGTGTGGAGTTTGCATGTTCTCACCAGGTTCTCCAGCTTCCTCCCACAGTCCAAAAACATTCTGAGGTTAATTGATTACTCTAAATTGTCTGTAGGTGTGAATGAGAGTGTGCTTGTCTGTCTCTATGTGTAGCCCAGTGATAGACTGGAGACCTGTCCAGGATGTCTCCTGCCTTCGCCCTGAGTCAACTGGGATAGACTCCAGCCTCCTGCGACCCTACAGAGGATTAAGCGGTGTGTAGATGATGGATGGATGGATGGATGAAAATGGCATGTTTCGTAATTTCAAATCACATTTGTTGGCTTTATCTTTATCTGTCAGGTAGATATTTGCATTATGTTGATTTCAAGGTTTTCTATGTCTGTGTGGGTCCAATTTGCCGCTGCAAGCTGGAACGTGAACTGTAGAGCTGTGGGATTTGGGGTTTACGTAGAAGTTTTTGCCTGACTTATTTCAAGAAAATCCATGACCTCAACTGGCCATGGAACGACCCAGATACCCACCATTGTTTTGACTGTTTTTATGGGGTTTTTAAAAATATTTTTAAAGTGCACGACTGAATCACTGCAGACTATTTTCTCAGGAAACACTAAAACTTCATCCACACGCATCAGTAAAAACCAGAGACGAGCCTTGATTTAGACGACAAACGCCCCGATCAAACCAGAAAACCTCGATGGTAAAAGAACAGAAGATGCTGTCTGATTAAATCTAAATCTCGCCGTCTGACTTTCTAAGCTGCTCCGTCGAAAGGAGGAGAATCCCGAAGCTTTAACCCGCTGAAGCTTTTATCCTCCGCGGAGGACGAGAAATCCCAATCAGATATCAAACTCCGTCGGCGTTTATCCCGATCGATGTTTAAAGCGACTCCCCTCCTGAGCGAGAATGCAGAGTTCCCAGCCGGGCTGCAACTTCGGCGATGCAGTTTCCCGGGAGACGTCGCCATGGAAACACGCTCTGTGTACAACACGCTGGATGCTGGAGGCGGAATCTTGAAGAGTCCGTCCTTCAGCTGGAGGAGCGGAGCTCGAAGCCTCTCCGCCCGGAAAGCTTCCGCCCCTGCTGGAGGACTCTCAGCAGCCAGCAGCCCCGACCCTGACCTCCGGCGGGCCTCCAGCAGGTGGCCGCAAAGGAGGACATCTTCAAGGGAATTACTTCAAACAACGCAGCGACAGAGGAGGCGTGAATCCTGCTGCTGCTGCCGCTTTCTTCCTCATCAACTCTGATTTCTGCACCTTTAACTCCCAAACAACGGCTCGGAAAATCCGATGGACGGCGGTACAAACAGAGGAGCGCCAGATATTTTTAACAGCGGGGAGTCGGCGCCGTGATCGATCCACTGAATAAGACTAGAAGATGTATCATTACACAATTACACAATTATAGAGCCGAGGAGAGAGACGGAGCAATCACTGGAAAATATATGTCACAGCCGTTTAGTCTTTCTTTCTGCTTCGTTTAGGCTGATTAAGGGAGTAGTCTGTGCTCGTTTTTGGTCTATTTGTGTGGAAATGAGGCTAAAATCATTGAAAACACTATGTTCGTAACGGTCCATGTGTTCGAAAATCTTCTGTACAGGGTCTGTGGTTTGATATGTTGATATGCTGAACACAGAGAATAGCTGGATCAAGTTAAATGAGTTGCTTCCATTGGTTTATCAGGATTAAACTCTCTTAATTCCACTGATTTAAGTTGCATCTACTCTACAGTTTGGATTGCTGCAACTTACTTTTTCAAGGAAAGTCAACTTGAAGTGTCAAATTTGTCCAACTTAACGTGTTTGTTTTGCCCACTGACAGGTGAAGTGAATAACATGGATCATATTGGTACTATGTGGTGTTCTGATGGAAAACCTTGATGAGACTTAGACACCCAAATAAACATCGTCCCACAACAAACACACTCCCTCATGCTGATGGAAATCCCAAATGTCACTGGATGAAAATGCACCCCACCACATGGAAACAACACCAACCAATCAGGAACATGTTGAGGAACATGACAATGGCCCAACATGTTGATGTGACCTCCAAACTTCCTACAGCCCATTGTGATCAAGCATCAACAGGATGCAGTGGAACAAGTTGGATTGACAGAGGCCCCACTGCACAAGCCAGAGCACCCAAAGGATCCAGTGGTTCCAGACCCCATAGGACACCCTGAGAGGTCCTCTTGTCCATGCCCAATGGTTCAGAGCATTTTGGACCACATAAGGGGGACCAACACAATATTAGACAGGTGGTCATAATGTTAGGACTGATCGGTGTAACATCAAAAACACAACTAAAGGAGCTGTAAACCACATTTTATTTGAATGTTTGCAGATGTTAAAAGCCACTTTTAAGGAACAAAGTGTAAGTTCAAGCCGACAGATTCCACCAAAACTCACCAACCTCCACTAAAACGTAAAGACAGATGAGATTCGACGCTTCTTACAAAGCAGCCACTGCAAGTGTGGAACTTCTTTGTGTGAGCAGAACTCAGTTTGAAACTTCCTCTTTTTTAGCAACTGCAGCAAAGAAAAGCATGTCGTATGTTCGGTGCACAGCTCAGCCTCGTAGTTCTGGTGATCTCAGACCAGCTGATGTTTGGGAACACTAACCATGGACCAAAAAAAGCACCATCTGGACCGAAGCTACAAGCCGCCTGGTTGAACTGTGATCAGGTGTCGCCTTTTCTTATTTGAGTGGTCCAAGAAAGAACCTCAGCGCAGGACAAACTCAGCTCCTCCATCTTTGTTTTTACAGCAGCAGATGCTCCACCAAGCTCTGCTGTCGGGTTTGAGAAGCTCCCTTTCGTCCACATTTAAACCAGCAAGAACTTCAGGAGCAAACACAAGCAGCAGCAACTTGAACATCTACTCAAAGTCAGTACCAGTGCAGAGATGCTGCACAGTCCGACTCAAACCTGCAAGCTGGTGAGTTGTATTTACTGTGTAAAGCCAATGTGTCTATTAGCAGGTTGCACCCAGCTGCAGCAGCACTGACACCTTTTTTAAAAGTCAGATACAACCATCGTCCGTTCTGTAAACCAGATTCTAACTAAAAAGAGAGAAAATAAACAGTCGAAGGTTTTCTAGTTCTGGTTTTCTCTGCACAAACTGAACCCCAAACCCAAACTATCAGTCATTTCTTGCACACCGGATGCTGCATTTTTCTACATTGCTGCATGATTTTCTGCATATTTCTACATTATATATTCTGCACATGACATAACACCTCACTGCCAGTGGGTTTTAGCATTTTATCCATCAAACACTTGATTCTGCGAGATAAAAAAAGCACATTTAATCCAGTTTATTGCAGGTTTTAGAGTCAGATTAGAAGTTTGTTGTTGTTCATTTAGCAATTCCCTACATGGCTACATTTACTTTTATTGCTATACTGTAATTATACTTTGTAGGGCTTTTTAAATGCACCATCTATCTATCTATCTATCTATCTATCTATCTATCTATACAACCCTGGAGCTGCAAACAGAAACAGGTTTTGGAGATTAAATCAAATTCAATTCTACACTCTAAGTGCAGCCTCAGTGTTCTACAGTCGGACCTCTTTTTAGGAAACTTTTCCTGAAACCCTCTCCTCCCTGCCAGGACTCCGGAGCTCCATTCGCCCGGCAGGCCGCTGTTTCGATGCTTGGCACGCGTCACCGATTGTTCCTCACTGTGCTTGGTCATTCCGCAGCTCCCACCCATCAACCCACCCAGCCGCCCACACACACACACGCACTCATGCACACGCACAAGCACGCACGGCCGTCCCCGTCCCCCCCCCATGCGCGCACGCAGCAGAGGGGCCAGCCAGCAGAACAATGTGCGCCGCGCCGCCGGGAGCGCACCGGGGCCGCCGCGCTGCGCTCCTGAATCCTAATGAAAGCCGGGATGGAGCCTGGGTGGCGCAGGACGGAGCCCGGACCGGGGCGCGGGTTGAGCCGGCGGCAGGCGCCGCGGCAGCCCCGGCGTGACAACAACACAACAACACAACTTACTGACACCGCAGCGACCCGCAACCAGAGCTCCCGCAAAACTGCTCCTTATTTCTATTGTGGAATAAATTAAAAAAAAATAAAAAAAACAACCTCCTGATCGATAATTGATCAGCAGCAGCAGCAGCAGCTCGGTGCTCTGCAGGCAGAGAGAGGAAAAATCCTGGCAAACACTCCTGGATATTAAATAAATAATGGAACACATGCGGAAAACGCCTTCTTACCTTCACTTCTGCAAGATTACAAACATGAATGTCGCCCGCCGCCGTTTTGATCGCCTCGGTGTCGCCGTTTGCTTTCACCGATCCGCCTCCAGTTGTTTTACGTCTCTGTATATATTTTTTTTCCTCGTATTGTTTATTATGAACGGACAGTATATCCTGCTGTACACCGGGAGGGAGTGAGAGCGCACAGCGGGACCCTCAAGACTCTCTGTGGCAACCGGAGGGGGGGCGTGGCCACTGTGCTTACGTCACAGATAGAGAGAGAGAGAGAGAGAGAGAGAGAGAGAGAGAGAGTGAGAGAGTGAAACGTGCTGCTGAATAAACCCACTTAAAACAATGGAAATGGAGATCCAGTTGATGATTTCTGTCAATCCATCCTTTGTTTTCTGTTTTCCAGAGCCGCAGCGGATGACATTACAGCACAAATACTCAGCTTCTGAATGGAAACGGAGGCGTGGATTTCAGGAAGGATGCAGAATAAAGCTCCCCCTGATATGTAAGGCAGTGGTTTTCATTCCTTAAATCTGATCCGAGCCTTTAGAAATGCAGTATCTGCCTAAACTGACACCACTTTCCCTGTTGTTGTTCCTTAAGTCCATTAAAGTTAATGCGTTTCTGCAACGGGCACCATGACAAAGACTCCTGTGGTGCTTAATGACTTCCAACCAGAACTCATGTATTTAAGACAAACGAGGACCAGGATCTCAGTTGCATATGTAACAGAGTTGTCATCAGCACAAGACAAATGTCTGCTATTTACAATTTATGACAAAGCTGCTGATAATAGGTCACTGCATGTCAACATTTTCATTTCAAGGAACTTAACTGTGCACACTTCAAGTACATTAAAGTCATTTAAATCAATCCGGTATGATGCGTTTCTGCAACGGGCACCATGACAAAGACTTCTGTGGTGCTTAATGACCTCCGACCAGAGCTAATGTGCTTAAGAAAAACAAGGACAAGGATCAAAGTTGCCGCTGAGGCCAAAATCATATGTCAGCTGATCGTAACAACAACATCAGCACAGGACAAATGTCTGCTATTTATAATTTATAATAAAGCTGCTGATTCTAGGTCAGGAACATTAATCAAAATTTTCATTTCTAGGAATTTAAAATGCCGTATCTGCTGAACCTGATGTCACTTCCCCTCACTAATACGCACTTCAAGTACATTAAAACAATCCGATGTGAGGCGTTTCTGCAACGGGCACCATGACAAAGACTCCTGTGGTGCTTAATGACCTCCGACCAAAACTCATGCATTTATGAAAAACTAGGACCAAGATTTCATATATAACAGAGTTGCCATTGAAACCAAAACCATGTGTCTGCTGACTACAACAACAATGTCGGACACATGTATGCATGTCAAAAAACGTGCTGTAGTACCTGGTTGTTCCACCAGGTGGAGCCTCTTACTGTTTAATGCTGTAGAGACCAGAGGAGGCGTCACTCAGACTACAGGTAGCTCATGTTGGCAAGGAGAGAGCATTGTGGGGGTTTAGCTAGCAACGGGCACCACGACAAAGACTTCTGTGGGGGTTAATGACCTCCAGCTAGAGCTCAAACCCAGTTGCTGATGTAACAGAGCAGCACTGAGGCCACATTCAAGTGTCTGTTAACTCAACCAACAGCATCACCACAGGGCAAATGTCTATTCTTTACAAATTATGATAAGACTGCTGATTATTGGTCAGAAAAATTATCCAAAAATAAAATCCTTAGGGAGCACCATGACAAAGACTTTGGTGACACTTAACGACCACTGGCGACTGATTGACATGTCCAGATCTATGCAATCGTCAAAATATGGTGTACTCATACATAGTACATTGGGAAAAAGATTGAATATGTCCAAATACTAGTTACTACAGCTAGTGTTACCCACAATTCTCTGCACGGTTACATCACAGTGTCTCGTGCAAGTACTAACAAGCTTGAACCACCAAGAGTCCAGCTTGTTTTGCGCCACAGGTGCAACATTATGATGCAGCAGTTTGTCCCAACTGTATATCCCAAGATGCCGACCAGTCATATGCAGCAATACCAAGTCACCAGTGCACTGAAAGTCTTAGTTAACTGGTGTTTATGGCATTTACTCATTGTCTGCATTGCCGTTTGCATAAATAAAGACACTTCCGTCATAAATTGATGCAGAAAAAGGAGCAAAATGGTGCGAAAAACATGCAAAAATGCAAGAAATCAAGCTGTACTGCTCAATGCGTCGAACAAAATCTACACCCATGCGTTCAGTTTTGGTTGCCTCACTGAATAATCACCTTTAATTCAGCTACCAGATATGAAATGTGTTGTCAGGTTGGTGTTAAAAGACCCTTATGTAGCATTAAAATGAACTTATTTCAATCAATTGTGGTCCTTCTACTGATCAAAGCTCGTTTCCCTGCATGAAAAATAACACATGTCGTGCCACTAACAGGCCAAAGTCGGCATCTCACTCGTCCCTGCATGCAGCTGCCAGCAACACTAGTTCATGAAACATGCTTCAGACGGAGCTGCCAGGCCTTAAACACGCCCCAGCTGCAGGACGCCGCTGCTTTAATAACAATTTTAATATTTCTTGGACAAACATGAGACACTGGAGGATGCTCCATTCAGCTCAAGTTTCATTTCTTCGCTGACCTTTACACTGGAAACAAACGCTGAGCTCTCAGAGAGGAGCTGCTGCTGCTGCTGCTGCTGCTGCATTTCCACGACAAACCTGCCACCTATAGGCCGAGGGAGGAACTGGACGGGGTGACCCACGTTCATGCACGGGGTGAAGTGATGATGAAGACGCTTATGGCTGCCTCTGATGATGAAAGCAGAGAGGAGACTCTAAAACGCTGGTTACAGGCTGAATTAATTCCTGTCTGTTGTGTTTAATGGAGACTTTTACCTGTAAAAACCTCCCAAACCATCTGCACTACGAAACCCACTGATATCCTAGAAACGGCGTTTTATCTTTACAAAAAAACTCCCATCAAAATGACACCATATATCAGAGCGAGAAACTGTAAAAACAGAATAATTAGCAGGATTTTCAGCTTTCTGGTGGTCCCTTAATAAATCATGTGTGAAGTACGATTCTTTTTAGAAAATTAACCAAACCTGAGCTTTAAATTGTGATATTTTATCATTTATTTTATTGTATTCTACACATCTAATTTAAAGTAATTCATGTTTGTTGTGTTTAATGGAGACTTTTACCCGTAAAAACCTCCGTAACAGTGCAAATAAGCACAAAGTGTCATCAGTTTGTTGTTCATTTTATTGTTTTGGCTCGAGGTTTAACAGATTTACAGACTTTATAACTTGTTAGAACAATAATGGTGGCAGCAGTGAAGGTTTGATGTCGAGTTTCAGCTCAAAAATAATCACAATTAACTGAACCATGAATAGAAAAAAAGCTTTACTTTTAAGCTCTTATTTTAATCATAGTAAGGGCGCACTGCTGCATTCTGCCCTGTCATAAATAAATACATAAATAAATGAATAAAAATCTGCAAAAAAATTTCAATAATTTTTTTTATTTTGCTGCTTTTTAAAAAAAAAAAACTGAAAATAATAATAGAAAAAAATAACTAAATTTAGATGTCTTATATAACATATAAAAATATGATAACATCAAAAATTTAAAAAAAAAACTACATGAAAATATAATAACATAAAATTTAAAAATAAAAATTTAAAAAAATCTAAAGAATTTTTTTGACCAATAAAAAAATGATTTACTGTAATTTCACAAATACTTAATTTTTATTTAACGGCTGAAACTGTTCAATTAAACTTTAATGCTGTGAATATATTTCTAAACGTGAGGAAAAATGAGACAAGAGCAAAAAAATGTCCAATTTCTTAAATTACACATGATAATAATAATTATAAAAAATATTATTATCATATAGATAATTAGAGACAGTTGAAATATTACATGTATTTGTTCATAATATGAAGGAAATCCTCTGTATATACAAAGGTTTTTACTACAAGAGCGTTGAACGAATGTGTTTTCATCAGTGTTTAATATATAAGCATCATAAGTAGGTCAAAATACTGTTGTTATCAATATATATGTATAAATGATGATTAAATATGTCGCTTTATCATTATAACTATACAGTAGAGTTCATTTCAGTATGTTTACACATGCAAGTAACCTTTATTTAAACACTAAAAAGTGAAAAATATGCATATTCTCTTATAAAATAAAGTGTATTTTTTCTGACATGGTTGTTTTTCTTTATTTTACAGGAATTTTTGACACTCCAATTGTGCAGATTTTTAAATATTATCCTTTATATCAAGCAAAAACTACATTTGCAATACGGAATTATGGTTTTTAGATGTATTTCAGTGTAAAATCTGGCAAAATCAGAAAGATGATGATGGAAAATAAGACGGATTGTTTTCTTCTCTGGAATATCATCATCTGGCCTGGCGCTCAGTGGTTTCAGTGCCTCCTCAGAGTTTCTACAGCGACGAGGGGGAGGCGGCGCTGAGCCTCGACGCTGCAGCCGAGGGGATTTTTTCTTGCACTTCTGTTTCCATGGCAGTTTCCACTTTATTGTGCAGAATCCTCCGGAGAGCCGGGCAGATGGTGAGAGGATCAGGCGTGATAAAGGTCGCGGCCCCGGAGCAAACCCACTCCGAGGGCTTGGAGCCGAGAGGGAGCATCTGACCGGCACTTTGGACGTGACCTCGGCGAGGAACTCTGCAGCAGATGTAGTTAGTGCTGTTTATGCAATTACAGTGTGCTGCTGCTGCTGCTGCTGCTGCTGCTGCTGCAGTTCCACCATGAAGCCACTGGTCCACAGTTAGCATCTGACGCTAGGAGGGTAGCGTCTCTAAAAACAGGTGGTTGGTTCAACATGTTTGGAAATATGGACTCCAAACTGTTTCACAATGTTTATTTAATCAGTTTTTATTACAGCGCAGAAGTTTCTGGACTTTTTTTTTTTTGCTCTTGTCTCATTTTTCCTCACTGTGGTTCATTTTTCACTGCAATATAAAGTCTTGCTACTCTATGGGGGTAAAATGGTAATTTTCAGCAATTTTTCTTTTTTATTTTAATGGTTTTTTTTTAAGTATCTGAAAATAGAAATAAAAAAATATATACAACTGAATGTATATTTGTAATATAACATAAAAAAACACAATAATATAAAAGAAAAAATATAAATAGTTTTAAAGAAAAAATATTTTTTCACATAAAGACTCTTAAAATAAAGATTTATTGTAGCTATTTATCTTTTTAAAAATGACGACTGGTTGCTGCTTTTTTTGTTGTTGTTATTTTCAGGATTATTTTACTTTACTTTACTTTACTTTTACTTTCTCTGAGCAGCTCCTTCAGCAGCAGACTGATACACCCACGGTGTAGGAAGGAACGCTACCGCAGGTCCTTCATTCCAACAGCCATCAGACTTTACAACACACAACACTAGAACAACCTGAATGTGTTGTAGCTTCTTTTTTTTGCACTATTCATCTGCTTGCACTATTCATCTGCTTGCACTATTTTCACTGTACTGTTACCATGTGCAATATTATTTATTCAAATTTTTCCTTGGTGAATATTTCTTTCATATTCATACGTCACTTATTGTTGTATCTATTGTATATTTTAAATGTTTCTTTATAGTAGATTGTTTTATTTCTTTTTTCTGTATAGGGTATGTTGTGTGGTTTTCTGCTTTTGTCTATGCTGCTGTAACGAGGAAATTTCCCCGTTGTGGGATTAATAAAGTATAATCTAATCTAATCTAATCTAATCTAAAGCTCTTATTTTGATAAAAACACCCTGTAGTTTTCTGAAATTTTTCTATTTTATTTCACTTTCTTCTTTAAATATCTGAAAATAAAAATACAAATATATATGTAACTGAATTTATATCTCTAGTATAAAAGATAGAAAATATAAATAGTTTTTTTAAATCAAAAAAATTTCTGACAAAAAAAGCCATTAAAATAAAGATTTGTTGTAATTTGTTGAAATTATTTATTTTACAAAAATAAAAAATAAAAAAACTGGAATTTTTTTAAGTTCCCACACTAAAAATGGCGTCTTTACATCCTGTAGATATCTAACTACTTACATTTACTCATTTTATGGATCATTTTCCATTTTTATCCAGTTTCCATTCCTGTCTTCTGTCTGTTCTGTGGAAACACAGCCTGCAGTTCAGCCAAAGGAGTCTCTGAATTTTCCTGACATGACCGCTGGTTTCTGTTGGGTCACGAACGACTTCATGAACGCATCAAAGAGTGCAGAATTTATTGTTTTTTGAAGGATCTAATTACAGTAAACGGTGCATTTATGGCAATTTATTTAAGTAGAATAAAGTGATTGAGATGAAATATCATGATTTTAAGCTGAGATTTGGTTCTTTACCTCCAGCAAGGACGTTCTGTTTTTGCCGGTGTTGGTTTATTTGTTTGTTTGTGTTCAAAATAACTCGAAAAGTTATGGACGGATTTGGATGAAATTTTCAGGAAATGTGTGAAATGGGACAAAGAAGAAAGCATGACATTGTGGGAGTGATCCTGATCACCGTCTGGATCCAGGATGTTTTTTTTTAAATTTAGGGATACTTAATCATTGGGAGATTGTGTTGGGGGTGGACTAAAGCTGCTTGGTGGAGTTCTGAGCTCTCTGAGTGCTTTTCTACTTTTATTTTTATCTACCCAAAGTTGAAACACTGTGCTATTGGAAAGCGTTTTGAGTTTTTGACACCGAAGTTGGCAGGTCCGTGTTCTAGAGCCTCGGCGGCACTCGGCAGCGCTTGGCGGCGCTCGGCGGCGGCGTGCAGGGCTATTGGAATATCAAAATTATTATCCAAATACCATCACAACCAACCAATATTCAGATATTCCTATATTGGGGACCAGCGCTAATATTAGGTTTGTAAAGAAGCTAAGCTACCATACTGTTGGTTAGCTAACTTAGCCACTCCAGGCTACTTGGAACTACACCGTACTTGGCCTTAAGGTCAGCCTTATTCCATCTTGCTCAAATCTCCTGCTGCTTATTTCTTGTCACAAAGCTGTAAATTGGGACGTCTTGTTCAAACTAAGTAGCTGTTTTTCACATAGAGCTGTTTGTCCTCAAACGCAGCTGCAACAGAAGTCCTGTTTAGCAAAACCAAACCAGATTCTCCAGAGGAACATTTCTGGTTTTATCCTACTTATTTTATCCATTGAGCTTCCTCCAGTTAATCTGTTCAGAATAAAGAACCAACATATATTTCTGTGTCCTGTTGATTTCACCAGACTACACTATGATACTTTGTCGTTGGTAGATTGTGTTGGGGTGGACTGAAGCTGCTTGGCGGAGGTCTGCGCTCTATGAGGGCTTTTCTAGTTTTATTGTATTTAATTCAGCAGAAATTATATTGTTTTTTAGATATGTGCACTATTTAAATGAAAAATATGTATATTAAGGGCAGAAAAATGGCGATTTTTTTTACATGTTTTCACTGTTTTGTTGAATTACAGATAATAAGTAATGAACTAAATATAAAAGCGTTCATTTACACGCTGTAGAAACCAGCAACACTTCTTCATTTAAAGCTTCGTTTTTCCGCCTCCACGCTGGACAAATGTTTTTGGTCACTTTCTCCGAGGCCGTTCCAGCATTTTATCTCCAGTTGTGTGATTTTTTTTTTTTTTCTTTTAGTAATTATAACAGACCAACCCCCAACCAACCTATCTCCCCTCTGCACATGAACACACACCGACACACACACACACACACACCCCTCCTCCAAAAACTAATGAAATGTCTTTCCTCTGGAGGTAGCTGAAATAATGGGCAGAGCGCCGGAGAAGGGGAGCCCATAAATGATAATGAACCACCTCATTCTCCCTTTTTTAATTCCTTCTCCATCCTCCCCCACCGTCCTCCTTCCTCCCCCCACCATCCTGCATCCCACCATCATCTTCAAATTTTTTATTTTATTTCCACCCTCCTTCCTCCTTCCTCCCTCCGACCGAGCCGCCGCCCTGCCACCCTCCTCCTCCTCCTCCTCCTCCTCCTCTACATTGTCTGCAGCAGCCTCCCCCTGCCAGGAAGCATCCTGGGTAATTTCCTCCTCTTATTGAATTGGGACGGGGGGAAGATAAAGGGATGGGCACATGAGCGGAGGACGAGTGCTAATGGAGGATTGGCACATCGCAAATATGCAGCTTCTTTCCTCTTTCCGTCTCTCGGGTAAAAGTACAAATGCCCCTCTCTGCCTCTCTCCCCCAGACAAAAGACGATGACCTTCTTCTTCTTCTTGTTTTTTTTTTTTTACAGAATGCTATTCAGCCTTCCTCTCAGTGCGAACCTGATGCTCCCTCATGTCCTGTGTTATTTCTATAGGTGAGTGAGTCACTGCTCCTCTATTCCTGTCTGTACTTCTGCTCCTCCGAGGCCCGGCGCTATAATCACAGCCTTATCCTCGACACGCTCTCACACCACCATGGATGCATAAATCCACATCTCAGGCCGCCGTGCTGCCGAGGAAACTCTCGGCTCGGCAGTGATTCGAGGCGGAAAACGCAGACGATACACGGCCTTTTGAAAGTTTTAGGCAGATATGAGGAAATGAAACTGAAACTCCTACTAGAACATGAGTTTATAATGTGTGTTTACGTAAGAATAAATCTGTATTATCTGATTTATTACACTGTAAAAAGTCACTAAAGGGACAAATTCATGACGTCACACAGTTTTTAGTTTTTTGACAGAATGTGGTTCGACCGAATCGTTTATTTTTGGCAGATAGTAAAATGTAGAATTTAGGGATTTAATGAAACGTCGCGATTTTAAGCTTCTATTTGGTTGCATTTCTTGACACGTGATGCATTCAGGGACCATCTGAAACTTGGAAATCTGATGATTCTATCTGTTTTTACAGTTTCGAGCTCTGATTGAAGATGGGAGGATTTTTGAAAGGGAAAAAGGAAAAATTATTTACTGTATTTATTTCAGCAAAAATCATATTATTTTTTAGATATTTGTCGTTATTTAAATGGAGAAAAATGATAAATGGGTCATTTTTAGCAGTTATTTAAACATATTTTCACTGTTTTGTTAAATTACAGATGAAATGTAATAAATGAAAGATAAAAGTATTAATTTACACGTGGTGAAACCAGTAGTAATCTGTGTTATGATGTGCGACCATGAAATTACAATATTTACTGTGTTTAAATCAGCAAAAAATATTGTTATTGTAGAAATGACTGTTATATTTTTTTGAAAGAAGAACTATGCACACTAAGGACTAAAATACAATAAATTCCTCTCTTGACCTCAGTACATTGTTGTTTTGAGTATAATTTAATATCAGTAATAATATTTATTTAATTGTTTTAATTTATATGTGTTATTTACATATTCATTTATTTATTTATGGCACAATAATACTGTCAATTATTTTAGTCATGATAATCTGACAAGATGAATTTGACTGATAGCAATAATAATATTTATTTCTTTAATTCTATTCATGTATTTATTATTTAGGTATTTATTCATTTAATTAATTAATTCACCTCTTTATTACTGATTTATTTATGACACAATAATTATTTTCAGGAAATTATTTTAGTCAGGATAATCTGGCAAGGTGAACCTGACTGACAGGAACAATATCTATTTAATTTTATTTTCATTTATTGTTTATGTATTTTATTTATTTATTTATTTATTTATTAGTTACATATTTATTTATTATTTATGTGTTTATTTATATTTACATATTTATTCATTTATTATTACGTATTTATTTATGTCACAATAAGATTGCTATTGTGAATTATTTTAGTCATGATAAGCTGACAAGAGAAATTTGACTGATAGGATTAATAATATTTATTAATTTAATTTAATTTAATTTATGTATTTATTTATTCGCTACATATTTATTTTATGTATTTATTTATTTATTATTTTTGTACTTATTTGTTATTTACAGATTTATTTACATATTTATTCATTTATTTATTATTTACATATTTATTTACGTCACAATAAGATTGTTATTGTGAATTATTTTAGTCACGATAATCTGACAAAAGGAAGTTGACTGATAGGAATAATAACAGTTATTTATTTAATTTAATTTAATGATAATTTACATATTTATTTACTTAATTTGTTCATTATTTATGAATTTATTTATGTATTATTCACATATATATTTATTTATGCCACAATAATACTGTTGTTGTGAATTATTTTAGCCATTATAATCATGCAGTAACAATCTGACACTGACAGTCTGGTGAAGCACTAATCTGAATTTTAAAGGTGGAGTTTTTTTTTCCTTACTTATTAAAAAGTTCAGTGTCTGAGGCGAGTTATCATTTCAACAAACATCAGAACTACGATTATTTATCAGAGCCAGGAAGAGTAAAAACAGAATAATTAGTCGGACTTTCAGCTTTCTGATGCCCCTTAATGAAGAATACATGAAGCAAACTGAGACACTTTATCAGAGTCCAGCTAAAAAATAAGAGTCATAAAACGCCACAATCAAACCGTTTAGTCCAAGAAGACTCTAGAAAAAATCCTGCAGACCTTGGAGCCTCTGTGAAGCCACGAGGGCACCTTTCAGCTGAACTGCAGGCAGTGCACAGACAAGGATGGAGATCATTAAATATGTAAGAAAAGTGTTTTTTTCTCATGTTACTGCGAACACTTGGAAATCCTTTCTGACATCTTCTCCATGACTGACATGAAACCTGCCTCTAAGGTGCGGCAACGACCTGACAGTTCGATCCGAGGTGAGACGCGGCGGATCATCGGTCGACAGATATCGGAAGCTCGGTATCGATCAGGAGGAGTCAAACCTGCAAACGGCACCGACATATTTTATTCATCGTTCCACTTGTGAGGCTCGGCTGCAGGTGGAAGCACAGCTCCCGTCTCCACGCTACGACTCTGGAGAGGTTTTACAGGGAGACTCGGCTCTGATCTCTGAGTGAGGAAACAGGTTTAGGTTCCTTCACAGCGACAGGCAGAGACTAGCAGGAGGCCACGCACTGTAAAAACTGTTCAAATCAGCAGGTCCTTGAACAGTTCACTGCTGAGTTACACACATCATGCAGCAAAAACAAAGACCAGTCATTCTCCTTGTTAAATGGAAAAAAATTCTTTGACCATGTTTGATGGTTGAATTGTGTTTTTTTTTCTGTAATTATTTCAGCAAAAAAATTTTATTAAAAATTATTTGAAATATTTTGTTATATTAGATAATATTTACTAAATTAAATAAAAAAGTATTAATTCACATGTTGTAAAAAAGATATTAGTGATCTGTTTTACAATTGGTGACCACAAAATTACAATATTTACTGTAATTAAATCAGCAAAAATATAATTATTACAGATAACTGCTATTTTTTCAAAGAAAAACTATAAATATTAAGGTTAATATTTGCTTTTTTTACTGTATTAAATTCAGCAAAATTAATATCATTTTCTTAGATATTTGACACTATTTAAATATGGATATTAAAGTCTAAAAATTTCCAATTTTCAGCAGTTATTTTACATATTTTCACTGTTTTCTTAATGACAGATAATATCTAATAAATGAAAGATAAAATTATTAATTTACATGTTGTAAAAACAGTGGTTATCTGTTTTACAATGGGCGACCACAAAAGTACAATATTTATTGTAATTAAATATGCAAAAATATAATTATTTTACAGATAACCACTATTTTTTCAAAGATAAACAATGCATATTAAGTTTTTTGTCATTTTTTACTGTATTTAATTAAGCAAAAAATTATATAAATTTTTAGATATTTGACGCTATTTAAATGAAAAAATATGTATATTAAGGACTGAAAATTTTGAATTTTTAGCAATTATTTTTAAAAATGTTCACTGGTTAGTTAAATGACAGATAAAATGTCATAAATGAAAGATAAGGGTGTTAATTTACATGTTGTAGAAACCAACTGTAATCTGTTTTACAACAGGCGACCACAAAATTACAATATTTACTGTGTTTAAATCAGCAAAAATATCATTAGGTTACAGATAACTGTCATTTTTCTTTTGAAAGAAAAACTATACATATGAAGGAATTAAAAATGGTAATTGTTAGCAGCAGGGTTTTACGATGGGCGACCATAAAATTACAATATTTACTGTGTTTAAATCAAAAAATATCATTACTTGACAGATAAATGTTGTTTTTTTAAAATAAAAACTGTATTACTGAGTGAAAAATAGGAGATATATATTTTTAAGTGTTATTTTGCAGATTTTCCCTGTTTTGTTAATTTACAGATAAAATCCAGTAAAATCTGAGAAAAAAAGTATTAATGTTGATTTTTTTTAAAGGCCAAAACTGTAAATAATGTCCACGTGAAATATCCGTATTTTAATAAATAGCATTTAATTCTCTTTCAATGTGTGACCATAAAATTTCAATATTTACTGTATTTAAATCAACAAAAAAAATATCATTTCACGTGTAAATTAAGGACTGGAAAAATTGTAAATTTTAGCAGCTATTTCACATTTTTTTTACTGTTTTCCTAAATTGAAGATAATATATAATAAATGACATATAAAAGTATTAATTTACATGTTGTAGAAACCAGTAGTAATCTGTGTTATAATGGGCGACCATGACATTACAATATTTACTGTGCTTAAATGGAAACTGGAAAAAATAGTAGGTGTATATTTTTTAATGTTATTTTGCAGATTTTCCTTGTTTTGTTAAATTACAGCCAAAATCCAGTAAAATCACACACAAGCGCATTAATTTACAGCGCTAATTTACAAACTGTAAACAATTTCCTCGTGAAAAATCTGTATTTAAACAAACAGCATTTACTTGTGACCATAAAATTACAGTTTACTGGGTTTAAATCAGCAAAAAACATCATTATCTTACAAACACCTGCCCTCGTTTTCACTGTTTTTCACCCTTGGTACGTTTTTTTTTTACAGTGTGCAGAAAAGTAATCAGAAGAACTAAAAGGGGGACGAGGTTAAATCACAGCGCTCGCTTTAAATGAGAAAGACATGCAAAGAAAACATCTTTTCCCCTGTATTGGTTTCTCACATGAGGACGATAATGAGGAACGTGTCAATATGTCAGCGAGAACCAATTAGAGCGGCTTTGACGTGGCGCCACCGAGCAGGCCGATACGCTGCTAGCACGCAACAGGATCACCGAGGTTGTAGCAGGAAGCAAAAACGGCAAAGCGAAACAACGGCGGAGTGTGAAGGATCGAACCGCGTGTGTGCTTTTAGATATTCAGAGAGCACGAAGCAGATAGACGGCCAGATATATTGGCATTCCAGGCTAAATTGGCACTTGTGCGTCTCTCTCTCCTCGGCTAATTAAGTCGACGCTCAGAGGCCCGGCTTAATTGGAACGAGCTCCGTTATCTCAGCACACACACCGACACACACACACACACGCTGGGAATATGACTGACGGCGGAGTGTGTGCCGCTGATAGCCGCGGAGCTGCTGGTGTTGTGGGAACAATGTGGAGCACGCCGGCACCTCAACCCCCACACCAGCCGATCCACACCCGCCGATCCACACCAGCCGATCCACACCAGCCGATCCACACCAGCCGACCCACACCCACCGATCCACACCCGCCGAGCCGCCAACGGAGACGCTGAAGGAGCTGGTCCATAAACTCGGCTTTTGTTCTCCAGGTGTGGGAGTGGAACTGTTTTGTTTGGCACTAACAAACTGTCAATCACAATCTAGCCCCGCCCTAAAACACCTCATGCTTTATCGTCTATTTTCTTCTACATGGGACCAGAATTTACTGAACTACCTTCATGTTGTGTTGAAGGAGACTCGAAACCAGCGACTGAGTCCATGAACTCCTTATGAAAATGTTTAGTGAGGTAACAGATGAAGAGAGAAGACTTGACTTTAATACAATCTGACTTGTTTTTGCAACCGGACGAGTCGCCCCCTGCTGGCTGCTTGACAGAATGCAGCTTAAGGCTTAGCTTCACAGATTCGGAGACTACGTTTATCTTCATATACAGTCTACAGTTTAATAAAATGCACCTTAAAAAATTTTTAAAAATCAAGTAATTTTCCTTCTTATGTTGCAGATAATTTCCAGAACTTTTGCAACACATGAAAATGTTGATAAACTAATTAAATCAGGAGGTTTTACGTGAATAACCACAGAATTAAAATATTTAAATAAATACATAAATTTAAAAATGACTGCTTAATTTTGTAGATATTATTAAATTCAAATAAAATAAATATATACACAGACACACACACAATGCAAAATTACAGAAACAATCTTGATTTTTGTAACATCAGTTGTTTGGTGACCGATTCCAGAAATATATTTACAGCACTAAACTTGAATGTAGCCGTTTGAGCAATGAAATAAAAGGAAATACTGTATAAATACAATAAATTAGTAAATGTATGTTAACAGCTTTTTGTGTCAAAAATAGAAAGTTTGTGTTTTTTTTAATTAAAATTTGAAGTTTATACAGTTATTTTACGGTAAATTCTATTTTTTGTCATTTTTGGGGGATTTTTTTTAATGTTTTAAAAAATGCCAAAAAAATCTGTAAACTAAGACGGATAAATTCAGTAACATAACAGATTTTGTTTGGTTTTTTTTACCTCCGTCAAGGAGGGTATGTGATGGCCGGCGCTGGTTTGTTTGTTTGTGTGCAAAATAACTTGAAAACTCATGGATGGATTTGGATGAAATTCTCAGGAAATGTGTGAAATGGAACAAGGAATAAATGATGGCATTTTAGGACTGATCCGGATCACCGTCTGGATCCAGGAGTTTTTTTTAATGTAAGTGTAACCGGGTGGACAATTACATGCAGTTTACTCTAAAAGCCACCAGAGGGCACTCTTGTTTTTGGGGTAACCCCCTCTGACCACATGACATTTTGGGTCTCCACACGACAGACAGCGACAATGATGGAGTTCTCTTTCCTTCCTGAGCGATATACGCACGGTTGGGCCGGCATTCTTATCTCCGGTTGTCTAAGAAGCTGGGAGGCTGTTAGGAGCTGCCGCGCTAGAGGCCGCGCCTGTTCATTAGGTCGGATGGGGTGAAGGCCGCATTGTCGGTAGGACATTTGAACTGTATGTAATTACATTTGTATCTGTAACGTTCCATACAAAATATGTGAACTGGGAGATTGTGTTGAGGGTGGACTGAAGCTCCTTGGTGGAGGTATGAGCTCTCTGAGGGCTTTTCTAGTTAGCAGTGTGTTAGTTGCTGGTTTTGAAGAGGAGATAATAAAAACTTTCTGCCTGTGAAACATTTTTCTATTCATTTCTACGTGGTTAGAAACATCTCAGTGTGGAACATTTTTGACAGGACTGATTTATAGAAATACTGAATTTCCAGAACTGTTTTTGTTGACATCAATATGGCGGATTGAGTTTAACAGCGGCATCAGTTCTATAGGGAAGTGGTCCAAAAGAAGTATGTTCAAGCTGAGGGGGAGAACTCCTTTGCAGTTGAAAGAGTGATTGCATGAAGGAAGAGATGTAACAAAGGGCTGTAATAAAAGACAGAGCTGGAGGACTGAAATCATACCGACTGTTCAACCAGCTGATTGGCTGCAAGAAAGAAAAATCTACATCTGATCTGTAGAAGAAATAAAAGGGCTTCCAGAGCTCTGAGAGCACTTCACCTGCAGCCTTATTAGCCTGCATTAGTTCTAATTCAACATAGAGAGCTCGTATCTGCAGCATCCTTTGAACCTGGTTATTTCCTATTGTAATGATCAAAGCAGTCTGAGAGCAGAGAAGCTGCACGGATTCACATGATTCCTGAGAAAACACCGACTGGTGACTCAGCAGAAGAACTGCCGAGGAATAAAACACAAGTTCTGACGATCTACATGCTGGTTTTGGATCTCCGATATAAAAACTGCTGTTCGGAAACTTTAAACTCCACTTTTAGTTCATCTGTTGGGGGGAAAAATGCAGAAACACCAACCTCCACCTCCGAGTTAATGTTCAGAAAACCTTAAATAAGTTCGATCAGGTTGGGCCGGTTCAAAGTCGTAAAAACGTGGGGGTGCTCGCAGGTGGTTTGTTCCTCCATCCACCAAAAAAATCTGATTAATCCTGGAGGACCGTTGATGAAGAGCTTTTCCCGCTATGAAAGTAACACCAGAGGTTGTCGAACCAATAAAAAATTTTGCTCGTATCAAAGCAAACTGCAGATACAGTCAAGTGTAATGTCAGACTATGGGAGGCGGTCGGGGTGGATGGACTGGTCAACAAGAAGTGGAGATTTACCACAGGAAACCCCTGTTTGTTTTCTTGTTTCATACAAGCCATCCATCCATCCATCCATCCATCCATCCATCCACCATCCATCCATTCATCATC
Source organism: Dascyllus trimaculatus (assembly GCA_024666655.1). NCBI lineage: Eukaryota > Metazoa > Chordata > Actinopteri > Pomacentridae > Dascyllus > Dascyllus trimaculatus. Next base: position 32,208,970 of record CM045452.1, read on the forward strand.
CATCCACCATCTATCCATCATCCATCCATCCATCTTCCATCCATCCATCATCTATCATCCATCCATCCATCCATCCATCATCCATCCATCCATCCATCCATCCATCCATCCATCCATCCATCCATCCACCATCCATCCATCCGCCATCCATCTATCCATCCATCCATTCATCCACCATCCATCCACCATCCATCATCCATCCACCATCCATCCATCCATTCATCCATCCATCCATCCATCCATCTATCCATCCATCCATCCATCCATCCATCTATCTATCTATCCATCCATCCATCATCCATCCATCCACCCATCCATCCATCTATCCATCTATCCATCCATCCATCCATCCATCCATCCATCAATCCACCATCCATCCATCATCCATCCATCAATCCATCCATCCATCCATCATCCATCCACCATCTATCCATCATCCATCCATCCATCATCCATCCATCTATCATCTATCCATCCATCCATCCATCCATCCATCCATCCATCCACCCATCCATCCATCTATCCATCTATCCATCCATCCATCCATCCATCCATCCATCATCCATCCATCCACCCATCCATCCATCTATCCATCTATCCATCCATCCATCCATCCATCCATCCATCATCCATCCATCCATCCATCCATCCATCCATCCATCCATCCATCAATCCACCATCCATCCATCATCCATCCATCAATCCATCCATCCATCCATCATCCATCCACCATCTATCCATCATCCATCCATCCATCATCCATCCATCCATCATCCATCCATCTATCCATCTATCCATCCACCATCCATCCATCCATCTATCCATCCACTATCCATCCATCCATCCATCTATCCATCCATCCATCTATCCATCCACCCACCATCTATCCATCCACTATCCATCCATCCTCCATCCATCCATCCATCCATCCATCCATAGTTAATATTCTATAATATTTATTTCACAGTGACTATTTTTTGAGTTTGGGCAGCTGATGGGGGTAAAATCTTACATTTTCCCGACCAAATGTCTAATTAATTAACCTAACTTGAAGCTAAGTGATAATGAGCGACTTCTACTTTGATACGAGCGGCTGGCTTGCATCACGATGAGCTCATTCTGATTCTGCGCGCATCAGACACCTTTTTGATCTTGGGAAAAATCAGTAAGTTTGCCACCCAACTTTTCCGACCAGCTTCTTCACCGACCTGCTCGCGTCTTTGGCAGTCGGCACACAACCGGGCGTCCAGCATGTAAAAATAACACCGTCTCGCAGGTTTGAACGCTTTTTGGTCCACTGACCTCGGTGAGCGCCAGACTGAAACACCGATACTTCTCCTCATTACAGTGTTTTAATTGCGAGTGCAAAACGAGGCGTGGGAGTTCTGTTCCTACCGAGGCATTAGCGGCCCTCCACGGTTTCCTCCCACACGCCCGTCGCAAACAATTCTTGAGCGTGCAAAACAGCCCGCCGGGTTAAAGCAGGAGGAGGATTTACTTCTCGAGCAGATTGCTGCGGTCACGGAAACTCACATTCTGTCTGAAAGTGCAGACAAAAATCGCAAACTGTGGCTCGGCGGCCTCGCGAGGGGAGCCAGGCGTCGGTTCGGCACGCAGCCCCGGATGCGACGAGCTCACGTACCTTGTTGCCGCCCATGCACTGCAGCTTCATCTGCTTCATGTAGGTGGTGGTCAGGGGCATGTTGTAGTCGATCACCTCCGACACCAGAGAGCTCGGCCTGTCGTTCTCTGGAGACGAGAGAGGAGACGGCGTCCACGTTGTCATTCAGTTGCAGGGGTTATTTATGTGAGAGACACAACAAAGCAACACCTTCTGTCCTTTTTGTACCAGTTACAGCAGAAAAAATACTCACTTTCCTTTTTATTGCTTTTCAAAATTAAATCAGTTAAATGTGGATTTTATGACAAGAATTCACAAAAAAAGACTCTTTCATGTCAAAGTGAGAGCAGACTAATACAAGTAATGTCAATTATTTAAAAATATAAAATGCAAAATAAGTAGAGTTCAGCCTCCTTCCAGTCAGTATTTAGTAGATGAACCTTTGGCTGTGGTTCCAGCATTGATCCTGTGTTGGTCTCAATCAGCCTGAACATCTGGACACTGCAGTTTTACCTCATTCTTCTTTGTAAAGCTGCTCAAACTCTGTCGCCTTACACAGGGATCATAAGTGAACAGAACTATTTAAGTCCAGACACGAAGTCCCAGTTGGATTGAGGTCTGGTCTCCGACTCGGCCTCCAGAACTTTCACCTTGTTGTCTTTAAACCGTTTCTGTGTATCTTTGGCTGTTTGCTTCGACTCACTGTCTTGACGGAAAACAAATCCTCTCCTAAGTCTCAGTTCTCTATCAGACTGCATCAGGTTGTCCTCCAGGATTTCTCTATACTTTGCTGCATTCATTTTACCCTCTACCTTTATGAGCCTTACAGGACCTGCTGCTGAGAAGCATCCCCGCATCATAATGCTGCCACCACCATGCTTCACATTATGATGCTGCCACCACCATGCTTCACACCATGATGCTGCCACCACTATGCTTCACACCATGATGCTGCCACCACCGTGCTTCACATCATGATACTGCCGCCACCATGCTTCACATTATGATGCTGCCACCACCACCACGATTCACATTATGATGCTGCCTACACCATGCTTCACATCATGATGCTGCCACCACCATAATGCTGCCACCACCGTGCTTCACATCATGATGCTGCCACCACCATGATGCTGCCACCACCATGCTTCACATTATGATGCTGCCACCACCATGCTTAATATAATGATGCTGTCACCACCATGCTTCACATCATGATGCTGCCACCACCATGCTTCACATCATGATGCTGCCACCACCATGCTTCACATTATGATGCTGCCACCACCATGCTTCAGATCATGATGCTGCCACCACCATGATGCTGCCACTACCATGCTTCACATCATGATGCTGCCACCACATGATGCTGCCACCACCATTCTTCACATTATGATGCTGCCACCACCGTGCTTCACATCATGATGCTGCCACCACCATGATGCTGCCACTGCCATGCTTCACATCATGATGCTGCCACCACCATGCTTCACATTATGATGCTGTCACCACCATGCTTCACATTATGATGCTGTCACCACCATGCTTCACATCATGATGCTGCCGCCACCATGCTTCACATTATGATGCTACCACCACCACCATGCTTCACATTATGATGCTGCCACCACCATGCTTCACATCATGATGCTGCCACCACCATGATGCTGCCACTACCATGCTTCACATCATGATGCTGCCACCACATGATGCTGCCACCACCATTCTTCACATCATGATGCTGCCACCACCGTGCTTCACATCATGATGCTGCCACCACCATGCTTCACACCATGATGCTGCCACCACCATGCTTCACATCATGATGCTGCCACCACCATGCTTCATATCATGATGCTGCCACCACCATGCTTCACATCATGATGCCACAGATTGAACCGGACTCCAAGAGATATTCAGTGACTTGGACATTTTCTTGTCTCATCCCCTGACTGATGCTTTTCAATAACCTTTTCCCCGAGTTGCTTTGCATGTTCTTTAGTCTTCACAGTGTAGTTACACTCAGGAGCACTGATTTAACAGCATCGCTTTGTAGGAATCGGTTTTCACTTTGACTTGAAAGAGTCTTTTTTTTTTGGTACATTCTTGTCAAAAACAAACAAAAAATAAAATTGACCATGATTCAATGTCTAAAAGCAATAAACGTGAAAAACTTTAAAATAGTTACAACAGAATACTTTTTATAATATTTATTGTATTTGCAAAAAGGGTCTGAACATGCTGGACAAGGAAGAAAAGGGATTAAAAAAAGATTTACTGACAACATTTCAGCACTTGTGCATTCATTGGGGATATTTCCTACACACAAACAGCACTAAAAGCCATATTTTGTGTAACGAAATTGTGTTTTACAATGCAATGATCTGCTGGAAACCTTTGGTCCTGCACTCTTACCAAAGATTTTTACAGACAGAATGATGTTAAATACTGACTGAACCACACTCAACAGGATAAAAATCCCTCTAAAACATGAAACAAAGTGACTTAAAGCTGCATCAACCGTCTCCTCCTGCTCATATTTAGCTTTTCATAATCTCCCTTTAGCTTTTTTTTACATATTCCACAGCATGTTTTATTCCCCCTACTGGCTTTGCATTCCTTCCAGCTCATCTTCCTGCTCTGGCAGAAAGCCGACACTAGAGGACCCTCTCGAGCTGGAGGCCGACAGACAAAGAGGAGCTGCTGTGCTTCTACATCGGCTGAATTACATCCTAACCTAAATAAGCAAACAGCAGATCTCCACTTTCGGCCATTTATCTCCTGACCTGGTGACGGACGTGTCTAAAGTCTGGAGCGTCCACAGAATGAACGCGGATCAATGAGGCTTCAGAGAATACACGGGGCCGTCATCATTGACCGGCGATTGATAGTCTGGTACAACGACCAGAGAAAGGGAAGGAGTGAGAGTTTATTCTCCAGAGAGGCAGTGAGAGGGATGACTGACTGATGAGTGGTTTTCAACGTGTGGCTCTGGGCCCGCTGCTTGGACGGGCCAATGACGATGATGGACGTGAGATTTTTTTTCTTTATTAAACAAACGGGAAAAAATACGACCTTATAAAAAAATGATTCAACGGACGACTCGTGTTGTACATCTTTAGTTTGTGGACAACCTGCTCCAATAGCTATAACAATATACTAATGAAAAAATAAAAATCTGACGGCAAGGCAAAAAATAAAAAATGGTGGAGTACTGTAATGTTAAAAAAAAAAAAATTGTAAAAACTGTGTAAATCATGGAAGAAATCAGTAAAAAAATAGCATTTTAGCTCATGTAAATACAGTAAAACAGCATTTTTTTTAGTTTCACATATTATAAAAAAAACTTTAAAATCAAAATTTGGATGCGGACATTATATATTTTATCTGTAATTTAATAAAACTGTTTAAAAAATGGTAAAATAACAGCTTAAAAATGATTTACTTTTTATGTATATGATCTTTTCTCAAATTGCTGAAAATATTTGTAAAATAAGAATATTTTTGATGGTCTAAATGCAGTTAAAAATGTGCAATTTAAAAAAATTAAAAATTAGAAAATATATATTTAGGAAAATGATGGGTTTTATTTTACTGGTTATTATCTGTAATTTAAAAAAATGGAAAATCTGCAAAAATAATCATTTAAAACAATTATTTGCCAGGTTTTAATCCTTGATATACATAATTTTAAATTATAAATATTGTTGCTGACCTAAATACAGTAAAACTATGCAATTTCATGGCCACACATTGTAAAAAATACAGATTTTTGATGAGAGTATTATAAATTTTATTTTATTTTATCTTAGTAATTGTTATCTGTAATTTAACAAAACAGATTAAATCAGTTAAAAATATTATTTACCATTTTTCATCTGTAATATACAGTACGTAACTTTTCTTTTAATAATGGCAGAAATCTGAAAATAACATTTTTTGATCATAAAATGCTGATTTCTGAAGTGGACATTATGCATTTAATTTTATTTTACCGCCAGTTGTCGCTGAAAGACAAACGACCCATGTTGACCACATCGTCCTAAACATTTTCATCTTCAGCAAAGTATTTTAAAATCCTGTAGCGTGATGAATCTTTGCTTTTCAAATCTTGTGTTGTGTTAATGGTAAATGGTCTTATATAGCGCCTTTTCCTACCTTAGTGGTCCTCAAGGCGTCTTACAGTGTGTTTGCATTCACTCGTTTACACAACAATGGCAACAGAGCTTCCATGCAAGGCTCTAATCTACCATTGGGAGCAACTTTGGGTTCAGTGTCTCGCCTGAGGACACTTCAGCATGTGGAGGGGCCGGGGATCGAACCGCCAACCTCGCGATCAGTGGACAACCTGCTCTACCATCTGAGCCACAATCGCCACTTGGTTAAGCGCATATCTGACATTAGAAAGCAGAATATCTGTGACGTCTCCCCTTTTGTGCAGCGCCATCAGAATAGATTCACGCTCCGGACAACATTAGTAGCTTTTCAAGACTGAGTAAAGTAAACAGAAGGTAAACATGTAGGTTAAATTCACGTGAGCAGTTTCTCCAAAAACCCAGTAAAAAAAAAACTGGACTAATTTATTCCACAGCAATTAAAGCATTTAGAGTCTTTGGTTTGTTTTAAATTTGTTGTTAGGCTATTAATTATTATCTATTAATATAATATAATAGATAGAAAAAATCTGAGTTATTAAAAAAATAATGAAATAAAAATAAAACTGCAAACTGCCTTCAACCTACAGCCACTCGTTCCTCTTCACAGGTTTAAAGCCCCTGAGGTGCTTTTGTATAACATGTCGTAGAAAACTGTATTTTTTTTTTAAACAAAACACATAACGGAAAACTGCCACACACACACACACACACACACCTACACACACCCACACACCTACACACACAGTGATCCTGCTGCCTGTGTCAATTAAACAGGGCCTCGGTCTTCGCTGATTAATTGCATTTAATAATTCACAGCTGAACTTTAGTGGGAGTCACTTCAGCACAGCGATAAAGGGGATGAGGTCGTGTGTGTGTGTGTGTGTGTGTGTGCGCGTGTGTGTGTGTGTGTGCGTGCGTGCGTGTGTGTGTTTTCAAGCCGAACCCCTGCAGGGCATGAAGGCAATTAGCTGCTCTCCGAGTGGCACCCAGTGACGACACAACACACACTCGCTGCCGCTGCTGTCTCCACCTTATATATGTGAGTGTGTGTGTGTGTGTGTGTGTGTGTGTGTGTGTTTCACTGTGTGTTCGGCTACAATTACATCTCCTAATTAAATAACTTCCATTATGTCCTGTGGAAGCCTCATATTTACAGTTTTCGTTTTGTAATTTCCCCTAAAAGAAAGGCAGCTCTCCGACTGGTCCAAGCGAAGGCAGCAGCCGGGTGGTGAAATACTAAAACTCCACGTTCAAAATCAGACAAAATGCACAATTCTAAAGTTGTTTTCTCCAAATCAGAAGACGTAAATGGAAAAAAAAAACTGTAATAAGGACGTCACAATCAAGTCTTTTGCCTTCAATCCGATCTGAGTCTTTTAATGTTTCGTATCTGCTGACTGAATGTGAAAAACCTCAAAATAAGTGACATAACTGAGCAAGTTTTTACCTCATAAGAGCTAATTCTGTTATTAAATTAAGATTTCTCTAACCAGTTTATTCTTTGCATGGTTAGAACCAGCTGTGTCACCAATAAAACCAAAGGCGATCATTGGTATTTAGCTTTTTGAGGTGGTTTAAGTCGACCGACAGAGTGACCTTCATCCACTACAAGCTGATTATCTGTTATCCAGACATTTAATATTTCATATCTGCCAACTGGAGTCCAATTCTGACACCATTCTCCTGATAATACACACTTTAAGTACATTACAGCTATTTAAATCAATCCAGTGTATCTGCTTGGTAACTGAATATCTCTGTAATGCATTAAAACACCTGCATTCCTGCCTCCAGTCTGTTCCTTAATGTTCTGCAGGTGGAAGCTTGTTGTAAAGCTCCAGAAGGACTCTGCCTCACTGTAGTGTCAGAGGGTAGACGTATTATTAGAGGTAAGGATGTGCTGAGGCTCCACGAGCTCCAAAAGATGTAGAAAACCTGTGTTCTCCACGTGCATGTCAGTAAATGTGTTGTAGATCAGCTGTAGTACCTGGTTGTTCCACCAGGTGGAGCCTCTCACTGTTTAATGCTGTAGATCAGTGGTTCTCAACTGGTCCAGCCTCAGGACCCACTACGTCTCTATTAATAACAGTGGCGACCCAAATGGAAGTTTATTGTTCAGGAATACAAATTAAGGTTTATTTGGGTGTAGTCTCAGCGTATTTTGATACAAATTAGGAAAATCTTGGCTTATTTTTTGTTCATTTTGGCATTTTTGGACACTTTTGCCAAGTTTTGGGCATATTTTGGCTCATTTTTAAAGATTCTGAGCACATTTTGGTTCATTTTTGGGACGTTGTAGCATAAATTTCTACAGTAAGCTGGCAAACCCAAACCTAGAGGTTAACAGTGGGCTGCTACTGGTGTCACCACCACTAAATATCCTGCTATTGAAAGCAAACTGCGCCATAAGAAGTGCGTCCTTCAAAATAAAAGACTGCGTACCACTACTTCTTTGGAAGGGGCCATGCTTCTGCGACCCTCTAAAAATGGCTTCGCGACTCGCTTTTGGGTCCCGACCCACCAGTTGAGAACCACTGCTGTAGAAACCAGAGGAGGCGTCACTCAGACTACAGGCAGTTCATGTCAGCAAGCAGAGAGCATTGTGGGGGTTTAGCTAGCAACGGGCACCATGACAAAGACTTCTGGGGTGGTTAATGACCTCCAACCAAAGCTCACGTATTTAGAATTAGCCTCTTACTGTTTGATACTGTAGAGACCAGAGGAGGCATCACTCAGACTACAGGCGGATCATGTTGGCAAGCAGAGAGCATTGTGGGGGTTTAGCTAACAAAAGGCCACCATGACAAAGACTTCTGGGGTAGTTAATGAGCTCCGACCAGAGCTCATGCTACCATTCTTATGTCCCAGCAGCACATGCAACAGAGCCGCATTGTAGGGGGTTTAGCTAGCAAAAGGCCACCATGACAAAGACTTCTGGGGTGGTTAATGACCTCCGACCAGAGCTAAATCCCAGTTGCTGATGTAACAGAGCACCACTGAAGCCACATTCATGTGTCTGTTAACTAAAACAACAAGATCAACACAGGACAAATGATAAAACTGCTGATTACTGGTCAGGAAAATGATCCAAAATTAGCATCCTTAGCATCCTGCTACAACTTGTGTTCTCCCTTTACAACACCTGTGTGACAGCAGGCTTAAATAAAGGATCATGCTGAGGTTCTAAAAAGCCCGGCTGCTCGGGAATCGAACCGCCGACTCACTGTTTGATTCTCTGACCCCATCTGTTCCTTTCATTGGTGCAACTTTCACTTTCAGAAAAGTTTCTTGGCTTTTCTTTCCTCGTGAAACCGTTCAGGATGCTCCTCTCCATCTCCTCCATCTCCACAGAGCCTCATGTCAAATGTTGCTCCATCTTTTCCTCCCCCTACTCCACATTCCTCCCCCGGTTCTGCCTCCCCGTCTCTCCCCCGACTCGGCTGGAAAATGAGCTCGTTTCCTGGGCCATCTTCTTTGTTAAAAGCCATTAATTAGGCTAATTGAGGAGAGAGACAGGACACTCCAATGACTCCTCGACTCAATGAGGGACGAGGAGGAGGAGAAGGGGAGGAAGGGAGGAAGGTGGGGGAGGGATGGACGGAGGGCACGGCGGAGGGTGGAGGAGGTGGGACAGGAAGCAGAGGGGGATGATGGGAGGCTGAAGCACCAGGAGAAGAGCTGGAAGCCAAGATGGTGGGTGGGAGGAAAGGAGGAGGGGGGATGGAAGGGTGGAGGAGAGGGATGGGGGAGGGATGCGAGGCCTTCAGGGTGCCAGGAGCTGGAGGAAATATATTATGGGATGGCGGAGGGGTTGGCAGAGGAATGTCAAATGTATGGAAGCACCTCGTCTTTCAGTGTGATGTAAACGGATATTACTGTTAAACCACAACTAGAACTGTTTTCCTAGCAGACAGCCGACCACTTTAACAATCAAATATAAGTTAATTGTTCAAACTAATTAATTAAATACAATAAAGTTCATCAGTGTGATTATTTAGACTTTTTTTACCCAAAGAAACTTACTGGTTTCCACTAAATCTGCTCGATTACATTAGAAATTTCAGTGGTGGTTTCGTTAAAAAGGCACTTTGATCCATCGATTATTGGTTAAACTGGGTAAAAACCACCATAATTCATCTCTAGACTAATAAAAATAGTCCAGTATGTTTTATTTCAGGTGTTTTTTTGGATGGTGGCAGCTTTGCTAATCTACAGTGCCGTGAAAAGTATTTGCCCCCCTACTGAAATCATCTATTTTTGCATGTTTGTCTCACTTAAATGTTCCAGATCATCAAACTAATATTTATTTTTTTATTGAATATTAGACAAAGAAAACCCACAAAATACAAAATACTGTTCTTAAATGACGGTTTATGAAAACCTATATCACCCCTGTGAATTACTTTTCCACATAGGATAAGATGGACTGGACAGCATTTTTCCTTCTATAAACAAAATCATCATCTACAAACTGCATTTTTAGGTTTTCTGTGGTTCTTGGAAGATTTCTGTAGGGGGGCAAATACTTTTCAAGGCACTGTATATATGTAAATACTGTATATAAAAGCTATTTTTCTACTGTTTACACACTGACAGCAGAAAATAGTCTCCACATTAAAGTGCTTTAACTCCATTTGCTCTTTGCATCTTTGTGTTTACTTTAAATTGGCTGCTGAGTGATGCAGCGTTTCCTGTCGGCACGAAGGAAGAAGGAAACATAATGAAGCTAAATATCTAAAAGAAACAACAACAACAAGCCGCGGACGTTTGTTTTCATTTTTAATCGTCTCCTCGTTCGGAGGCTTCAGAGGCGGCGGTTTGCTCATCAGCGTGACTGACAGCTGTGGTGGGAGGGATGAGCGGGCAGGAAAGAGGCCTTTAATCTGAAGGAGATGTGCATATTTTCACCTTAAAAGCACACCCGGAGCAGGTTCATGGCGGGGGGTTTAGCGAGCGCATTTTTAATTGAAAAAAAAAAACCTGCTGCCTTCTTTTATCGAGCTACAGGAGGACGAATCTGGGGGAAACTATCAATATTTACACTGAAAATGAAAATTAGGCCCTTGCAATGTGAAAAAAAATGGAAACAGCAAATCAAGCATTCCTGGAAACATCTCAGGATTTTCCCCTTTTCACTGATTGGTAGTAAATCTGCCTGATTCCTGTCCTCTGGTCGTTACAGTCAGAGGATGTGTTGATTGTTGATTCACATGAGAAGGAAACAAAGGAAGAAAGAAGGAAAAAACATGGCAGAGAAAGACGACAAAGAAACGCAGAGGAGGAGGAATGAAGTTGAATTTGCCAGTAACCAGTGTTGGACTTACATGTGAAACCACGACACTGGTGAATATAAAAGAAAGACTTATCATTGATCTGCTTGAGGTTGCTTTGATATGAAGACCTGACACTGGTGGGGCTTCATTAGTCAAACTAAGGGGTATAAAACATAATAAAGCAGCGTTACAAGTGGAGGTCCTGCATGAAAAATCCGACTTTACTTGTAGTTTTGTCCAGCAGGTTACCGTCGGACTGCTGTAGCTGCTGCAGGTTTAAAATACTTCAGACTACTTTTTATTATATTGCTGTATATTATGATAGCCTCTTGATGCCTGAATTTATTTACAATCATATAAAAACAATAATTGTATGTGTTTTTGATTTCAAGTTGATGTTAAATTAAGTGGAGATTGTTAATTTGTCTATAGCACATGTAGTAGATATAAAGGTGGATTGCAACAGGCATTAATGGTGAAATTTTGTATTGATGCCGTAAATGCCGTTCAAACTGGTCCTAAGAGAAACCAGTGCTTGCAAAAGGTTCCTAGGTATGTATTAAATATGCACAAACCAGCACTGAGGGAATGTATACGCTACCTCGGCTACAGCGGGACGTTGCAAATTTACCAGCCTTAAGGGGTTAATATGTTTATTTATCTTGGGCCTGTCCCACTAATCTGTTTTCAGTTGTCTTTTAATCTGTTTTGCTGAGATACTGGATTATTGGAACATTAATGTTGTTTCGGACATTTTGAATAAGGGTGTAACAACACATCAAACCAAACGGAACCATTGGGAACAGGCACGTTCGGTTCGGCACAGAGGTGTATGAAAACTTTAAGACTACTAAGAATGACCGATGTACAGAATAGTTTTAATTGTGAACCTCGTAGTTCCCACAGTTGTGTTGGACCTTCTCCGTCTCACAGTTGAACAGTATTGAGGAACTAAAAACAAGTAGGAGTTTCCAGTCGGACCATTTATTCTCCTGCCTTCTGTGACGTATGGCTAGCCAATGGGATGGCTAATGCTAACAGCTGGAAGACGCTCCGCCGTGGTTAAAACCACCCGTCTGGGATCACTTGGGTTTCCTGGTAAAGGATGAAAAAGGAGTAAAACAAGTGGACCAGACCAAAGCTGTAAGGAGCTCCAAACGTGGAGAAAGTATGGCGTTTATTATCGGTCATAACTCTGGTTTTACTTGGCCGATCAACACGATTCAAAAACCAGTAGATAGCTAGAAATCCATACTTCAGATACAAGTTGAAATGGAGATTTAGCGAGGCTGCGTCTTGCTGCTACGTCATCTTAAATCGGTCTTGTCATTTTGACGCGCCGGTGCGTCCGTCGACTCCAGACGGTACCGAACCAAACCGTGACTTCTGTACCAAGGTACGTACCAAAATGTGATTTCTGTGTACCGTTGCCACCCTAATTTTGGACAATTTCATGGACCATTTTTACCTAATTTTGGACAATTTTTGAGTCGTTTTTGCACATTTTTGGAAAAATCACGATTTGGCGAAGCTGTTAAAACTCACAGACGTCTGAAAGGTGAGCCGACTGCCAGGCAGGTTGTGTGGTGCATCCTAAAAGCTTGTCGTATCATCTGCTGTGTCAAATACAGTGTACACACCGCCTGCAGTTCATCCTAAACATTATATAACTTTTGTCACGTCCCCGTTGGTTGAGTCACTAGTAACTTGGCAGTAATCATATGTGAGTGTGGCTGGTGAGACTGAACCAAGCTGCATTAAAATTGGTTTGATGATCTGAAACATTTACATGTGACAAATATGCAAAAATGGAAGATTTCTGCAGGAGGGGGCAAATACTTTGACACAGCACCTTGTGGATCAAACCATATGGACACAAGGGGGGAAACATAAAACACAAAACAGCTCAGTTCGTCTGCTTTAACAGGATAAGAGTGTTAAATGAATCCAAAAGTATCAGTCAAATGAATAAGACAATACTGAAATCAAACAATCCCTGTCCCCCCCTTCTTGAGGTGGACACTTGGTACAGTCCGATTAGCAGCTCAGGCAATTAAGTGTGCAGCTTTCTGGAGTAGCTAAGGGGGCAATTACTTTTTTCCCTCAACTGTATTTTGTGTTTTCTTGAGTTGTCTTTGTCTTACGTCAAAATTGGTGACAAGTATGCAAAAATAGAAGATCTCTGTAGGGGGGCAAATACTTTTCGCACAGCACCATTGATAATTTATATAAATCTCAGTCAGTAGTCGGACTTTCTTCAGTGAAACTCGCAGGTTTGTGTGGTTTGATGAAAGCGTGTTGGTACCTTTGTAGTCCTGGCCGGTGGTGCTGATGTGCATCCTCTTCTGACATTCCCCACAGCTCATCAGGAAGCGAGTCACCGCCTCTCTGGGCAGGAAGGCGTACGTCTCCGCGATCTGGCCGAGAGACACAAACGGTGAACACACAGAGGAAAACAGCATCAGGCTTCGAGTCGCAGCGAGTCGGAACCCGCTTTGACCTGCACAGATCAGGATCAGGGATGTTTGCATGTGAAACGAGATCATTAGTGCTCGGTTCTGATCGAGGAAGCCGGTTTGGTTGATGACAGGAAGGAAGTACTACTGGAAAAATGCAGCCAAATTCTAAAAACTGTAAAAAAAATCTGAATCAAAAGTTCACAAAGCGCCGTTTACAGCAGCGACTTGATTCCAGCAGCGAAAAATATTCGTAGTAATTTCATATTTTTTCCCCCTTTTCTTAAAACTTATATATAATTGTAATTTATTAAACATATTTTCTAAAATCTATTTAATAAACTAAAATTATTCAGACGTGGCTGCCTTCAACTAAACATTTATTTATTTATTTGTTTATTTATTTGTTTTTTTGTGCCTGATTGTTTGAGGTGTTTGGGTGATGTATGTATTTTTAAATATTAAACAGAGTTCTCATTTGTTTATACTATTCATGTGCAGTTTACAGATTTTACACTTTAAAAACAAGAAACTGTCGTATTTCACAGGCAGCTACACTTGATGTTAATTACAGTGTAAAACATGATGTATATTATTGGAAAGTTTAATTATAGAATTGTACAGTAAACTTCATTATCTGCTGTGGAGAGCTAAAATTAATTATAGAGAAAATAATAAGAAAAAGCTGTAGAAAAAATACAGTAAAATACTATAAACAATAATATAAAACAAACAAATATAAAATAAAAACTGCAAATAATTATACAGAAAATAATGACTAAAATAAACTAGAAAAATACAGTAAAATACTATAAATAATAATAAATACTAAAATTAATTATACAGAAAATAATAAAATAAATTGTAGAAAAAATACAGTAAATACCATAAAATAATATAAAATAAATAAATATAAAATAAAAACGGCAATAAATTATACAGAAAAAATAAGTAAAATAAACTGTACAAAAATACAGTAAAATATTATAAAAAAAATAATATAAATGAACAAATATAAATAATAAGTAAAATGAACTGTAGAAAAATACAGTAAAATACTATTAAAATAATATAAAATAAATAAATATCAAATAAATACTAAAATTAATTATACAGAAAATAAACTGCAAAAATACTGTTAAATACTATAAAAATAAAATAAAATAGAATAAAAAATATATAAAAAAATAAACTGTAGAAAAATGCAGTAAAATACTATAAAAGTTATACAAAATATGTAACATAAATAAATATAAAATAAATGCTGTGATTTTACGGTAAACTTTAATAAAATTTCTAAATGTACATTTAAATTCCTTCACTATGTTAATTATTTTTTCCATCATTTTGTTTGAAATTCGTTTCTGTGATATCATTACATTAACACTGAATTCTTAGTTTGTTATTATGAGTTATTCCCAAGCTTTTAATGTTTATATAAAGAGAGGAATTTCTATGTTTGTAGTTTGTATAATAAATTTAAAAATCAAAAATACATTGTGCTGCGAATCACAGTCAAAAGGTTGATAGAAAACGATGAAGGTTTGTAGATTAATAAACATAAAAACTTACTAAAGGTGATTTAAAGTATATTTAACAGAGATCTTTCTTTTAAAGGTATTTTAAATTGCAAAAATATTCAAATGTGAGTTACATAACGTTGGAAAACACTAATATACACGTTAGACGGAACTGCTGCTCTGTGCAAAACACCTTTTGGGAAATGCTGAGTTATTTTTCCCTCCTGCTCACATAAAAATGCAAATGTATGCAAATATAGATACACCTTCTTTTAAGTTTGTGATTGCTTACATTTCCCAGAATGCATTTCAGCAGCAGAAACACACCGAGAGTGAAAGATAGAAGAAGAAGAAGAAGAAGAAGAAGAAGAAGAAGAAGAAGAAGAAGAAGAAGAAGAAGAAGAAGAAGAAGAAGAAGAAGAAGAACAAGAACAAGAACAAGAAGAAGAAGAAGAAGAAGAAGAAGAAGAAGAGGCTCATTCCTGTTCACCAAACCAGATAAAGCAACTTTACACTGAAACCTAACTCTCTCTTTTTCCTGCGGCAAGCGTTAAATTCTGCTTCCAACTGCTTCAAAATCTTGCATTTTTAAAAATCTCCACAGGAAGACGCCGAGGATATGAGCTCTGTAGATTTGTGGGTGTGTTTTAATATGCATAAATCAAATATTTATTCTGTGGAAGAGGCACAAAGACGCAGAAGACGGGGGTGGATGGAGGTTTTTCTGTGCAGCAGGGAGAAGGAGAAGCCAAAGGAAACGTATATCACAGCCTTTAGCGGCGCTCCTGCTGCCTTTACCTGAGCTTTACTTACACCAGAGGGACAAAAATAAAAGCTGTAATATTCTGGAAGGAGCGGAAAAGGAAGAAGTGGAGAAAAATGCAAGAACAAAAGCAGAATAGACCTGATTTCAATAGAAGCTGCACTTCTCTATTTCCGCCAGCAGAGGTCAGCGTCAGCAGCCGAGACGCTCCCAGCTCCATCAGAGTGAAAATCTATTGAACTTCCAGCTGCACGACTCCAACCTGCAGATTTTAATTGATCTCATTCTAATTCCCGTCCGTCCGCCGGCAGCAGATTTAGCTCAGGCCTCCACAGAGTTTTGGTTTCAGACTCGGCGGCCGAGGGAATTCGTGAAAACCCCCCAGCGAGGATAATGAGACGGAGCAGGACAGGAAATAACATTTAAAAACATAAAGTAACAGAAAATCCTGAACCACAGCGATAATGAAGGAAGACAATGTCAAATTCACCCGGTCTGACCTACAAAAACGGATTTTAAATTAACCGTCTGGACTCTTTATTCCTCTGATATCACTCTTTAAACGCAGATATTTGGGAGGAACATCCTCAAGGACAGCAGTCGTTCTCTTTTCTGTTCATCTGGCACGACTGGTTAAGTGTTTACTCTATAAAACACAATAAAATACAATAGAACAAGAAGCTGAATTGGACAAACGTTGACATTTTTTCACAATAAATAACCAAAAGCTCCATTCGCAGGTTTTTTTGACAACATTTCTACTGAATATTTCCTGAGAAAGGTTTGTTTGAGAGGTCATTTCGTGTCTGATTTACTTTAAAACCACTTCCTATCAGATGTTTAAAATGACATCTGTTCAATTTTAGCCTCATACATGACGTCTTCTCTTATCGAAATAATTCCCGTCGGCCCGCCTGCAGCAGGTTTTTGCTCCCGTTGAAATTCGAGGCTGTTTGAACGACGATGTCTCAGAAAATATTCAAGATTAAAACGTGAAATTTTAACTCTTGTTTCTCGTCACGTCACTGATTTCGAATCTGTAACATTGACAGAGTAGATCAAATAATCTCTGATGAGAGGTGAGTTGAAATATGAACAATAGAAACAAGAACTGGATCAGGCTATTGAGTTGAGCAACAGGGTAAATGGTAAATGGTCTGCACTTATATAGCGCTTTTCTCTACCTTAGTGGTTCCAAAGTGCTTTACAATGTGTTTCTCATTCACCCATTCACACTCCAGTGGTGACAGAGCTGCCATGCAAGGTGCTAATCTACCACTGGGAGCAACTTGGGGTTCAGTGTCTTGCCAAAGGATGTGGAGGGGCCGGGGATCGAACCACCAACCTTCCAATCAACAACCCGCTCCACCACCTGAGCCTCAGCAGCCTCAATATTTCAGTTTTTGTGCTCAATTAGTAGTAAAAGTTCAACAAAAATAAACTTTTCCATTTTTGTGACCAAGTATTTCATATTAAAAAACGCATTCTCTAGATTCCTAACTTCCCACTGGTCTTTGAACTACTCATACCGTCTGGTCAGAAATCACAAATCTAAGCTTAAAATCCTGATAAATCACTTCATTCCACACGTCGCGTTTAAAAATCAGCAAAAAACCATCAACACTCAAGAGCCAGATTCTGTCAAAAACAAAAAATTCCACAGACTTCGGCAGAACTATGAAGCCGTGACCGACTCGGCCACGAGCGACGGTCACATGACCAAAATTCAGAGGGTTTTCAGATGACTTGACTTTTCAGACTTGTCTCTAATCTGTGCGAACACTGCCTGCAGTTCAGCCAAAACTTCTCTGAATTTTTGCGACCTATCTGTTGGTCCCAGCTGAGTCACCGATGGCTTCGTCGTTGCACCAAAGAGATCAGAATTTTTTGCTTTTTACTGAATATTTTTGAATCAAACTGTGTATTTTTTTTTGGCATTTTTTAAAGATAAAATTAACATGTCGAACAAAGTGATTTTGGTGAAATATCCCATTGGAAGCTCAGATTTGGGTCATTTTTCCTGATAGAGCTGCAACTGACTGATGGTTAGTTCAAGGACAGTCTGAAAATTCAAAATTAGCAGTTTTTTTCAGTTTTTATAGCTTTTGGTTTTAATAAACGGTGTCATTTTGGTGATTTTTTTAAAACATAAAGTGCTACTTTCGAACCTGCTGGATGGGTTTTAAGGTTCAGAGGGTTTAATGGTTCACTGAGAGTTGATTGGCTGATTGTCTTTATGTTTAGTTTCTGATGTGAAACTGAAAGTCCTTTTCCTTTAGGCCTGAGACGCCCAAAGAGGAACGAAGCCCAAGAGAAGAGGAAGAGAGTGGGAGAGAGACGAAGAAGACACCACAAGTTATGCAAGAGAAAACACCCTCCTGTGGGGCAAAGGTGGCATCAGAGACAGAAGGGGGGTGAAAAGGGAACAGAGAGGCGACAGAGATCCACGAGATTCGACCACGAACAGAGAGAAAAAACAAAAGAATCTGCAGAAAACAAAGGAGACGCTCACAGCTTTGTAGGTTTTCTTCTGGCCGGCGTGCTTCGGGGCCTTCCCGGGGTCGCTGCTGATCTCCACGTGCATCTCGTAGATGATGTCGAAGAAATCCTCGACCACGGCGACGCGCTTCAGGGACGAGTCGACCCCCGAGACGCCGTCGACGCACTGAGGAGGAGGGAGAGCAGCTTTTAATTCACTCATACTTGGCATTTTGACCTTAAACATGAAGTAAACAGACAAAAGGGAGACATGAGGACAGTGAGATGAAACTAAAGAGGCGCTGCAGTCAAGTTAGCACACCTGAAGCATCTGAAATGAGAAACTAGGACTGATAGGCTCATCGTCTTCACTACATCCACCCTTAACCTGAGCGGGAGAGAGAGAGACAGGGTGAAATAGCTCATAGAGGAGAGAGAGAGACATGCAGCAAAGGGTCATGAGCTGGATTCGAACTCACGACTGCTGCTGGCGACCTGCGTCCACATGGTAACACCTTAACTCATTGAGCCCCACTGATGCACCACTTCACCAGGAAAATTATCCAACTTTATTCGACGTGTCTCATTTAAAAAATTGCCAAAAATAAACCGTCTGCATTGAGAAGATTCCGTGAAAATCAAATAATTCTGTCGTCCTCGATGCAACGGGAAAGTCTCAAGTGACTCAGCTGAGACCAGCAGTCACGTGACAAAAATTCAGGGAGTTTCGGCTGAACTGCAGGCAGTGTCTAAACACAGCAGATACAGGCATGACACTTAATGGAAACTGCTCTGTGTATCAGTAATTCTTGTGCTTTCTTAGGTCTCTTTGTAATTTTTAGTGTCATTTTTGCAGCGTTTTTTTTGGTCATTTTTGCTTCTTTTAGTGTCATTTTTGCAGAATTTTCTGACATTTTTGCATCTTTTAAAGTCATTTTGCAACATTTTTTGTCATTTTTTGCAACATTTTGTGTCACTTTTGCAGCATTTTCTGACATTGTGCATCTTTTAAAGTCATTTTTGCAAAATTTGCATCATTGTTGCAACATTTTTGTTATTTTTGCAACATTTTTTGCAATATTTGGTGTCATTTTTGTGTCTTTTAGTGTCATTTTGTAGCATTTTTGTCATTTTTTTTTTAGCATTTTTGTCATTTGTGCATCATTTAGTGTCATTTTTGCATCTTTTAGTGTCACTTTTGCAACATTTAGTGTCATTTTTGCAGCATTTCCTGACATTTGTACATCTTTAAAAGTGTTTTTTTGCAACATTTTGTGTCTTTTTGCAACATTTGTATCATTTTTGCAACATTTAGTGTCATTTTTTGCAATATTTCGTGTCATTTTTGCAGTATTTTTGTCATTAGTGCATCTTTTACTGTCATTTTGTAATATTTTGTCATTTTTGCAGCATTTTCTGACATTTGTGCATCTTTTAAAGTCATTTTGCAGCATTTTGTGTCATTTTTTGTAACATTTGGTGTCATTTTTGCAACATTTTTGTCATTTTTGCAACATTTTAGTGTCATTTTTATAACGTTTTGTGACGTTTTGCATTTTGTTTTTGCATCTCGTGCTATTTTTGTCTCTTTCTGTCGTTCTAATTGTGTCAGTCTGAGTTCTCTTTCTTTCTTCATGTTGTTCTGTTTCCACAGAGGTGCAGGACTTCATATCTCAGTGAAAAATGAACCACAGTGTGGAAAAACGTGCAACAGGGTTAATTTATAACTGATGGATTCGTGGCAGTTGGCACCTTTAAACTGTGCTACAGTCACACATCTCGTACTTTTACAGCAGAATTACTTCTAATTGTTGTGAAACATAACAGCAACCAGTAAAATTCACAGCTGCAGGTATTTAAAGCCTGATGAATGTTTCAGTGTCGCCAATTTTCTCTGCAGTTTAACGACGTGAAACACGTTCATGACGTCTAATTAAACCTGCGCTCGCTGGACGGCGTCAGACAAAGACCTGGGAGCCTCCTGTGTGTGATAACCGAGCTTCCCAGAGGACACGGCGTTCTCCACGGACACACACACCGCTGGGAACTCTGGGAATACGTGCTGGGAACCTCCCTGTTTCCCAGCAGGCTGTGGGAGCAGCTCTGAAAACAAAGAGGGGCCGCCGAAGGGCTTGGAGCACAAAGAGACGGAGGAGGAGGAGGAGGATGGAAGGGGGCGGGGCTACCTGCTCAGAGAGTCAACAGGTGAATAACTCTGACAGACGCTCTCAGTGGTTACCAGGGTTACAGGTGTCATGTCTGCTGTCTCTGCCTCTAAATATCATCGTTATGACGTTTGTTTTCTTGCAGACGGACAAACGAGGAGCTGAGTGACACAGTTCAGTCGATATTATAGGAAAAGAAGCAGAAACAAACAAATAAAACCAACAGAAGAAGGGATCAGGAGAAGTAGGCAGCGCTGGAAAGGTGTGTCTTTATGGATATTAAAAGCTATTTATAATTTTTAATGACCTATTTTTTAATAAAGCCCAGAAGAAAAAAGGTAATTTCCATTTTTGCCTGTCGTACTTTATTTCAGTGCAACATGGACACAGTCAAAGCTGTGAATTAAGAATCTTCTGTACATTTAAAAACTCGGTGCAGAATCAGTTTTTCTACATTTACAGGATTCTGTCAACATCAGGATGAATCTGGACAAAAATCAAACCAGTGATATGTGCAACACTGTCATTTACATCCACAGGAATCTGGACAATCTGAACTAGTGCTGATGTATATTTCTGTTTTTTCTCCACTGATATTTATTAAAGTTTGCTCTGTCCTCTTATTAACATGTGATGCTGCAACAATGCAAATTTACCCACTATGGGATTAATAAAGTGTGACTGTATCATAACAACATGTCCAAAATGACTCAGAATTATTTTAAAAAAATAGCCAAAATTAATCTGCAATGACTCCAAATTAGTCAGAAACGACACAAATTAGACCAAAATGACTAAAACTTTCCTTAAATGACACAAACCTTGTCGAAAATTAAACAAAATTAGTCCAAAATGACTAAAATTAGTCAAAAATAACTAAATATTATTTTAAAAATACTCAAATTTAGTCCAAAATGGCTAAAAAATATTTTAAATTATTTAAAATGCGTCCAAAATTATTTAAAATTTGCTGGAAACGACATAAGTTAGATCATAAATGACTGAAACTTTCCCTAAATGACACAAATCTTATTGAAAATTAAACAAATTAGCCCAAAATTGCACAAACCTTGCCAAAAATTGCACAAATTGGACCAAATATAACTACAACTTTTCCTAAAAGATACAATTCTTGTCGCAAATTAAACAAATCAGTCCAAAATCAACAAAATTAATCCAAAATGACTCAAAATGAGCCCAAAATTGCACAAATCTTGTCAAAGATCACACAAATTAGTCCAAAATGACTGAAATTAGTCAAAAATAACTAAATATTATTAAAAAAAACACAAAATTAGTCCAAAATGATTAAAAATTTGTCAGAAATTAGACAAATTAGACCCGAGTGACACAGAGCTTGTCGAAAATTAAACAAATTAGTCACGAATGACTAAAGATTATTTTAAAAACCCTCAAAATTAGTCCAAAATTATACAAATCTTGTCAAAAAAGACTAAAATTTGTCCACAAATACTCATGATTAGTCTAAAATGACTCAGTGTCCCAAATAATGCAAAGAAATTGTCTAAAATGACTAAAAAGTGCTTTAAAAAAATATTTAACATTAGTCCAAAATGAGTCAAAATGTGTTAAAAATTACACAAATTTGAACAAAATACCTCAAAATTAGTCAAAAAATGACTGAAAATAATTCAAAAATACTTAAAATTAGTCCAAAATAATATTTTTTCATATTAAAAGCTGCAGCCACAGAATGTCGACGTCTTTCTGAACCGACCCGTCAAAGTAACGAACCCCTAAAACCCGACTGATCGATGATCCATACGCTCTGTGATTAGTTTTAATATCGGTCGACTGGCAGCGTTCGGCCTCCAAACTCCTCGTCTTCATCTGCTGAGGATGAAGCAGCTGGACGGTGACGACTCTCTTAACGGGCCTCGAATTTAGTCTCTGATCTGCCTTTAATACAGAACTATTGATCGATCAGGGGCAGCTTTGACCGCTGAAGACCCTCAGCCTTCAGTGTGTGTGTGTGTGTGTGTGTGTGTGTGTGTGTGTGTGTGTGTGTGTGTGTGTGTGTGTGTGTGTGTGTGTTGCGCCGCCTAATGACGAGTCGATGAACCGGCGGCGTTCGGTGCAATCAGGACACCACCTCTTGACCCGCCTCCCTTCAGCCTCCTCCTCCTCCTCCTTCTCAGGTAATAAGCGTTGCTACGGTAACCAGCTGCAGCTCATAACAGAGGGGATGTTTCCAATGTTTCACCACCACCCAGCCCCGATGCCATTAGAGGAGGAGGAGGAGGAGGAGGAGGAGGAAGGTGTGAAGGAGGAGAAGCAGGGCTATGATTGGCTGCAGGAGACAAAGGAGGAAGCAGAAGCAGGAAGTGACACGCAGCGCCGCCGGCTGGGTTCAACTTCATCATCCTGAACTCTACAGACGGATGTTTAAAATGACACGTGTGAAATTCGTCCCCAAAAGCTGCATAAATGACTTGAAGTTGAATTGATTTACTCTGAATTACTGCTTGGAAACGATGTTAAAATGATTTTATCGCAGGATTATTCCGTCTAAAATCATCGGCTTCCTTCTGCTCCACCATAAACGGTTTGTTTAAACGCCATCCCGACTTGTGGACGCTGCATCCTGTCAGATCTCTGAAGCTAAGCGAGGCTGAAAACTTAAAACTGCTCATCGGACAATGATTCAGAAATAAGCTGAACAAAAATATTAAATTGTAGAGCAAAAAAATATTAATTATCTTAACTAATATTATCAAGTTTGTTGTGAAAGGTTGGCCTCATTACATAACATGTGGTGGCAACACAACAGACACACAACAGACACACAACAAACACACAACAAACACACAACAGACACACAACAGACACACAACAAACACACAACAGACACACAACAGACACACAACAAACACACAACAAACACACAACAAACACACAACAAACACACATTAATCTGGACACAACAAACACACAACAGACACACAACAAACACACAACAGACACACAACAAACACACAACAGACACACAACAAACACACAACAAACACACATTAATCTGGACACAACAAACACACAACAGACACACAACAGACACACAACAAACACACAACAGACACACAACAAACACACAACAGACACACAACAAACACACAACAAACACACATTAATCTGGACACAACAAACACACAACAGACACACAACAAACACACAACAGACACACAACAAACACACAACAGACACACAACAAGCACACAACAAACACACAACAGACACACAACAGACACACAACAAACACACAACAGACACACAACAAACACACAACAGACACATAGCAGCGACACACAACACACACACAACAGACACACAACAAACACACAACAGACACAAAGCAGCGACACACAACAAACACACAACACACAACAGACACACAACAAACACACAACAGACACACAACAAACACACAACAGACACAAAGCAGCGACACACAACAAACACACAACAAGCACACAACAAACACACAACAGACACACAACAGACACACAACAAACACACAACAGACACACAACAAACACACAACAGACACATAGCAGCGACACACAACACACACACAACAGACACACAACAAACACACAACAGACACAAAGCAGCGACACACAACAAACACACAACACACAACAGACACACAACAAACACACAACAGACACACAACAAACACACAACAGACACACAACAGACACATAGCAGCGACACACAACACACACACAACAGACACACAACAAACACACAACAGACACAAAGCAGCGACACACAACAAACACACAACAGACACACAACAGACACAAAGCAGCAACGCACAACAGACACACAACAAACACACAACAAACACACAACAGACACACAACAAACACACAACAAACACACAACAAACACACAACAGACACACAACAAACACACAACAAACACACAAAGCCCCAGATGTGTCTCCAGATGTGCAGGGATGATGTGTGCTGACAGCAGCTGGTCTCAGGTCTAAGACCAGGTCCAGATCTCTATCTGACTTCCTGGTTCCTCCTGGTCTAAGACCAGGTCCAGATCTCTGTCTGACTTCCTGGTTCCTCCTCATCTAAGACCAGGTCTAGATCTCTGTCTGACTTCCTGGTTCCTCCTGGTCTAAGACCAGGTCCAGATCTCTCCTCCTGGTCTTCTCAGAGGGGAACAAGCAACCCTCCACCGTGCTCCTCCTGCTTCCTGTCCCTGATGCGTGTTTACAGCGAGCCGGCCAGCGCTGCCCTTTGTGGCACATCAGGGCCACCGTAGAGCAGCGCCGCAGGACGGACACACAAATAAACACAGGAGGAGCTGAGAGGACATGTTCGTCCTCCGCTGTCTGCTGCTGCTCAGAAACACAACCGACACGGAGCGAAGCTGAAGCACCGCCAGCAAGCAGGGCGTCAAGTCCCAGGACACTGACAGGAAACAACACAGAGAAAAAATAAAAGACCCCTGGTGTTTGTTTAGATTTATAACAATAAATTAGTCTCGACAATCTCCATAATTAATAAACTGTATTTAATATTTGGAATAGTCAGGTTAGGTCCTTATATATATATAAATATATATTACATTATTCAGCTTATTCTACTTAATTATTAACACTGCAGGGTCTTAATGTGTATTATAGTCAGGTAAAGTTGTATTTTTTAACTATTTACTGGTATTTTACAGATTTTACTGCATGTTTAGTTAAAATTACAGGGATAAATGACCTAAAAAACACAGGTCAAAATAAAAAACACTGTCCACATGATAGTTTGTTCATTACAACACGTCACCAATAAATTCTGCTATTTTTACTGTATTTAAATCGGCTAATAATATAATTATTTCTCAGATATGTCAAGTTATTTAAAAAAAAAAGTATGTAAATTAAGAATTTTTAAAAAATGGAAATAATTTTTAAATGTATGCTTTGTTCTATGACCATAAACTTACGCTATTCAAATGCATGTAAATCAGCCTAAAAATAGGATTGTTATAAGAATATTTGCATTTTTTTTTAATAGTTTTTAAACATTACAGTATTTTACTATTTTTCAAAATATATTTGTTTTGGCACCATTGCTGCCAGATTTACAGCTTTTTTAAAATAAATTTTTATTTATTTTTTTTACAATGTACAATGTAGGTCAATTAAAATTTTGTATGTACTATATTATTATTATTATTATTATTATTATTATCAACATAGGTATATTTTAATTGTGCACCTATTGCATTATTTTTTTTAACAAAATAATAATGATAATATTTTTCAGTATAAGTTGTTTTAAATTTTGGACATACTGCGTTATGATCATTATTATTATTATTATTTACAATCTAGGTTGATTTAAACATTGTATGTACTGCATTACCATTTTTATTATTATTATCATTATTATGATTACTTACAAGCTGAAATCAATAAATGAATTGTAATTTAAAAAAATAAGAATCTGAAGTTTTTCCGTAACACATGAAGATTTTAGTCACATTTATTTCCACACTTTGGACCATCAGTTTGATTCCAGACGTTTTATCATATTTTAATTGATGCTGACATTGAAAAAATAAAATCTGTGATGCCAAGAATTAGATTACGACAGTATTTATATTGTTTATTAATTATTATTAGTTGTATCATTTGACATTTGTTGTTGAAAAGTGCCATAAAATAAAGGTATTATTAATATCATCATCATCATCATAATTCACAATAATGTTAATCCAACATTATCATGCTAATATTTACCCTCCGGTCCTCATAAAGTGACGTAAAATAAATTCATGTCCCCACAACGTCACTAGTTCAGGCTCACACACAAATATACACAAACTATAAATCCAGCACTGAAACCTCCACATGTGAGAGAGCAAACTGTGCTCAAACACACACACACTCAGCAACACACGTGCACAAACACACACACATGACACAGAGTCCCAGTGAGGATCCTCCAGCTCTGCTCTGGGCTCTTTGAGGCCACATCAGCAGCTCCGACCAGAGTTTATATGACAGCATGAACACACACCCTGGATGTGGGCCAGCTGAAGGCACCACACACACACACAACACACACACACACAACACACACACACGCTACAGACACACAGCAAACACACACCCTGAATGTGGGCCAGCTGAAGGCACCACACACACACACACACACACAACAGACACACACAACAGACACACAGCAGCCTGGACACAACACACACGCTATAGAGACACACAAAACAAACAGCACAACAAACACAGCAACCTGGACAGCAGCGACACGCAACAAACGCACAACAGACACACAACAACATGGAAACAACAGACACACAACAAACACACAAAAACGACACACAACAGACTGGACACTACAGACACGCAACAAACACACAACACACACAAAGACGTGACACACACGGGCGCACAGCAAACACACGACAGCCTGGACACAACAGACACACGACAAACTCACAACAGACACACAACAAACACATAGCAGTGACACACAACAGACACAAAGCAGCCTGGACACAACAGATACACAACAAGCACACAACAAACACACAGCAGCCTGGACACAACAAACACAAAGCAGCCTGGACACAACAGATACACAACAAGCACACAACAAACACACAACAGCGACACACAACAAACACAAAGCAGCCTGGACACAACAGATACACAACAAGCACACAACAAACACACAACAAACACAAAGCAGCCTGGACACAACAGATACACAACAAGCACACAACAAACACACAACAAACACACATCAGCCTGGACACAACAGATACACAACAAACACACAACAGAAGCCAGCAGAGGGGTCAAAGTCAGGGAGAGGAGAGAGGAAGGAGGTGTCGGTCTGCACGACACACTGCAGCAAACACACACACTAAACACACACAAACACACTAAACACACACAGTAAACACAAACACACAACCACGACACACACACTAAACACACAGCTGTGTGTTGCGTCTGCAGCAGGACAAACCCTCGTCCACTAAACACTCCGTCAGCCTCTCTTCTGTTTTCCCAGACAGACGTTTTCATCATTTTATTTTTGATTCTTCTGTTTTTCCCACACAGCCGTGAGGTTTTTCTCTCTGGTCCTTCAACAGAACCGTGACCCACTTTCAGAGTTTTTACATCTGGTGACACATTTTAAAACACAGTCCGGTGTTTCCTCGTCTCACCGTGCTCCTTTTATTTCCAGACGTCAACCAGAACAGCTGTTTTACCTCTAGAACTAATCCCACTGCAGGGTCCGAGGAGGCGTTCAGGAAGCATCTCTGATCACTTCTATAGAGTTTACATATAAAACACTATCAGGTAAAATCAAACCACAAACAACACTTTAGAACGGTTCACTATCATCTCACAGATTTGACCTGTTTTTATTAAATTACAGATAATATCAAGTAAAATCACGGAAAAAATAGGGTTAATTCAAATGTTGACTGTGTAATAAATAAATAAATATTAACAGGCCAAAACTGTAAATAATTAAAAACGTTTACAAATAGTATTTTTTTTTATTTTACAATGTTTAATTATAAAATTAAGCTCTTTTTTTTACTGCATTTAAATCTGCAATAATATTAATTTTTTTAATAGATATTTGTCGTTATTTAAAAGATCAAAATATGTAAATTAAGGATTGAAAACTGGTTAAAAAAGAAAAAAATGTATTTTATAAATTTTTCCTGTTTTCTTAAATTAAATGCAATATCTAGTAAAATCATAGGAAAATGTATTAATTTTTATGTTGACTGAAAAATATGTTTTAATAATAATAATAATAATAATAGGCCAAAACTGTAAATAATGTCCATATCAAAAACCAGTATTTGTACAAATAGTAATTTGTTATTTTACAATGTTAAACAGTGAAACTACATTTTTTACTGTATTCAAATCTGTAAAAATATCATTATGTTATTTATGTAAATATATATTTATAAAAAAAACTAACAACAGTCCAAAACTGTAAATAATGTCCACATCAAAAATCTGTATTTTTTAAAATGGTAATTTGTTATTTGAAAATGCTACACTGTATATATTTTTTTTACTATATTTAAATTTGCAAAAATATCATTTTTAAAAAAGCTGTCATTATTTGAAAGATCAAAATACGTATGTTAAGGATTGAAAATTGGTAAATAAACAATTATTCTACATTTATTTCCTGTTTTGCTAAATTACAGATCACGGAGTGTGACACTGGAGTTGACAGGTCTGCGTACTCAAACCACGGTAGCATTGTACAGCCTCAGCGGCGTTCTAGAGCCTCGGCGACGCTCGGCGACACTCGGCGACGCTCAGTGACGCTCAGCAACGTTCGGCGACACTCGGCGGCGTACTACAGCATCGACTACCACTCGACAGCATTCGGTGACACTCAGCGGCGTACTACAGCCTCGGCAACACTCGGTGGCGCCCGGCGGTGGCGCACACGACTATCCGAATATCAAATTTATTATTCAAATACCATCACAATGAACAAATATTTGAATATTAGAATATTCGGGACCAGCCCTAGTTGACTGTACAATGAAAACCAGGCCAAAACCATAAATAATATCCACATTAAAAATCTGTATTTTACAAATAGTAAACTGTTATTTTACAAGGTTTAACCGTAATTTTTTTATTTTATATTTTTTTACTGCAAAAAAAAGTTTCCCGTTTTGTTAAACCCCAGATAATATCTAGTAAAATGACAGAAAAAGTATGAATTTACACGTTGACTTTAAAAATCTGCACTTTACAACACTTTCACTGCACTTTTATAGTAAAAAGTTTTTTGTTTTTTTTACAATATGTGACCATAAATTACTCGGTTTTACTGTATTTCAATCAGCTAAAGAACATAATTACTTGAACAGATATTTGTCGTTATTTTCACGTCTTCAAACTTCTAAATCTGCTCCGTTAAGCAACATTTAGTTTATTAAACTTGCTATTTGGTTTAATTAAAACCAATTAAAAGATAAAACACCAATAAAGGACACAAAGGAATGAACAATGAGTTGATCCAAATCCAGCATTTGTTATTTCTTCTTTAGAGGATTTGTTTTATTCTAAATATGCCCACAACCTGCTGGGTGTCTGAAGGGTTAACAGACTTGTTTCATCACCAGCTGAACCCTGTTTTTATTGAATCTATGTCTTCTAAAGTCTTCATCTGTTTTATCTGTGTGCTTTGCTGGAACCCTGCAGATGGAAACACGTTTATTCCACTCGGTGTTCTACTAGTAAATGGTGCTGGCGGTGGCAGCCGGTGCACCTCTTGGTCTTTTCTTCATGCGTATTGATTTTGTTTCCACAGCCTCGTCCTCACCTTCCGCCCTCACCTCCATCTCCTGCTCTGACCCGCTGCACCTCCACTGCCTCCATCCACACATCACCGGCAGCCGCTCCCTCTCATTTCCCCCTCTTTTTGCTGCCTCCGTCCCTCCCTCCATCCCGTCTCCAAACCAGCCTGTTGCTAGGATACACATGTTGCCCATTGAGGGGGAGCTAAATGCCCCCTCTGCATCCCCTCTTCATCCTCCTCCTCCTCCTCTTCGTCCTCACAGATCCAGCAGGATGAACTGTGTTCTGGGCCGCAGCCAGCCTGAATCACAACCTGCGCCACAAACATGCAAACACATTTGCTCGGACTCGCGCACGACAAATATGCACGCATAAAAAACGCTGACCGGCACACGAACACGCCTCCCACAGCCCCGAGGCGCAGCAACGTAATGCATGAGATAAAGAACCAGCTCCCGCCTCAACAGCACAACCAGACAGACCCGACAGCGAGTCAGGTCAGTGTTAATATTTAATAGACGTGTCGCATCAGGAGCGTTTTAGGCAATAAAACAATAAACAGTGTCAATGAAACAAGTGCGAAATGTCAGGAGCTTCGCCTCGCTGACTTGATATAAACACAGAATAATGCGGCGCCGACGAGTTACTGCACAAAAACATCAACATCCCAAGAAGTTCAGGCCCAGAGAAACCGCCTGCAGACGTGCAGATACACGAAACGCTGCACCAGCATGCAAAGAGGGAACACGGCTGATCATCCTGTGCAATAAAACCCAACAAGTCCTCGTTAGAAACTAAATAAATTCTAAAGCGGCAGACTTAAAAGTTAAGCTGCAGTTCCTCAAGTGTCCACTAGAGGCTGCCCCCAAAAGTGAGTCAATCCCCATAGACCTCCATGTTAAAAAGTCAGATTCCACAGCAGAAATAAACATGTTTACAGCCTGGTACAGGAAGCACTTCTGGTCTCTAGAGCGAGCTTCCCACTTGATGACAATGGTACAGGAGCTGAAGTTTTACCTCCGCCAAGGAATTTATGTTTGTTAGATTAGGTTTGTTTGTTTGTCTGTGTTCAAAATAACTTGAAAAGATACGGACGGATTTGGATGAAATTTTCAGGAAATGTGTGAAATGGGACAAAGAAGAAATGATGAGATTTTGGGACTGATCCGGATCACTGTCTGGATCCAGGAATTTCTTTTTTAATTTAATGATACTTAGTCATTGGGAGATTGTGTTGGGGGTGGACTGAAGTTGCTTGGTGGAGGTCTGTGCTCTATGAGGGCTTTTCTACTTTTATTTTTATCCACCCAAAGTTGAAACTCTGTGCTGTTGGAAAGCCTTTTGAGTTTCTGACAGCGGAGTTGGCAGGTCCACGTGCTAGAACCACGGTGGCGTTCGAGAGCCTCGTCGGTGCTCGGCAGCGCTCGTCGCCGTACTACTGCCCTGGCAATGCTCGGCAATGCTTGGCAGCACTCGGCGGTGGTGCGCACAGCTATTCAAATATCAAAATTCTTATCTGAATACCACCATAACAAACGAATATTCTGATATTCCTATATTGGGGACCAGCCCTAGTATTACCTTTGTAAAGCAGCTAAGCTAGCATACTGTTGGTTAGCTAACTTAGCAACTCTAGGCTACTTGGAGCTACACCGTACTTGGCCTTAAGGTCAGCCTTATTCCATCTTGCTCAAATCTCCTGCTGCTTATTTCTTGTCTCAAAGCTGTAAATTGGGACGTCTTGTTAAAACTAAGTAGTTGTTTTTCACATAGAGCTGTTTGTCCTCAAACGCAGCTGCAACAGAAGTCCTATTTAGCAAAACCAAACCAGATTCTCCAGAGGAACATTTCTGGTTTTATCCTACTTATTTTATCCATTGAGCATCCTCCAGTTAATGTGTTCAGAATAAAGAACCAACGTATATTTCTGTGTCCTGTTGATTTCACCAGACTACACAAGGATACTTTGTCATTGTTAGATTGTGTTGGGGTGGACTGAAGCTGCTTGGCGGAGGTCTGCGCTCTATGAGGGCTTTTCTAGTTTAAAATTGCATTTAAACTTAAAGTTCTGCTTTATGGATGCACTGCCTTTTAGATATACCTTTATTTTCCACTCCTGGAGTGTGTGCATAATAATAATAATACATTTTATTTAAAAGCGCCTTTCACGAAACTCAAGGACACTTAACAAAGGAATAAAAATCAATAGAACGATTACCGGTGAGCAGCGGCAGCCAGATGTGCCAGCGTTCACTCAATCCGGAAGTCAACAAGTCAGTTGCATGTCTAACTAGAGGAGAAAACACCTGTGAAGTTTCTCTTTACGTGTAACCCGAGTGCAAAAATAGTTGAACGTCTTCAGCCTCAGCACAGCATAAGGTTGCAGGAAGGTTGCTAAAAGGAGACGAGATAGAAAACTGTTCTAAAAGTCCGACGTTTTTCATGCAAAACATTCACTTTGAAAGGTTTTGTGTCAATACAGCATCACAACACTCCCACCTGTGTGACACGAGTCTTTATTTGAGCTTGTCAGAAAGGCGTACGTTGCTTTTAGCACTTGGACAAAAGGCCAGAGCTGTGGTTTTTTTCTTGTAGAGACGGACTAAAAACAGCAAATGTCATCTCCTTTAAAGGAAACGGAGCCGAGGCTTTCATTAGCCGCGTGTCACGCCGCTCTGTAACAAACAACTCCGCTACTGTTTGCGAGCTAATTAACCTCCAGCTTCGCGGTCGGAGTACGAGCGGGAAGCACAACAACCTCATCACAAGACGCTCTGTTTACGGCGGACGAACAGGTTCCACGGACGTTTTTATGCTTAAACTTTGCGCCTGTTGACCGTTCCAGTCTGTAAAGCCAATAAAGCTGAAAACAAAACAACACCGTATTAATAAAGTGAGCTATTAAGGACACAAAGACCCAACTGAACCACATTTTATACGAATAAATAGTGTAAATCTCCAACAAAAAGGCCCATTTTTATCTTTATTATTCTTATTCCCAACCTAGAATCAACATGTCCAGCATTTCCCCAGGCGTCCACAGGTGATACCATCACTGGACATAAATACAGTCTCTGCATATGAACCATATTTCACTATTTACATTTTTAATTGGCTTCCATCAACACGGCCTGCAGTTCATCCCAGTTCAGCCAGAAAAAGTCTCTGAATTTCTACAATGTGAGTGTTGGTCATAGCTGGGTTATGAAAGACTTCCCTGTTACACTGTAGGATGCAGAATTTTTAGTTTTTACCAGAATGTGTTTACTGCAAACGGCATATTTCTAAATAAGACTTGTAGAAGATAGAAATTTGATGATTTGTAGCTTAGATTTTCACGCATTAACCGATGAAGCTCGAAGACACGCACGATTACCTCATGGACTTTCAGAAAGCTGTAAAGTTTTTGCAGTTTCTTGCTTTTATAAATCATGTAATGTTCACTTAAAAAAAAAACATAGCTTGACTTTTAAATCCAGCTGTGGGTTTTCGGGTTCAGGTAATAAACAATGACGCCATCACATGGATACCTAAAAAAATGCCTCTAAAATACTTAACAGAAAATACTCCCTAGAAGTCGTATCGGAAAAATTCTTCCATCATGTGAAGCAGAATCTTGTCCTGAACATTCTGATGTGTTTTCATGTCCGTACTTTGTTTTATACAGATTTGGTGGCAGGTTAAAGAGACTCGCCGTTTCCGATTTCGGAGCTTCGATATAATGGGAGTCAATGAGAGTTTTGGTCGACACAATCTGAGCTCTGAGGTGATTTGTGGAAAAACTACAAGTCCTACAGCAATGAGACTCACACTGGGTGAAAGAAGACAGAAACATCTACAAAATTATGTATAAATTGTTCATGTAGAGGAGAAATCGTGAGAAGGAGACGAGGTTAACTGCACTGTTTTCAAAAAAATGTATCTGGTCAAAGTTTGTGACTCTAATAGACACTCCAGCTGCAGAAAAAGTCTGGATTTTCCAAAAATTCAAACTGCGACTGCGTAAAAAGCGTAAAAGATATCAAAACACGGATTTAGATGAACAACATTCAAAGCCTTGTGAGCTGTTTAAACTTTAAACGAAGCTTCTACTGTCAAATCTGCCAGAGCTACAGGGTTCCAAAGATGGCTGGTTTTGGCGGTCGTCCGGCCGACCTCCCATTCATTTCAATGGGGATTTTTAACGCAGTTGTTTATGAATTTCACAAAAACCAGACAATGAATCGCAGCCGAAAGTCACAGCACAGCATTCCTGACCGAGCCGCACGTTTTGATCTATAATTTGTTTCTCGAAGCTGCGGGACGAGTTAGGCGCCAAGAATCGTGTTGGAAGAATCTGTAAGAGTAAACCCGAGGAGTGACGGTCGGTGAGCTTCACTACTTAGTAATGAAATACAGTCGGAGGTTTTCAGAGTGGCACTCAGTGATCGTCCTGAGCTAAATGTGCCATGACACAAGCAAACAAACCCCCCCTCCGTCCTCTGTCTGTCCAGCTCTGCCCTCCATCCATCCATCCATCCATCCATCATCTCTGCTGCTTCTCCATCACCCTCCTGAGGATTTGACGCCACAGTTCAAACTCTGCTGCCCAGATATCACAGATCCTCCACCCTCCTGTTGTTCCCTCACGGTCTCCCATCCAGGCACTGACCAGGCCCAGCCCCGCTTAGCTTCCGAGATCTGACAGGATCCACGAGGCGGTCTCGGCCTCTCTCTCCTTTTTACCGTCCACAGTGCTTTCTTCATCGTAAATACCAACAGGCAGATTAAAGAGGCGTTGAAGGACAATTGAGGAGCAAATGCAAGAGATTATAAGTCATAAAAAGGAAGAGAAGTACTTCCTGTGTGCAGAAATGTGCTAAATTATTGCCTGAGAATGTGCAAAGTGATGTAGATAATATATAAAGTATAAACATATAGTATAAAATCAAATAAGCTCTTTCTCTCTCTCTCTAATGCTAATAAGAACAGAGACAGTGATGGTTGGAATAAAGGTGATGCTGATTGTGATCGGAGCTCATTATGCAGCGTGTTGGCAGCAGACGGGGCAGGAGAGGGGCATCGTGGGAGGGATCCTGGTGAACACGGGGGAGGGGGGAGGTGAACAGGGAGGAGGATGGGGGAGGCGGCGCAGGGATGCTGCAGGGAGGTGGATGTGATAATGAGAAGCTCCGCGTCCCACAAGAACACGGTTCTCCAGAGACCCGACTGAAGCAGCAGCAGATCGTTCGTCCTTCTGCAGAACAAAGACCAGAGACTGTCGTCCCACCAAACCCAAAGAAAGCATTTAGAAAACCTGAAGTCTGACAGAAATCAACACCAGTCACGTTTCTAATCGGTGTTTAGTTAAGGGTTGGCAGGACTAGATGGAACAGTCACCTAGGACGAGCTAGAACCCAACTACCTTCCTTCTATACTGAGTTTTAATTGAGTAGGGATTTAATTCAGCTAATATTTCAGCTATTTAATATTATTTTTAACAAATTTCCCTGTTCTGTTAAATTACAGATAAGAAATACTAAAATTATAGAAAAAAATAAATAATCTACTTATTATTTTACAGACATTTGTAGTTATTTGGGAGAAAAAGTATATTAAGGGTTTTTTTTTTTTAAAAAAGGTAAATAATCAATTATTTAATTTGACCATGTATTGGAAAAACAGAACACTGTTGTTAGATATTACCTGTATTTTTTTAGTAGTTTATTGCATTAATTTAACAAATTAAATCTAAGTCTATAGTAAAAAAAATTAAGCAAGTTTTAACTAATATTTTAAGAGTGTAAATGAAAAAAAAATCCCAGCTCTGAAGACATATAAAATTCTTAAATTTAGGTCCCAATTTTTAAAAAGAAATAAATAAAAAATGTAAATGTAATAAATTACATCTATATCTACAGTAAATAAATAAATAAATAAATGAATGAACAACTAAAAATAATAATAAAAGTAAATAAAAACTCAACATTTCTTAACTGTAATATTTCAGACAATTTATCGTTATTTTACTGAATTTTCCTTTTTGGTAAATTGCAAATAATAATTAGTAAAAAAAAAAAAAAACACAGAATCAGTAAAAGCGCATTAATTTACATTTCAGCCCTAAAACACAGCCCAAAACTGTAAAAAAAAAAATAAAAAGTCCACATCAACAATCTATATTTTCATAAACGGTAATTTGTTGTTTTACTATGCTGGACTTCGCATTACACAATTTTTACCGGATTTAAATCAGCAAAAAAAGAAGTCATTTTACAGATATTTGCAGTTATTTGGGGAAAAAAGGTCTGTTAAAGATAAAAAAAAAGGTTTAAACAATCACTTATGTTAAAAAGTGCAGGACCTTGAACCTGAAGGAGCCAAATGAAATTCAACCATCACTATTTCCATTATTTACACTCAGAGACCGAGAAACTAAAGCACCGGTGAGGTTCTCTGGAACACAGCTGAGGCTCTGCAGACACTTCCAGGAAACGGCGACCTGAACACAGATCCTAACTCCACCACCGACACCTGATTTTCACTGTCGGCAAACACGGCAGAGCAAACAGACCGGCCGAGACGCAAACACTGGAGTCGCACTTCGGCGCTCCGGTTCACACTTGAACAGGTGGCGCGTCGCTGGATTCGTCTACCGAAGCAGCTCCGGATGAAATGCAAACTCCAAATCTGAGATGAAATCAGAAGGAGTCGGGAGCTTCTCTGTGCTGCTGCTGCAAGTCTGAGGCATAAAATACGAAACACGAGGAGGAAAAAATGGAAGAGCACTTGAACTCTGCACTCTGAGACTCTCAGACCAGAATAACTTCATACCAACAAGGAGCAGAAGCTCAGGACAGTATAGAGGTTGTTCTTCACTAAATCTGCTCCTGTGTTGTTACAATGTGAGATGATGAAAAAAGACGAGTGTAGAAAACGTGATTTACAGTGCTGTGAAAAAGTATTTGCCCCCCTACAGAAATCTTCTTCAATGTTCCAGATCATTAAACTAATATTTATATTTATTGAATATTAGACAGAGAAAACCCACAAAACACAAAACCTATATCGCCCCTGTGAAAAAGTAATTGCCCCCTTGAACCTGATAACCGGTTGGTCTCTTGGCAGCAACAGTTAAATGTTGGTTCCAGCTTGTGATCAGTCTTTTCCATCACCATGGAGGAATGTTGGTCCACTCTTCTCTAGAATAGTTTGAATTCAGTCACATTAGATGGTTTTCTGTCCTTTTAAGGTCTTGAACCAGCATCTCAAGTGGTCCAGACTTTGACTGGGCCACTCCAGAGCCTTCATTCAGTTCTTCCTGAGCCCCTCAGAGGTGGACTTGCTTGTGGTCTTTGGGTCTTCGTCTTGCTGCATGAACCATTAGTGTTGATCTTCAGGTCATGAACTGATGGTGGAGATTCTCCAGGAGGATTTTCTGATAGAGAGCAGAATCCATGGCTCCATCAGTGATGACAAGTGGTCCAGGTCCTCCAACCATCACACTACCACCACCATGGTCCACTGTTGGTAGATGTTCTTCTGGTGGATGCAGTATCAGCTTTACACCAGATGTAACGGACCCATGTCTTCTAAAAGTTCCACCTTTGACTCATCAGTCCACAGGATGTTATCCAGAAGTCTTGGAGCTCATCCAGATGAACCTTTATGTTGTTTCTGGTCAGTAGTGGTTTGATCCTTCAACTCTCCATGGATCCATTTCCTCCCAGAGTCTTCCTCATTGTGGAATCATGTAGACGGACCTTAACTGAGGCCAGTGAGGTCTGCAGGTCTTTAGATGTTCCTCTGGGTTCTTCTGTGACTCCTGGATTAGATATGGATGCTCTTGGAGAAATGTTGGTGGTTGGTCCACTCCTGGGAAGGTCCACCACTGTTCCATGTTCCTCCATTAGTGGATAAAGTCTCTCACTGTGCTTCTCTGGAGTCCCAGAGCCTCAGCAATGGCTTTGTAACCCTCCAGACTGATGGACGTCAATGACTTTGTTCCTCATGTGTTCTTGGATCTCTTTAGAACGTGGCATCATGTGCTGCTTTTAGAGACCCTTTAGCTGCTTCACAACACCAGACAGGTTCTATTAGTGATGTTTAGATCCAACAAGCCTGGCAGTGATCAGATGTGGGTGTGGATGGAGAGACTGAACCCAGTGGTAGACTGGTAGCTAAGGGGGCAGTTACTTTTCCATATGGGGCAAGATGGGCTGGACAGCATTTTTCCTTCAAAAAATAAAACCATCATATAAAAACTGTATTTTGTGTTTTCTTGATTTATCTTTGTCTTATATTAAAACTAGTTTGATGATCTGAAACATTTTTGAGCAACAAATTCGCAAAAATAGAAGATTTCTTTAGGGGGGCAAATACTTTTTCATGACACTGTATGCCTCTGCTGTTGTCAGAATAAAAAAAAATAAGACCAAGTACTCAAACACTTCGGTAAATTAGCTATTTGGCTATCGGGATGAAGTGATTTTAATGAATTATCAAGATTTGGTTTGAGGACTAGCGCTGAAAAGTCTTTCACAGTTTCTGGTTTTGATGATTGGTGCTATTTTTGGAGAATTTTTAAAAATTCTAACATGCCGTTAAAAATCCACAAAATCTTGTTAAAGCAAACAATTAATTTTTGGAGAATTTTTTGAATTACACGTTTAGAATAAACAGAATAAAGTGATTTTAATGATGATTTTAAATCATAAATTTAGATAATTTTCTCAATGGGACACAGATGAGTAGTTTAAGGACCGTGGGAAAGCTGAAGATCTAATGTCTATGTAGTTTCTGGTTCTGGTTCTGCGTCTAGTTGATTCATATTCAGAAGCTTTGCAGAATATTTGAAAGAAATTGTAGATTTTTCTGCTAGAATTGACTCCAAGCTGACTCCAGGGCAGACGATGGAGAGCGGGGTGGTTGGATTTTGGAGTGTTGTAATCTCAGAGGGCCGGTGACTGACTGCTCTCATTAATTCTGCCTGGTGGCTGCTGGTAATGTGGCAGCCGGGCTTTCAGGTGGGAGAAGGTCAGTGCAGGAGGAGGAGGAGGAGGAGGAGGAGGAGGAGGAGGAGGAGGAACCGAGCTGGAAATTGAAGCCTTGCAGTCTAATTAAGACTGGTGTTAATTTCTTTCCAGCGCCGCCGCGGCCGAAGGAGCTGCTCACCATGGCAACAGGAGAACACCGAGGGGGAGGTGAGCCGATAAAAAATACCAGAACAACTCGAGGTAACCGGCTGCAGAGACGTTCGTGGGGTTTTTATTCTCCGTCTATGACCCAAATTAAATTTACTGATGGGCGTGAGACGTTTAGGGAATGTCGGTAAATGGCAGCATCAACCGACAAGTCTGCATTTGTAAACTGAAAGCCGTTGTTTTTCCTGGTGCCTTCAAAGACATTTAAGCCGCCAAAGAAAAATCACAATGTTTTTAATTTTAATTTTATTTTAATTCACTGCTTTTTTTTTTTTTTTTTTACAGATTTTTCTCGAAAAATACTAATACTAATAAAATAATTTACATATTAACTGTAAAAAAAAAAACAGTAAATAATGTCCACTCTGAGTTTTTGTAAATTGTTATAATAAATGCTTCTTTTACAACATTTGACTGAGTAAAATTAGAGTATTTTTATTGCATTTTATCAGTATAAAATATTTTTATTTTACAGATATTTGCCATTATTTTTTTTAAAAATTGGATTAAGAATTGAAAAATTGTAAATTAATTTTATTGTTTTTTTTTTCCAGATTTCCATAAATTAATAATAAATAATTTACATGTTTACAGTAAATGAATAAATAAAATAAACAGGCAGTAACTGTGCATAATGTCCAGATCAAAAATTTATATTTTTATAATAAACAATTTGTTCTTTTACAATGTGCAACTGTAAAATTACGATGATTAACTGATTTTAATATATAATTACATGGTAAATTTAAAAAATATATATTAGAAAAATCAGAAAGTGCACATAAAACCCAAAACAACAGCTACTAATGAGGAAAATTCAATTTAAAAAATTCACAAAACCATTAAAATGTGGACGTACTGACAAAAATCTGAATACATTTAATAAAATCCTATTAAATTTGCGCGAAGCTGCTGGGGATGTATTTTTTTAATTCCCGTCCTCGAATAAGTAAAGTGAAAGCAGCCAACTTCCCGACTTTTAATGAGCCGACGGTAAACAACAGGTGACAGTTCGTTACTTTAAACGCTCTGCATTCGCGGAGCTGAGGCCGAGTCGTCGTGGCAACCGTCTAAATCTGGCCTCACCAATTAAAACCCGCGGTAATTAATCGAGTTGTGTTTTTTCTCTGAAGCGAGCAATTAAAAGAAGACTTTTTGTTCATGTGTCAGAAACTTTTTGTAGTTGTGGTGTCACGGACTGAAGTTAAAAAAAAACACCTGTGCGTTCCCTGACAGTTCATTCTCATCACTTCATTTAGATATAATTATACACGCATGAACTCTGACTGGTGTTCTCAGAAGTTCAACCAGTTCTGGGTGGGGTTTTTTTTTTTTCTTTTTTTTGCTCCTGGATCATTTTTCCTCACCTCATACACACTAGAAACCAGTTTTAAACCGTCTGAATTTGATTTATCGAGTCCAAAATACTGGACTGGAGCCTTAAAGTTTTGGGTGAGGTTCAGGCGGAACAACATAACCGCAGCATCTCTGGTTTAATGGGAATTTAGCAGCAAATAAAAGTCTACAGCACATCAAACAATCATTGGTCCACATTCACAGGTGAGCTTAACACTAAATACTCCAGCAAACATACAGCGATCAGGCGTAACGTTATGACCAACTGCCTAACGTTGTGTTGGTCCCCATTATGTGGTCCAAAATGAACCATTGGGCATGGACCAGAGGACCTCTCAGGGTGTCCTATGGGGTCTGGAACCAGGACGTTGGCACTGGATCCTTTGGGTGCTCTGGCTTGTCCAGTGGGGCCTCTGTCAATCCAACTTGTTCCACTGCATCCTGTTGATGCTTGATCACAATGGGGTGTAGAAAGTTTGGAGGTCAAATCAACATGTTGGCCACCAGGCTAAGCGCCACTTGTTTATTTATTTTAAATAGGTTTCTTTACGCACCAAAACAGTGATAGCAAAGACGGTAAACAGCTTTTAACTGCATCTTGTGATACGGTTGAAAGCGCAATGGTGACATTTTATGGTCGATATGTGAACTTTTTACCAAGTCAGAGGATCACTGGAGGAGACCATGAGCCACTCGTTCACCTCCAGGCCAAGGGGAGTTCATCCCCGGTGAGCCGACCGAGCCGCGATGGTAAACATCCAACTAGCGGATTTAATCCAAAATGGTTTGCTGACCCTAAATTTAGCGGATGGTTCTACCAGACCCAGTATGGTAAACCCAGATGGACTGATGCACTGATCCAACCTGAACCATGTGCAGCAATAAGTAGTAGAGGTCACACAGCACAGCAGACCTGTTCAGCCTCTGAGTTCCCTGGTTTTACCCCTTGGCCATGTTTGTAGTTTTTTATTTATGTTAATTTATTTTACTTTTAAATGTGACCAGCAATGGCTTGTTCTAAGATTCACTAGGATTTAAGTTAAATGAAAACAACTGATATTATTTATTTTAATTGTATTTTTTTGTGTTTGTTAAAACCGTATTTCAAGATTGTGCCTTTTTGTTAGACTCTACATTTAAGTATCGTTAATAAATGGCTTTTAATAACACATAATAGTCATAATTTCATTTTTTTTTTATTTTTTTTTTTTTACAAAAGCATGGTGGGCTGCTGGTGGGCTTCTCTACCACCGGGGTTAGCAAGTTTTCTGGGGGAAACCCTGTGACCATTGTCATGTTCCTCCACATGTTCCTGATTGGTTGATGTTGTCTCCATGTGGTGGGGTGCATTTTCATCCAGTGACATTTGGGATTTCCATCAGCATATGAGGGAGTGTGTTTGTTGTGGGACAATGTTTATTTGGGTGTCTAAGTCTCATCAACATGGATGTTAAAATCCAAGGTTTTCCATCAGAACACCACATAGTACCAATATGATCAATGTTATTCACTTCACCTGTCAGTGGTCAGGATGTTGTGGTTGACTGGTGTAGATCCAAAGCAGACACTGTTTGTCTCCATTGTTCTGTCCACCGTCATGCAAACACACAACACCCTCCACAGCAGAGACCCACAACACAGACTGCTCTAATATTAGTGGTTTGACCCTTTAATGGAGTCTCCAGCTCCATCTGATCACAAACTGACAAACACAAACCGTCTCTGTGGAGCCTCAGTAACACGATTACAGCGGCAGTCAACACACACACAGCTGCCACTCACACACTCGTGCTTGTGTTCATGATGCTGTGGGGGCAAGTTTTCTTCAGACTTCGATTTCAAATCCCTCAGTTTCAGCATGAGGTCGCTTATGGACTGAATGTGTTTGGGTATTG
Source organism: Dascyllus trimaculatus (assembly GCA_024666655.1). Lineage (NCBI taxonomy): Eukaryota > Metazoa > Chordata > Actinopteri > Pomacentridae > Dascyllus > Dascyllus trimaculatus. The sequence goes on from CM045452.1 coordinate 32,251,188, forward strand.
TCCTCATCCGTCCACATGAAAGGAAGAAAAACACAACTGAAGTGGTGTCAAGAGCCAAAACAACCCAAACTCACCAGCCACGTTGGCCAACAGAAGCCAACCAAACATCACCGGTTACTTGTTTTTTCTTCGATTTTACCAGTTTCTTTTCCAGTTACCAGTTCTGGTCGGTGCATCGGCAACAGGAGGAATCACATCTGTGGACTGATTCTGGCGCCTCAATATTGCGGAGAAGTTTAATGGAAAATTTACGCAAAAAGTCCTGTTAGCGAGGTTAGCGTAGCATTTTGGCCAATTTCTCAAATGCACACTCAACTGCCAACTTGCTGGCATTTATCTGTTTGTCTGTTTGCAACTTTATGTGAAAAGTTCTGAACGGATTTTGATGAAATGTTCAGGAAAGGTGGATGATGGGACGAGGAACAGATGATTAGATCTTGGTGCTGATCCGGATCACCGTCTGGATCCAGGACTTTTTTGCTGGATTGTTTAGCATTAGGAGATCAGGCAACGTGCATGTATATGTGCACGTAACTCCACAAAACATGTCCACGCTGCTTTGCAACAAATACAGGATAAGTTCCCGCTAATTTTTACAACTTCGGATACAGACAAAATTCCGGATACTACGATCCAGAACAGGAAACCTAGAGGTCCTGTGGAATGGTCATCACTGTAAGGTAACAGATGAAGATCCAGACATGCAGCCAACACCAACATGTAGCTGAGACTCTGCTGAATCAGGAGGATCCAACAGATCTGTTGTAGAATCAACAGCTATGGAGCTGGATCCAGAAGAAACCACCATTACCCAGAAAGAGATTCTGGTGAATAACTATTGAACTAATGATGATATCAATGTGAATCCAGATGCTAAGGGTTTGTTTTCTGGGTCAAGGAGTCTGATAATGTAGATGAAACAATCCTGGGACGATTATTTTTGGGTGTAAATCCCAGTATGGGGTGAAATGAGCTGCTTGGTGGAGGTCTGCACTCTCTAGTTTCTTTTCTGTGAACAATCTATGACTCTAAAACAGCTAGTTAATAGCATTGGAGCAGCATCTAAGTGACTGCACATTCTGTAATCAATCAAAAGTAAACCCTGGATCTGATGCACTACATTATGTGCATCTCTAGAACCTTTCCAGTCAATTAATTTTCACTATTATATTGACAGATGTGGCAATACGGCCCACAATTTCAGCGAGAATGGCCCTTTTTAATCTCCTTTCCTTGAAGAAAATGTAAAAATCTTGAACCAAACAAGCGTTTTCCCTGCTGGTGCATCCCTGCAGGAACAAAACGCCTCATTTATAAAAGCATGTTGTGACACACTTCATCAGATAATTGGAGACGGTTTAAAACACACCAACAGTTTGCTCTATGTGGAGCAGATCAGCAGCTTCGCGGAGTCTCCGAGAATCGAGAGCAGCTTTAAACCGGATGACTGTTGGTTTTGTCTGCGCTATTTTTAGAAACGTTGACAGCCAATTAAAGGCCGCAGCTAATTATGAGTTTTATTTTCAATTAAGCTGCTAATTATTTTTTCCAGTTAATTAAATATTCGGTCGGTCTATGAAACGGTGGAAGACGTCGCTCACAGGTTCCACAAAAATCCCCAACGGAAGTCAACTCAGGGATCTTTACACACCTTATAGTGTTTTATTATAGACCGAATCACAACATTACACTGAACAAAAATATAAACACCCATGTGAAATATTGACGCCACATGAAGTGCACCACCCGAAGTGAGCGTATACTGTCTGGTACTTGTACTAAATGGATGTTTCTCTTGATTAATGTCCCAAATTTGAGTCCACCACTGCCTCAGTGATGCATTAATTCCATTCAGTCCATGGGTGTGGCATATCCAGACGCTGCTCCAACACAATGAGCAGTACTCAGACACTCCTTATACTGGGGACAATAAAAGGTCACCCCAACATGTCACATGTTGACCAAAGCAGCAACGCCTCAGATGACTCCGGTCATGCGACAACGTGCAATTGGCATGTTCACAGGCAGTGGTAGACTCAAATTTGGGACACTAATCAAGAGAAAAATCCATTTTGTACAAGAACAAGACAGTATACGCTCACTTTGGGTGGTGCACTTCATGTGGCATCAATATTTCACATGGGGCCTTTATATTTTTGTTCAGTGTAGCCGTTTCATCTTTTGGCTTGGTTTTAAAAGAGCTCATTTTTATCTTGTTATTCAAAAATGTGTTACCAACACTGGAAAAATAGAGGCTCCACATACTGTAGATAGTTTTACGACATGCATTTTTAATTTGTTGAATTCCTGAATTTTTGTGACGTGCCTGTTGGTCGCAGCCGAGTCACTAACAGCTTCTCGGTGCAACCGTACGTATAATATCCTGATTGTAAGCTTACATTTTTGTTGTTTCCCCCTCATAAAAACAGAACGTTACACACGATTAAACTGTTTGAAAGCTGGAAATCCAACATTTTTTTGTGAAAAATGGTGACTATACATACTATAAATATTATACTGCTCACATCTTTGTACATTTAAATAATTAGACAATAATAAATCATTTATTCTAACCAGATGCTGTAAAATGCAAGAAAAAAAACTTCTGCACTCACTGCACTGAAATTGTCCTTTTTCATAAAAATCACTTTCTTCTTCATGTGTCATTCAAATTCAGTCAAAAATGATTTGCTCCAGACAGATTTTGTAAAAGAAACTTAAAAATTCTGTGCTCAAAGGTGCAAATGAGAAGTCATGAGTGACTCAGCTGCGACCAACAGTGATATTATTAAAATTCAGGGACTTTTGGGTTGAACTGCAGGCTGTGTAGATATTTTACATGTTTTATTAGTTTGTATTGTTGTTTCCTCTGTGCTCTGCAGGAACAATATGGAAGCAAGTCAGACTCATCAGATTTTGAATTTTAAAAGCTGTTGAATTTTTAACTTCGAATTTTTTTTGCATTGAAATTATGTATCTCAATTATTTTTTATATGTGAATTTAGCTCATCAAAATTTCAGCAACTTCAATTCAGAGTCAAAAATTCAGGCGTGAAAATTCAAAGCATAAAAATTTGAGGTCCCCAAAATCGCTGTTCACATCCGGGGACTTAGACGAAAATAATCGATTCTGGCATAAGTCGAACCAACGCCCAGCCAATCAAGTTGCGCTCCTTTAGTCATGTGACACTGACACCTGCAAGCGCAAGAAGACGGTTAGCCGTAGCAACCAGCGCTAACGGCGGCGCCTCGGTGAGTATATTAACCCTTTACTTGCCTTCTGTGTCGTTTCTTTGTAGAGAGTCAATAACCGGTAATGATTCCACATTACCTGTTTCTAAATAACAGGATTTATTGAATAATATCCGCGAATTCTGGGCACCTCGAATTTTTACGCTTTGAATTTTTTGACGGCAAATTTCGAACTGTGAATTTATTTGGGCACCTCGAATTTTTTATGCTTCGAATTTTTACACCTGAATTGTTGACTCTGAATTTAATTTAAGTTACTGAAATTTTGATGAGCTAAATTTTAGATGTAAAAAAAAATTCAGATACTTAAAATGAATGCAAAAAAAAAATTCAAAGTTAGAAATTCAACGGCTTTTAAAATTCATAATCTGATGAGTCTGATTTGCTTCCATAGAACACTGCCTGCAGTTCAGGCGAAATAATTCCTGATTTTTTGTCAAATGACTTTATGGTTACAGTGAGAAGTGCAGAATTTTTTGTTTTTTGTTTTTACAGAATCTGGTTACGGCAAAATGTGTCTCTTGGCATACTTTAAAATGATTTTAGTAAAATATCAGGATTTAAGATGCATTTCTCCAATCAACAGGTGCTCCCAATACTGGAAAAAATGAATGGCGGCTGCAAAAGGTATATTTTTTGCTGTAAATTTAAGCGATTTTGATGAAAATTAGCCCCAATTAAAGTGACAATCATACATGATTAGTTCAAGGCCCGTCAGAAAGTTGGGAATTCTGCGTTTTTATAGATTTCTACTCTCATGAATAGTCTAAAAAGAAAGTCTTGACTTAAAAAGGCAGTTCTGGGTTCCTTAAAGACACCACAGAGCTGATTGTTTTGTCGTCTTTGCTGTTTTCCTGCAGAGTTTCACCCCACATCTGCCCCCCATGTAACCCCCGGTGGAGACGAACAGCTGCTCGACTCAGATGCAGGCCTCTGGCAGGTCAAAGAGAGGCTAGAGCACACACACCAACACAGCAGAGTCCCACCATCTCTGTCAATTTAGACGTTTATAATGACAGAATAAGGGGCCGTCTGAGGCGGCAGAGATCTCCGAGGCCTGATAGAAGAGGCCTCCCCAATTAAGCCGGCCCTTCTCCTGCAGGCGACCGTCAGACCTGCAGACGGCACCGAACACAGGGTTTGTGTTTGTGCGTCGTCTGCAGGCCGAGCCGACCCTCCTGCGTCGGGGACTAATCGTCTCTATTGCTGCCAGCGGAGACGACACACACACGCGCTTGGAAACACAGAGGTTTCATTCATCCGTGTGTTTACCTAAACGCACCATTTCCCGTCCCACCGCCGCGCTGATAAGAGCTCAGACCGGCCACTTTATTGGACTCATTTCCAAGTCAACGCAGCTCCGTGCAGCAGGTTTACCTGATGAGGCTGCAGCATCTGATGGCTCACATGTTCTCATTGAATTACTAGAAAGAGCTGCTTGAATCTGCAACACAACAAAGCCTGCAGCAGCACCTCCAGCTTAGCGTTGTCCTGTTTGACAGCTCAGACAGTTTGATCCTGGAGCCACACACCAGCATAAAGTCTCTCTTTATTATTCTACTATGTAGCACGAGGGCTAGTTACTGCTGCAGTACAAGAACAACTCTGCTGCTGCTGTCTTTTGGAAAAGTTCACCAACCAGACTGTGCAAACAAACGCTGGAGATACAGTGCTGTGAAAAGTATTTGCCCCCCTTCAGAAATCTTTTGTATATTTCTCACACTTAACTGTTCCAGATCACCAAATTAGCATTTATGTTTATGAATTAGATGGAGATAAAACACGAGATGTCAAACCTGTATCACCCCTGTGAAAAAAGTAATTGCCCCCCTGAACCTACTACCTGGTTGACCCTTGACAAGCTAGATCCAACAGGCCTGGCAGTGATCATATGTGAGTTTGGATGGTGAGACTGAACCCAGTTGGTTTAAACTGGGAGACTGGTTCGCTGAGGGGGCAATTACTTTTTCCACATAGGGGAAGACGGGCTGGTTTACTGAAGAACTATTGAAAACCAATTTCACCCCTGTGGAAAAGTAATTTACCCCCCCAGAACCTAATAACTGGCCACCGGTGGCAGCAGCAACAACTGCAGTTAAACACCGAGAGTCATTTGGTCGATTGGTAGCTCAGGGGGCAATTACTTTTTTACATCGGTCAAGGTGGGCTGCATTTTGTGCTTTCTTGATTTATCTTTGTCTAATATTCGTCTAGTTTGATGATCTGAAGCATTTACAAGTGACAAATATGCAAAAATAGAACATTTCTGTAGGGGGGGGGGCAAATACTTTTTCACAGCGCTGTAAGTCCTGCATTTTAACGTCATGTTGTATTAACAAAAAATTACGCAAAATAATCCACATAAAATGAAAACAACACAATAAGAACACGGTTTGCTCGCAGCAGATCCATGTAATCCTCAGATTTGTTGGTTTTTTTCATGTATGTTTTTGTTTTGCTCTATTTTTATCAGGTTATTCTCCATATTCAACAACTCTCTAGCATCTCCGCCTAATCAGGTATAACAGGTAAAGCAGCATTTTATATCTTTTTTGTAGGGTTTCAATTCCCAATATGTAAATTATCAAGGTAAAATCACACCATAAGTAAACCTACAGGGTGTTAAACTCAATAAAGAAGATATCTGTAGGGGAGGGGGGCAAATACTTTTGTATGGCACTGTATATGAGAATGTAGAGTATCATGGTTTTTAATTAAATATGATTTTAAGCTCAGATTAGTTTTTTCTTACAAAGTGACACATCACTGATGAGGAGTTTAATGACTGTCAGAGTAAAAAATCTGAGTTTCTTTTCGATTTTTACAGTTTCTGTTCAATAATGGTGCGATTCTGTCCATCTGTTCAAGACAACATGCTTCGTATTTAACCTAATATTCACTACACTGACTCCTCGACTGTGTCTCCAACCAGAAACACAGCAGCAGACCTACTGGAGATGAGAGATTCAAAGGTCTGGAGCCCGGCGAGGAGGATTCATGTCGAACTCTGGCTCTAAAACCAGAACGCAGAAGCTCTTTTCCCCCAGTGTGAACACAGAAAACAAGACCAGCTCGACTCCACGCCGGGCCGCGGACGGTGAACAGAGGGGAAGTAGTCATCACATGTACTTGACACCAGCGTCTAGATAGCAACTATTATTAGTCCCGGCCAACCACTCAGCGTTTCCTCCTTCAACTGGAGCCTCAGAATCCATCTGCAACCGAAAAACTGCACGAAACTGTGAGTGTTTACTTCTGAGGGGTCCCAAGAAAATAGGAATTAAAGCACGACTGTAACTCTAAAGTCGCCTGTACGGAACAGAAACATGGTCAGAACTGGACCGTAAATAAAACTCGTCTTTAACTTTCAGTAATAAAGCAGACAAAGCTAAGAAAACACTACACACTGGACATGAGGACAACCTGATTGGACAAAATAAGACAAGAATAAAGGTTATTAATAGGTTATTAACAATTAATCCAGCATTTGAGAAAATAACAAACCAATTAATCCAACAAGGAGTCATTTAAGAGTGACTCTGGAAAGCCACATGCCTGTATGCCTTCATAAAATATCATTTGGCACCACGGCATTGGTAATATATACCATACATATAGCCATACAATATACTGCTATTTCTATTTTTGACGATAACTAAAGAAAACACAAAATGCAGTTTTTAAATGATAATTTTTCAGCCCATCTTGCCCTGTGTGGAAAAAGTAATTGCCCCCTTAGCTACCAATCTACCAAATGGGTAGCCAATGGTGACCCAACAGTTATTAGGTTTGAGGGGCATTATTTTTTTTACAGGGTGGGATTTCACCTTAATAATTTACATATTGGGAATTGAAACCCTACAAAAAGATATAAAATACTGCTTTACCCGTTACATCTGGGAGTGTCAGAAAGCCTTGCAGTGCCGCCTTGTGGGAGGAAAGTGTATTGCACATATATGGTGGGTGTCGGCCGCTCGTTCTCAACCAAAGTAGTGCTTTGGAGTGAGAGTGATTACCGGACAATTAACTTTTTTTAAGGATACTTTGTCTACATTCTACATTCTCATATACAGTGCCGTGCAAAAGTATTTGCCCCCCTCCCCTACAGATATCTTCTTTATTGAGGTTAACACCCTGTAGGTTTACTTATGGTGTGATTTTACCTTAATAATTTACATATTGGGAATTGAAACCCTACAAAAAGATATAAAATGCTGCTTTACCTGTTATACCTGATTAGGCAGAGATGCTAGAGAGTTGTTGAATATGGAGAATAACCTGGTCATTTAGAGCAAAACAAAAACATACATGAAAAAAACCAACTAATCCGAGGATTACATGGATCTGCTGCGAACAAACCGTGTTCTTATTGTGCTGTTTTCATTTTATGTGGATTGTTTGGTGTAAAACTTTGTTAATACAACATGGTGTTAAAATGCAGGACTTACAGCGCTGTGACAAAGTATTTGCCCCCCTACAGAAATCTTGTATTTTTGCATATTTGTCACTTGTAAATGTTTCAGATCGTCAAACTAAGTTTAATGTCAGACAAAGATAACCCAAGGCAATGCAACTTTTAAATGTTGATTTTTTTTTAAGATAAATGCTGTCCAGCCCATCTTCCCCTATGTGAAAAAGTAATTGCCCCCTTAGCTCCCAACCTACCAAATGACCAAATTCCCTTTGGTCGTTTGGTTTAGGGTTAGGGGTTTGGTATTGTGAAGTAGTTAAAGGGTTCAAGTTGTTGCTGCCAAGGGAGCAACCAGTTATTAGGTTCAGGGGGGCAATTACTTTTTCACAAGGGTGATGTAGGTTTTTAATAATTCTTCAATAAACCATCATTTAAAAACTGCATTTTGTGTTTTGTGGGTTATCTCTGTCTAATATTCAGTAAATATAAATATTAGTTTGGTGATCTGGAACATTTCTGTGTGAGAAATGTGCAAAAATAGAAGACTCCTGTAGGGGGCAAATACTTTCGCATGGCACTGTATGTAAAGAAAGCAGATCTGCTATTACTGAGATAAACACTGGACTATTTTATTTCTTTTAGCTTGGTTATTCTGCTCAGTTACACATCAGTTTGATTAACGCTTTCGCAGACAGTGACTTTATTGGAGTCAGGCTAAAGTAAATACAGTCAACATGGTGATTCCTCAATAATAAAAAAGTCTCAGAAGTCAATATAAACACGATCCGTGGTTCAACACATTAACTTTGGTTCGATATTCCGACTAAACGACACACCAGCAGTTCAAGGTTGTCCAGAAAGCTAAAAAAGCTGACGAGTGTTGGTGCTTTTATAGTTTTCGCCTCAGATAAACTTCAGCAAACAAGCCTTTCACGTCCGCTGGCAGGTTTCGGAGTTCAATTTCTGCACTTCACTGTCAGAAAGAGGCGATTAATGAACAACATCGCTGCAGATTTCATTGTGTTCTCTGAATCCTGTGGCAGAGAATCGAATAAAACTGGTTTATGATGTGACCTAGATAACAAAAAGAGAGCCTGATATTATTAATAATAATAATAATATTCAACATTAAATTGTTTCTGAGGGGGGTTTTATTTCATTTTCTAACATTTTGACCATTTTTTCAAAATATAAAATCAGTCCAACACAGTTATCATTAACATAAACCCCACAGTGATGATTCCACAGACATTGACTAACTGGGATGTGTGCATTAACAGTATATTACTTTAATAAGGGCTCTACATGCACCTCGGGGTGAGACTCCCAGCAGCTAGACGGAGGGGGCTGCACCGCTAATTAAGCTAATTAAAAAGTTCCCCGTTGAATTAACTGAAGGGGAGTTTTCCCGCCAGGAGTCGGTTCACAGAAGTTGGATCAGGTTTTAGGCTTTTCGAGCAGCGCCAAAGAGCAGAATGGAGAACACGATGAAATGTGGTAGAAGTGTAAAACCAGAGAATAGAAAACACGACAGAACTGAATCCCCAGAATCTTTGTTCTGCAAGTTGGACACCATGAAGCTCCTCTGATGTTCATTTTACAGGAAAAAATATCATGAATAAAAAAATAAACGCCCCATGTAACATATTGACGCCACATGAAGTGCACCACCCAAAGTGAGCGTATACTGTCTGGTACTTGGACTAAATGGATGTTTCTCTTGATTAATGTCCCAAATTTGAGTCCACCACTGCCTCAGTGATGCATTAATTCCATTCAGTCCATGGGTGTGGCATATCCAGACGCTGCTCCAACACAATGAGCAGTACTCAGACACTCCTTATACTGGGGACAATAAAAGGACACCCCAACATGTCACATTCTGACCAAAGCAGCAACGCCTCAGATGACTCCGGTCATGAGGGAACGTGCTAATTATGATTTAGTTTTTTTATTTTTACACTGTACTTAGACTTTTTAAATACCAATTTTTATTGTAAACAGTGGCAACTTTGCACCTTTATTGTAAATACAGGCAATTTTGGCACCTTATTTCTTCAGCAAGCAGGATTTGCGCGTAACTGCACGTTCTTCTGTACATTTATTTTCTTATTTTTCCTTAATGTAACATGCATGAGCAACTGGATACCTTGAAAGTAACGATCGATCTATCAAAGCAAAAAAAATGAAATCAGCTGTTCTCTTTATCTCATTAATATTCTACGTCAGTCTTTGATACGGGGCCTTCTTCAGTTCTGATTGGCTGCAAGCTGCTTCAAGCATCACCTGTTGTTTCACTGTTATTTTGGTTTCATTCATGAGTAAACCACTCCATTCATCTGAATATGACGCCACAGCTCAGAGACGAGCTGAGCAGTGGCAGCCAGCATCTCTCCTGTGCATCAGAGTACAAACACCAGCCTCTGTCTGATCAGCTGTTGCTGCCGTCGGGTCAGAACCTCTCAGCGGGACGCCGGCGCAAAGAAAGCAGGAAGCTGATTTAAGATCCCGAGCAGCTCAACACATCCAGCCGAGTGTTTGTCGCCTCAGTCAGCAGGTAGAAGGCGACACACAAACAGGACCACGGGGTCGATGTGCTCAAGGAAAAACTGAGATTTCTAAAATAAATAACGTGTTGGCAGAAAACACTGAACTGCAAACACTGTTGCTCAGATCTGCTGCTGCTATCATCATCTGATGTTTGTCTCCTGAGCTGCTTTTTTCTGCTTTCTCTACAAGCTCTGTTCAAACAGAGAAAGTCGACCGTCAACTCCGCTGCTGAACGGGTTTTTTGTTGACAACAGATGCCATGAAAAGATCACAAACACCAACAAATACTGATGCACAATCAAAAACAGCAGCTTCCAGGTTGAAGATCAACCTCACTATTAAAGATTACTATGACTGAACATGTACAATAGAAATCGGAGTGATGACAGAGGTGTCGCGTGACTCTACGAAGCTCTCGACCAATCAATTGATTGTGATCAATAACAGTTTGTCTCCTGCTGTTCTTCTGTCTTCTTAATCTTTCTCTGTTTGAACACTTTTAAATCCCACTAAGGTTTGTATCTTAAAGCGTTATTCGTTATTATCATCCAGATTCTGTTTCAGGTTAATCTGTGGCTGCCCCCAAACTTAGCTGCTAGCCGTTAGCATAGCCTTAGCCACTGTGCTAATGTCCTAATTTGTGTTTTGTGCCTCTTGTTCAGTTTATTCAGGTTTTATCCCTGCTAGAAAGATGTGTCTGTCAGTTAGAACATACTAATAAAGCTAATCTGACTTTAGAAACATGCTGCTGTAGCGTTAGCTGCAGGCTAAGAGGCACAGCTAACCTCTTGGCAATAGCCGTAGCCTGCCACCATCCACAGAATAAGTTCCATTTGCACTACTTGTTAACACCTACAGGTGAATCATTGGGGACTAATTTGTATAACAGACGCACTAAGAGTCTGCAAATGTGCTCATCTGTCTCTCTGTGTAAACAATAGCTGTGATTGACTGTAACTCATGACATGTAACAGCCAATCAGATCGTGATGTGGGCGGGACATTACTGAGACAAGAGAGGGACACAGCTAAAACAGAGCCAAAGTAACCAATTTAGTTTAATTTGCAATATTCAGTGAAAGAAAATAACGACCAATAATCTTAAAATGCCAAATATTGGAGTCCTTTAATCCAGGTAGATTGGTTGATTGATATACTCTCATCAAACCACATTGCTCAATCACTGGTGTCACTTTCATAAGGAGAAAAGCTCTAAATCAACATCTGGGATTAATCCTTTATTTTGGGGGGCAGTGCATGATGGGACATCAGTTAAGTTCCTGGGCTACTGATCAGAAGGTCAGAGGGTCGAACCCCAATGCGGACATCGTTGGGCCCTTGAGCAAGGCCCTTAACCCTTCCTGCTCCAGGGGCTGTACTATGACTGACCCTGCGCTCTGACTCCAACTGGGATATGTAGGAAAAAAACAACATTTCACAATGCTGTACAAATGTATTCGTGACAATGAAGGTTTCTTTACCTCCACCAAGGAGGTTATGTTTTTGGCGGTGTTGGTTTCTTTGTTTGTTTGTTTGTGTTCAAAATAACTCAAAAACTCATGGACGGATTTGGATGACATTTTCAGGAAATGTGTGAAATGGGACAAGGAACAAATGACAAAACCTTGGGAGTGATCTGGATCATCATCTGGATCCAGGATTTCTTTTTTTAATTTAAGGATATTTTGTCATTGGTAGATTGTGTTGGGGTGGACTGAAGCTGCTTGGTGGAGGTCTGCGTTCTCTGAGTGCTTTTCTACTTTTATTTTTATCCACCCAAAGTTGAAGCACTGTGCTGTTGGAAAGCGTTTTGAGTTTTTGACACTGGAGTTGGCAGGTCCACGTACTAGAACCACGGCGGCGTTCTACAGCCTCGGCGGTGGACGGCAATGCTTGGCAGCACCCAGCGGCAGCGCACAGGACTATTCTAATATCAAAATTATTATCCGAATACCACCACAACCAACCAATATTCAGATATTCCTATATTGGGGACCAGCCCTAATATTAGTTTGTAAAGCAGCTAAGCTACCATACTGTTGGTTAGCTAACTTAGCCACTCTAGGCTACTTGGAACTACACCGTACTTGGCCTTAAGGTCAGCCTTATTTCATCTTGCTCAAATCTCCTGCTGCTTATTTCTTGTCACAAAGCTGTAAATTGGGACGTCTTGTTAAAACTAAGTAGTTGTTTTTCACATAGAGCTGTTTGTCCTCAAACGCAGCTGCAACAGAAGTCCTATTTAGCAAAATCAAACCAAATTCTCCAGAGGAACATTTCTTGTTTTATCCTACTTATTTTATCCATTGAGCTTCCTCCAGTTAATCTGTTCAGAGTAAAGAACCAACATATATTTCTGTGTCCTGTGTTGATTTCACCAGACTACACAATGATAGTTTGTCATTGTTAGATTGTGTTGGGGTGGACTGAAGCTGCTTGGTGGAGGTCTGCACTCTATGAGGGCTTTTCTCGCCTTATTATTGTTTTTAGCAGTAGGAGGAACAGACTACCTATAGACACCCCCGTGTTTTCACATCTTTGAATGGCCCAACCTAACATAGACTGACAGATCTAACTTAATTAACCTTTTCTGACAGATAAGCATCTGAAACACAAAAAGTGAAAGACAGAGGAAGTACTTTCCATCTGTTAGCTTCTCTCCTGCTCTCTCTGCTCACAAATGCTGTGTTTTCTTACAGCTGAACTCAAAATAAAAGTCTTTGATAAGATAAATACTGAGCAGTGAATTCAGCAAGGAGAAAACCACTAGCTACAGCCGCTCTGTGCTTTTTTATTGTATTAGGGGGTTTGATAGAAACATGGATTGTTGCACTACTGACCTAAATCATAAAACCTCTTTGTTATTTGTTTTTCAGCATGTTGGCAGTTTTGCTCTGTAATACATAAACCTCTGTGCTGCATCAGACAATGACATGCAGTTTTTCAAAATAAAATCAACTCTCTCTCTCAGACTGAACCAAAAGTCACACAGGATTAGTTAAAAAGTTCATATTAAAGTTGAAAATCTGACAATTCTTTGTGCTTTTACAGTTTCTGGCTGATGAATGTGGGTGTTTAGAGGCGTAAAACATGTTTTTGCACTTTAACATACGGACAGCTAACATGCAGCGATGTAGAACAGCTCTGAGCCGAGTTACGTTCTGGCACTGAGGAGCTCTGCTGGCCTCCACCCACACCTCCTCACTCTCACTGTTACATCAGGAGGAAGAAGAACTGAACAAACTCAACACAACCAAACTCTAACGTCAACCAAGTTTTAGAGAAGTGAAATCCAAACACCCACCTTCACCTCTAACCGTCATATTCATCCACTGAGACCTTCAGTTAGGAGCTAATGTTGATCAAATCACTTGTTTTCTCTCTGGAGTTATAATAGTCAAACAGAAAGAGTCGCCTGCTGACATACTTCTACTATGACGTCTTTAAACGTAGCAACAACCAGGAGTCTCGACCAACTCAGACAAAAGGATCATTCAACAATCCTAACAGATCAAAGAATAAGAAACATTTACTGTAATTTTTCTTAACAGATCATAACTGTAATTTTTTTAAAAATCCTGGTATTTTACAGGTTTTCCTGTTTTGTTAGATTCCAGATATTATATAATAAAGATCACAAAAAGCAATAACACACATAACTAGAAAAGCCCTCAGAGAGCTCATACCTCCTCCAAGGAGCTTCAGTCCACCCCCAACACAATCTCCCAATTCACATATTTTCTATGGAACGTTACAGATACAAATGTCATTACATACAGTTCAAATGTCCTACCGACAATGCGGCCTTCACCCCATCCGACCTAATGAACAGGCGCGGCCTCTAGCGCAGCAGCTCCTAACAGCCTCCCAGCTTCTTAGACAACCGGAGATAAGAATGCCGGCCCAACCGTGCGTATGTTGCTCAGGAAGGAAAGAGAACTCGGTCACTGTCGCTGTCTGTCGCGTGGAGACCCAAAATGTCATGTGGTCAGAGGGGGTTACCCCAAAAACAAGAGTGGCCCTCTGGTGGCTTTTAGAGTAAACTGCATGTAATTGTCCACCCAGTTACACTTACATGGAAAAAAAATCCTGGATGGAGACAGTGATCTGGATCAGTCCCAAAATGTCATCATTTGTTCCTTGTCCCATTTCACACATTTCCTGAAAATTTCATCCAAATCAGTCCATTACTTTTCAAGATATTTTGAACACAAACAAACAAACGACGGCCATCACATAACCTCCTTAGCGGGGGTAATAATCATAACTTTAAACCAGCAAAAACATCATGACTTCACAGATATTTGCTGTTATTTGCACTCACCGGCCACTTTATTAGGTACACCTGTTCAATTGCTTGTTAACACAAATATCTAATCAGCCAATCACATGACTACAACTCAATGCATTTAGGCATGTAGACGTGGTCAAGACAACTTCCTGAAGTTCAAACATCACAACGGGAAAGAAAGGGGATTTAAGGGACTTTGAACATGGCATGGTTGTTGGTCTGAGTGTTTCAGAAACTGCTGATCTACTGGGATTTTCACCACAACCATCTCCAGGGTTTACAGAGACTGGTACAAAGAAGAGAAGATACCCAGTGAGCAGCAGTTGTGTGGACAAAAATGCTTTGTTGATGGTAGAGGTCAGAGGAGAATGGGCAGACTGGTTGGAGATGATAGAAAGGCAACAGTAAGTTAAATAACCACTGATTGCAACCAAGGAATTCATCTAAATCAGCTATAAAGTCATTTGACACTTACTTTATGAAGTTATTTTTGTTTACTCTTCTCTTCTTTGTTTTTTTTTGTTTTTTTACAGCATTTAAAAAGAAGTTATCATTATGATTTAGAATCTGTTCATAATTAAAACCAGCATAAATCAAGCCTTTTTTTAAAAGACAGGACGTCTTTCAAACCTGACGGAGGGTTTTGGACCTCAGGGGGCTGATAAAGCAGAAATACTTGACTACTAACTAGTACATACACCAATCAGGCATAACATCATGACCACCTGTCTAATATTGTGTTGGTCCCCCGTATGTGGTCCAAAATGCTCTGAACCATTGGGCATGGACCAGGGGACCTCTCAGGGTGTCCTATGGGGTCTGGAACCAGGACGTTGCCACTGGATCCTTTGGGTGCTCTGGCTTGTGCAGTGGAGCCTCTGTCAATCCAACTTGTTCCACTGCATCCTGTTGATGCTTGATCACAATGAGGTGTAGGAAGTCTGGAGGTCACATCAACATGTTGGACCATTGTCATGTTCCTCCACATGTTCCTGATTGGTTGATGTTGTTTCCATGTGGTGGGGTGCATTTTCATCCAGTGACATTTGGGATTTCCATTAGCATGAGGGAGTGTGTTTGTTGTGGGATGATGTTTATTTGGGTGTCCAAGTCTGATCAAAGTTTTCCATCAGAACACCACATAGAACCAATATGACCAACGTTATTCACTTCACCTGTCAGTGGTCAGGATGTTGGGGCTGATCGGTGTCTGTTGCTTCATGCTATCAGGGAAGTTGGAAAGTATTTTCAGGTTTCAGTCTGCGTCATAAACTATTATTTCATGGAAGCAGGCAGCAGCCAAGACATTCTTCGCCTGGATGATTCTCATCTTTCCAACATCATCCGGTCGTGTTTAGACTCCTCAGACGGACGCAGCGAGTCGAAGTGAAGCGGCAGGAATCTGTTTCACTCAGCCGAAGTCTAAACAGCTGAATCCTCAGACACTGAGCAGACTCAACAGCTCTCCGACCGCGATGCTCCCCCGACGTTAATCTGGACACGAAGCCACACGGGACGGCCTGGAATCGGCTGAGCGGTAACCATGGCAACCAGCGCCTCAAACCATCCTCCGTTACATCAGCCTCAAACCCAGGCCGGTCCATTTGAGACACACAGTAATAATTTCTAAATACAGATCTACGTTTTTGCTAAAGAAATGAGTCCAGTTTCCTTCCTTTCACTCATATCTGTGTCATCGCCCTTTACAACACTCTGCTGTCAACAAGTGCTCTCTGCTCTGAGAGTCTCTCCAGCGTGAAGACCGGAGCTGCTGGCGGCATCCACACACACACTCCAGAAAAATTTGAAATAAAAAGCATGGAAGCTCTCCGTCTGCTTCTGCAAAATCAACTGACGGCAGACGTTTTAGCAGCTTTAAATCTGGGAAATACTGAGGACTCTACAGCAAAAATGAAGATGTGACTGAGCAGATGAACAGCATTCTGAGCTTTGCTAACGGAACGTACTCATTCATTCATCAGTCTTTTAAAGGTATTTCTCACTATTTAATCAGTGGTACTATAAAAGCAAGTTATTGAGTTGAATGCTCTTAATAATAAGTTGCTCCAGCTAGTTTTTGCACGGTATTTAAAGGGAATTTTGAATTGTTACATACTTTAGCATGTCCAGAAACATAAAGGTTTGTGTCTCTTCCTGCAAAATCCACAGTAAAAATATCTGCAGACACTTTAGCAGCTTTAAATCTGAAAAGTACTGATAATACTGCAGCAAAAATAAAGATGTACCTGACCAGACAACCTGCATACAGTTAAGGCGCTTCTACTCAAGAATAAAAAAAAATTGGTATGGTGGCCCAGAAGGGTCAGCGCAACCATAAAACCCACAACGCAACAGCAAAAGCCACAATGCAACAGCCACTACGCAACCATAAAAGCCACTACGCAACCACAAAACCCACAACGCAACAGCCACTACGCAACCGCAAAACCCACAACGCAACCGCAAAACCCACTACGCAACCGCAAAACCCACAACGCAACGGCCACTACGCAACCACAAAACCCACAACGCAACCACAAAACCCACTACGCAACCACAAAACCCACAACGCAACCGCAAAACCCACAACGCAACCACAAAACCCACAACGCAACCACAAAACCCACAACGCAACCGCAAAACCCACTACGCAACCACAAAACCCACAACGCAACCGCAAAACCCACTACACAACCACAAAACCCACTACGCAACCGCAAAACCCACTACGCAACCACAAAACCCACTACGCAACCGCAAAAGCTACAACCCAACAGCAAAAGCCTCAACACAACCATAAAAGCCACAACGCAACAGCAAAAGCCATAATGCAACAGCCACTACGCAACCGCAAAACCCACAACGCAACCGCAAAACCCACTACGCAACAGCAAAAGCCACAACGCAACAGCCACTACGCAACCGCAAAACCCACAACGCAACCGCAAAACCCACTACGCAACCACAAAAGCTACAACTGCAACCGCAAAAGCCGCAACACAACAGTAAAAGCCTTAATGCAACAGCAAAAGCCACAACGCAACCACAAAAGCCGCAACGCAACCACAAATGCCACAATGCAACCGCAAAAGCCGCAACGCAACAGTAAAAGCCTTAATGCAACAACAAACACCACAACACAACCGCAAAAGCCACAATGGAACTTAACCCACAACAGAAGTGTGCAGCGGTTGGAGGAACAGGCTTCGTTTCTGGGGGACAATATTTTCTGACGGACTATTTTGATTTGGCTTTTGCGGTTGCGCTGACCCTTCTGGGCCACCGTATATTTGGACACACAAGAAAAAAAATGCAATACAAGAGTCTGGACAGCTTCTAATGCCATTATGTTGACCCAACAAACTCCATTCTACATTTCAAAATTGACTTTTTTACGGTATGTTTTAACTATTTAACCATTGGCACCATTATGACAGCTCTTGGACCTGCTCACATAATAAATTAAGTTGCTCCAACTAGTTTCAGTGTTATTTAAAAGGATTTCTCTTACTTAATTAGCAGAACTATCAACACAAGTTTCAGAGCTGTGTTATTCCCCTGCACTCACAAAACCACAGGACTCAGTGACCCCATACATAAACCACTTCAACCCCTTCAATTAACCCTTCTGACATCCGTATCTAGCTTTCGTTGATCAGTCACATCTCTAGTCAACTCTTGTATCGTCAACATTATCTTCCTCATGTTGTTCTCTTCGTTCTACTGCTGCTGGAGGTTCAGGATTCTGCTGCTCAGCTCATCCTGCTGGTGTCTGGTAAAAGAAAACCTCCAGAGAGCTGCAGACTTAAATACCTGAGCTGCTAATCAGACTGTACCAAGTGTCGTCCTCCTGGAGGGGGGGGCGGGGAGTGTTTGATTTAAATATAATTTCATTAATTTGACTTACTTCTTCGGATTTGTTTGATACAAATCCAAAGTCTGTTAAAGCAGACTAAATGATCTGTTTTGTTTTTAATCTTGCAGCCGTGCAGGTAATTAAGCGGTGTCAACAGATACCATGAATGGACTCGTTCAGCTGATGCAACGTTATTATGTCAATACAGCCTATCAAAATAAAAGTTGCAGCTTAAAAGGTTGATCTAAATCAGTAAATTAGGATATTTTTTAAATCCTGAAGTCATGCATTGGTGGAAACAGGTGCCATGAATTTTTTTCTGGAGTGTAAACACTCAGCAGGGAACCAAACTGGACTTGCTTAAGTTGATGCAACATTGCTATACTAACCCAGCCCGTCAAAATAAAAGTTGGACCTTAAATAGTTAAATCTAAATCAGTATATTTTTAAATATTGCAGCCAAGCATTTAATTAAGTGGTGGCAACAGGTACTATACTATGAATGGACTTGTGTAAGTTGATGCAACATTGCTATACTAACCCAGCCCGTCAAAATAAAAGTTGCACCTTAAATAGTTAAATCTAAATCAGTATATTTTTAAATACGGCTGCCAAGCATTTAATTAAGTGGTGGCAACAGGTACCATGAATGGACTTGTGTAAGTTGATGCAACATTGTTATGTCAACACAGCCTATCAAAATAAAGGCTGCAGCCTAAAAAGTTGATTTAAATCTCTAAATTTATTTTTCCAATCTTGAAGCCAAGCAGGTAATTTAAGTCGTGGCAACAGATACCGTGAATCACGTTTTTTTTTTAATTTACATGCTCAAGATGGAACCAAACTGGACTTGCTTGAGTTGATGCAACATTATTATGGCGACTCAACCTATCAAAATAAAGGTTGCAGCTTAAAAAGTTTCTCCAGATCAGTAAATTAGATCTCTCTTTCTTTTTTCTTTATCTTGCAGCCAAGATTTTAGTTCTGTGATAACTTAATGGAAACCATAAATTACTTTTAGAACCAACTCAATTCAACCCAACTTTTCAAAATAAAGGCTGCAACTTAAAAAGTTTATCTAAATCGGTAAATTAGACTTTTTTTAAATTCTGAAGTCAGGCATTGGTGAAAACAGGTGCCATGAATTATTTCTAGAGTGTAAACACTCAGCAGAGAACCAAAACTGGACCTGCTTAAATTGACGCAAAATTATTATGGCAACTCTGTCTATCAAAATAAAAGCTGGAACTTAAAAAGTAAAACATAAATCAGTACATTTTTTTAAAATCTTGCAGCCATGCAGGTAATTAAGTCGTGGCAACAGGTACCATGAATCACTTTTTATAGTTTAAATGCTCAGCAGGGAACCAAACTGAACTTGCTTAAGTTGATGCAACATTATTATGGCAACTCAACCTATCAAAATAAAGGCTACAGCTTAAAAGGTTTATCTAAATCAGTAAATTTGATCTTTCTTTCTTTTTTATCTTGCAGCCATGCATTTAGTTAAGTGGTAGGAATATGAACCATGAATTACTTTTAGAACCGAACTGGACTTAATAAAGTTGATGCAACATGATTGTGTCAACCCAACTTTTCAAAATAAAGGTTGCAGCTTAAAAAGTTGATCTAAATCTGTAAATTTCTATTTTATTTTTTATCTTGCAGCCAAACAGGTAAATAAGCGGTGGCAACAGGTGCCATGAATGGACTTGTTTAAGTTGATGCAACATTATTCTGCCAACCCAACCTTTCAAAATAAAGGTTGCAGCTTAAAAGTTTCCTTAAATCAGTACTTTATTTTAGAAATCCTGCAACCATGCGTTTCAGTAAGTGGTGGAAACAGGTGCCCTGAATCCCTTTTTAACAGGGAACTAAACTGGACCTGCTCTAGCTGATTAATCATGTCAACTCAGCCTTTCAAAATAAAGGTTGAAAGCTTTGTCTAAATCGGTCAGTTGCATTCTGTTGATGTTGCAGCCATAATGAAGGCTGAGAGCATAAAACCCACGGAGAGCTTCAGCTGGGTGATGATGAACAGGTGTTTCTGTTTCTGTGGCTCCGAGCCAGGAGAAGTTGTGTCGTTCAGCTTCGGGCCACACACACACACACACACACACACACACACACACACACACACACACACACACACACACACACAGCTTGTTTCTTTAGGCAAATGAGTGCAGCCTGCAGTGACGGACACCTCATGACAGCGGACACACACACACACACACACACACACACACATTGAAAGAGGAAGACGCACTAACCGTCGCCTTGATGGGGACGTACAGCACCGGTCTGTCCGCGGTTCCGACCTTGGCGTCCTGCAGCGTTCCGACCTGGAAGCCTTTGGATTTGACCCAGAACTTGAACTTGGCGTTGATGTGGCTGCTGCTCTTCTCCTGCAGGAACACCCCGTGGCTGTTCTCCTCGTCGCCCTGCAGCAGCGTCTGCAGGATCTTGTTGTACTTGCGCCGCGTCACGGTCTTGGTCTTCCCGGAGTCTCCGTAGGTCCGCAGGCACCAGTCCTGGAACTCCCCGAACATCTCCGCCTCCGGAGCGCCGCTGCTGGGACTCCGCTGCTGGCTGGGCTGGTTGCCGGATGAGTCTCCGACGCTGCCCGCTTTCCTCGTCGTCATGATGACTTTGTTGAATCCGTTGAATCCGGTGTCGGGTTTTTTTTTTTGGCAAAAATCACAGAATCCACGGGAGAAACGGGGGAATGTGGCGGAGAAGCCGAGCCCTCCTGTGCGCTCTGAACCCAGCGGCTCTAAAACGCCTCGGATCCTCCAGAGAGACGCTCCTCTCCGCTCAGTCCCATCCGTCTCCGAATGAGAGCCTCTGAATCAGCCGCCCGCCGCTGCCGCTTCCTCCTCTTCGCTATTACGCACCGACCGAGGAGAACTACGAGGCTCGCCTGATGCCAGAAACGGCTCGAATGTGCGTCCGGTGTGGGGAGAGATGCGATCCGGAGGGGCGGCACCGGGAGGGCGGGCGGGCAGGAACCGGCCGGGGCTGCCCTGCTCAGACACACCTGTTAGCAGCGTGGGTCGGTGGGCCTGTCCCGTGGGGGAGGTCGCTGCTGTTCCTCCGGTGAGGAGCGGAGAAAGGAAGGCGGCTCTAAACACGGTTTGGTTCCATCAGCATCAAACCGGAGACGCGCACATTTCACACCAACACGACCTGGATTTATTCTGATGTGAACGTGAAGGAAAGCACCGAGCCCTCCTCCTCCTCCTCCTCCTCCTCCTCCTCTTCCTCCGGGCTGCTGATGGCAGAGCGGCGGACACCTGTTTGAATCTGGTTCCTTCACAGCGCAGCGCTCCGCCTCACGTCCTGCTCGCACGAACCGACCCGCCGATCCGGTGTCCGTCTCCAGCAGCGCATGTCGTCCCGGATCCCGCACGAAAGCTCCTTTTTGCTCGGCCTCAGTCAGCGGGACGCGAAGCCGCACATCGAGCTGCGAACGAGGAAGTGTCGAAAATGACCAAAACGCGCAGTGCGCCGCTGTGCCAGGGGCCCGCTCGTGTCAGCAGGGGGAGGAACTGAGGCTGGAGGAGGACATGGACGCAGATCTGCTCAGAAACCCCAAATAGAACTAAATGAATGGCCACACAAGTAATTCCTGCGTTTTTCCAACTCACAATAAGCCAAATGTGACCAAACGTCCCTCCTGACCTCCTCAGAATCAGCTGGTTCTTCATCTACAGTAGCTTTAGTACATTTAGAGAGTAAATGCAAAGTTTTACCTTCATACTATGAATATTTTCAGACCCTTGAAGTACAAATTTCACACTTTTTAATGGACTTTTCCCATCATGTCTGAGCCTCATACTTTTATCAGTACAGCAGACAGACACATGGCTGAAAAACACATTAGAGTTCTGTTAAAAACTGCAGCCAGATCAGTTTTACATCCACTCCAGGTGTCACAGTCTAAACACCAAATGTGGTCGTTGTTCATTTTTTCCAAGAACCAACTAGTTTCATGTCTCATAATTCGTCCAAAATACCTCAAACGTTTTCAAATTTGCCCTGAACCCGTGAGAAAGTGGAAAACATGCATAAAAATCACTAAAGAATTTGTCCAAAATGCCTCAAACGTGTCCAGAATGACTGAACCGTTTCCAAAACTCTGTTAAAAACTGCAACCAGATCAGTTTTACTTCCACTCCAGGTGTCAGGGTCTGAAGACTAAACCTGGTTTCTGTTCAGTTTTTATCTCTGCCAAGGAGGTTATGTGATGGCCAGCATTGGTTTGTTTGTTTGTTTGTGTGCAAAATAGCTCAAAAAGTAGTGGATGGATTTGGATGAAAATTTCAGGAAATGTGTGAAATGGGACAAGGAACAAATGATGAAATGTTGGGACTGATCCAGATCACCGTCTGGATCCAGGAATTTTTTTTTAATGTAAGTGTAACCAGGTGGACAATTAAATGCGGTTTACTCTAAAAGCCACCAGAGGGCACTCTTGTTTTTGGGGTAACCCCCTCTGACCACATGACATTTTGGGTCTCCACGCAACAGATGGCGACAATGATGGACTTCTCTTTCCTTCCTGAGCGACATACGCACGGTTGGGCCGGCATTTTTATCTCCGGTTGTCTAAGAAGCTGGGAGGCTGTTAGGAGCTGCCGCACTAGAGGCCGCGCCTGTTCATTAGGTCAGATGGGGTGAAGGCCGCATTGTTGGTAGGACATTTGAACTGTATGTAATTACATTTGTATCTGTAACGTTCCATAGAAAATAATATCTACAACCTTTTCAAAATAAAAAAAAAACAACTCAAATTTGTTTAAAATGGTGCTAAATGGTTTATAATTCCTTCAAAATACCTCAAATTGATCCAAATCAGTTTAACATCTACTCCAGGTGTCACAGTCTAAACACTAAATCTGTCTTTCATTCATTTTTTTCAATAACCACCTTTCAGGCTCGGTACTATGGGTTGTACCATAGCTTCAACAGCAAAACGGCACCAGTCCAAACATGCCTTGTCTGCTGTCTTTGCCCTAAAATGGGCTACAAATTCTCCAAAACACCTCAAACCTATTGAAATTGCCCCTGAAGCTTTTCGAAGAGGAACAAAACCCATCCAAGATGACTCATAGTTACTCTGACATGACTCAAAACTTGACCAAGACCACTCAAAAATGGTCCCAATTTGTTAACAATTACTCAAATCTTGACTTACATGAACAAAAACTGCCCTAAATAACTAAAGAATTCACCAGATTGTCTTTAAAAGGTGTCAACAGTCACTTGAAATCCAGTAATCCTGAGAGTGTATCTGGACTTTTCCATGTTTTCTATTAAAAACAGTCGGATTCTACTGATGTTAGAGCCTCTAAAGTTGGTGAAATGTCGACTTAAGACTGTATTTCAGTAGGAAACATGGATCCATCCATATATAAACACACTTAAAGGAACTTTCTGGGGCCACAGTACCACCTTTGTTTGAAAATTTTGCACTTTTTCCAGATTTCAAGGACCAACAATTACTCACTGGTGTCATTTTTTGACAATTTTGAGTCATTTTGGACAAGCTTTATCTCGTTTAAACCATTCTTTTGAGTAATCGTGGACGATTTTAAGTTCTTTTATCAAGTTTTACGTCATTTTGGACACATTTTGGATCATTTTCAGTCATCTTGGGCAAGTTTCATTCCGAAACATCTAAAAATGGAACTTTTTCTTGCCATATTTGCCACACATCACATTTTACTGATGCCAGAGCTTCTGAACTTGGTGAAATGTCAACCAAAGACTGTATTTTTAGCATGAAAAATAGAAAAAATTCTAATCAAAATTCAGATCTTTGCACTCTGGGACCGAGGTTCAGACATGAGCATTTTCGGACCCCCAAAACTCCGGCTTGGTGTGGACGATACACGGGTTGGATGAGCTGTTTGTGTGTTCAGGCCTGGGCTCGTCTTCGTGTGGATCGGGCCTCACAACAAGTCCACCACAGAAGAAATATGGCACACTGACATCAGGGGAAAGTCTCCCTTTGAATCCTTTCTGTTAAAGGACACAAACCAGCTGTCATCTTCAAATACATCAAGAACTAAAGGTCCCTCGTCTCTGCAAGTCTTACATGTAACAGTGTGACTTTACGTCTCAGTGCTGCTGCAGGAATCCTCACTGAGATCACATCTTTACATCAGACTCTGCGGCTGGTTTGCAGGCTCAGTTTGTCGGGGACGACTAAATGAAAGCAGTTTTTTTATTCCAGCTGAGGTGTTTAACTGTCGTCTGGATGGGAGCAGAGGAACAAAAGGGAGAGACGTGAAAATAAGGAAGCTGGCAGCGAACCAGGCCGAAAACACCTTAAAGAGGAACAGCGGCTCAGGGTTCCTCCTGCTGCTCTGTTGTTCATGCAAACAACTTCACTGCAGCTCGATTCAGACGGCACAGCTACGAAGCTGGCAGCGTCCTCGGAAACGTTGGAAGGCTCAGCGACGTTAAAAAGGAGAATTTTAACCCCTCAGCTCGACGTGTGCGCAGTAGAAGCTAACAAAGCGGCTAATTTCCATGTTTTACTTCAGGGTTCATGTAAAAATCGGTGCAAAAGTGAAGCTTTAGCACAACACAGAAGCACACATTAAAAGGAAACACAGCAGGTTGAAGTATTACAAAACTATTTTTTCCATCAGCAGGGTTTTAATGCATTTTATTGTAAGAAAACATTAGAGTTTGTTCACATAATAGACAATAACAGTCGTCATTAAATGCACGGCTGCAAGACAAACATTCTAATTTACAGAATAATGTTGCATCGTTTTGTTTTTGTCATGTGTTCAAATATGTAAGTGCAATTCATTATTTAAAAAAGCAAACAATTACATAAACAAAATCATTAAAAAGTCAAAGAAAGGCCTGTTGATGTGAAGTTTTTCCTTTTTTAAAAACTTGTTTGTGGTTTATTTTACTTGTGCTTAACGTTTGGTTGCACACGGTACGAATGGAAATAACTCGTGTGTCGAATCGGCGCTGAAAAAACATCACGATATAAGGATCTCGGTGATGATTTTTGAGGATTTTTGATAAAAGACCAAGAACTTAACACAAGCAGGTTGAATGCTGAGTAAGAAACTAACATCCAGAGAGCGTCAGTTAGCATTAGCAAGAAACAAACCAGGCTAGCATTAAAAACAAAATAATCAAAGAAAGATCAGAAGCAGCTCCACAGAACTGAAATTATCCTGGAAAACAGTCAATATGTGCAAATCCAACTTGATACAGAGTTCATTGACTCAAATAATATCTGGAAAAATGGCATCCAGGGAAGAAATTACTGTTCAAAATAGTGAAATCTGGGGGAAAAAAAACTCACATTATCCTGAAATTAGCAGCATCGTGATGTGAAGCATGGTGGTGGCAGCATCATAATGTGAAGCACGGTGGTGGCAGCATCATGATGTGAAGCATGGTGGTGGCAGCATCATGATGTGAAGCATGGTGGTGGCAGCATCATGATGTGAAGCATGGTGGTGGCAACATCATGATGTGAAGCATGGTGGTGGCAGCATCATGATGTGAAGCATGGTGGTGGCGACATCATCAAGTGAAGCATGGTAGTGGCAGCATCATGATGTGAAGCATGGTGGTGGCCGCATCATGATGTGAAGCACGATGGTGGCAGCATCATGATGTGAAGCGTGGTGGTGGCAGCATCATAATGTGAAGCATGGTGGTGGCAGCATCATGATGTGAAGCATGGTGGTGGCAGCATCAAGAAGTGAAGCATGGTGGTGGCAGCATCATGATGTGAAGCATGGTGGTGGCAGCATCATGATGTGAAGCATAGTGGTGGCAGCATCAAGAAGTGAAGCATGGTGGTGGCAGCATCATGATGTGAAGCATGGTGGTGGCAGCATCATGATGTGAAGCATGGTGGTGGCAGCATCATGATGTTAAGCATGGTGGTGACAGCATCATGATCATGATGTGAAGCATGGTGGTGGCAGCATCATGATGTGAAGCATGGTGGTGGCAGCATCATAATGTGAAGCATGGAGGTGGCAGCATCATGATGTGAGGATATTTCTCAGCAGCAGGTCCTGGAAGGCTTTTCAAGGTAGAGGGTAAAATGAATGCAGCAAAGTATAGAGAAATCCTGGAGGACGACCTGATGCAGTCTGGAAGAGAACTGAGATTCGGGAGAAGATTTGTTTTCCATCAAGACAATGAGTCGAAGCAAACAGCCAAAGATACACAGAAACGGTTTAAAGACGACAAGGTGAAAGTTCTGGAGGCCGAGTCGGACATCAGACCTCAATCCAACTGGGTATTTGTAGCTGGACTTGAAAAGTTCTGTTCACTCAGGATCCCTGTGGAACCTGACAGAGTTTGAACAGTTTTATAAAGAAGAATGAGGTAAAACTGCAGCGTCCAGATGTTCAGGCTGATTGAGACCAACACAGGATCAATGCTGGACCTGCAGCCAAAGGTGCATCTAGAAGGAGGTGAATACTTACACAATCACTTATTTTACCTTTAACGTTTATAATTAATTTGCATTACTGTGTGGAAATCTGTCTTTATGCTGACATGTTTTGTTAATATTGTCAAAAAAAGTCAAATTGAATGAAACCATATAACTGTCTCATCTAAATTACATATGAACAGATGTTTTCTTAGATTACACAGGGAGTGAAATAACCCGTTTGGTGTTTTTTGAGAAGCAGCTGTAGTTGATCTGAGTCTGAGTTTGGCCGTTATGTTTGTGTCTGAGTGTCTTATCTGGAGGGCCCCGTCTTTCCCCGTAGGAATAAGTCAACAGAGAGAGAAAAAAAAGAGAAACTCGACCAGGAGGATGAAAATAACCTTCCACTATGGGAAGTGAAAGTGTGTTTCAAAACACTCTAGCTTCTCCGCACGCTCTCCTTTCTCTTTTCCTGCTCTGGGCCGTCGTCCTGCAGGGCAGCGTCTGGGCCTCACTGCTGGGAAGAACCAACGGCCGTTTGAGTACGACTAAATTGAGGACTAAGAAGTTTAGAGACATTTTTAACAACCACTATTGTCTATTTATTAAGCAGAAATTTCAATTTAGACCAGTTGACTCGTAAAAAAGTAAGAAAACATTCAGAAAACAATCAAAATTAAGCAAAATTTGCTTGTTTTAAGACAAATTCCGTGCATTCAAGGCCTATTTGAAAGTGTTAATTGCATTTTTCAATAATGAAATCACATTTAAATGCATCTGAAATGTCAAGACAAGCCAACAGCTCACTGCTTAAGTTAACAAACAACATTTAAAATGATGCAGATTGACGTCCAGGTTGGCCTACAAACGAATTGATTTTCATTTTCTAAATCAAAGTGTCCAACTCTGCACCTCTTTGAGGGCTTTTCCACCAAAGAAGAATCAGGTGCTAGTTCTGGTGCTTAGTTGGTTCTTATCTGGTTCCTCCTAAGAACCTGTTTGCTCTTCCATTGGCCAGAAACCAAGTTGGAGCCATTGGGTCACCGTAAAACCACTACGCTAGCATCCATTACATAGCAGTTAAACAAACGCAGTAAGTTGATGATAATATCTATGTTTATCTCTATAGATGGTCTTAAGGCTGTTTGCGAGGCGGAGGTCCTCCTGTTGCCTGGACACATCCGTGATCACGCTACTGGTGGGACACAGTTTGTCACCGTAAAATGTCTACGCTTGTATTGATTACATAGCAGTAAAACTAACACCATACGTTGATGATAATATCGGTCTTTATCTTTATAAAGATGTTTATAAGGTCCTCGGAGGTCCACGGAGTCCTCGAAGGTCTGCGAGGAAGAGGTTGCCTGTTGCCTGCTGCCCCACCACCGGCAACAGGCGACAGGCATCCAGTCGCGGACACAGATGTGCCGGATTTTAGTTCAACAGTTTGTGGTAAACTTCCATGTGCCCCGGGAGTCATTCCAATACATGTGTGATGGGACCAGGGACGTCCTGGAGAACAAGGACGCTAATTAGCGCTTGTGTGTCCCTTTCCACCGTTGATGGTTGGTCACCATAACCCCGCCCCCAGGGGCTGGGGGCGGGGTTATGGTGTGGTGGTGACCACAGGTTTGAAGGAGCCACACCTAGGATGATGTGAAGACCCACTAAAGTACTGGGTGACAAGGAAAACTATGTACCCCAACCTCTTTAAACTAGTCCGGAAGTATTGATGCATCCCTGCATCCTCTGTCCCATGTGAGAGGATCTTTTCAAAAGCCGGGGAAACTGTGGGTGAGAAAAGAAGCCGTTTAAAGCCCAGCACTGTGGAAAAAATCTGATTCCTTAAAAAGAATCTGTGAAAATAAGTGTTGCGCTGCCACTTTTTTACAGCCTAGAAACTAAAAAGGTATGGTCACACACAATTTCACAGAGCTTATGCAGGTGTAGCTCCACAGGCTGTGCATGGGGTCAGTAGTTCTGTTCTCACTTTTGACCAAGGATCCAATCCAGCCGATTATCATGTGACTTTTTATTTTTGTCTAATAATTATTTTTGTTGCTATAAAAAGAGACAAGAGCCACATGGCTAAAGCTTGTGTATAACTTCAAATCTGCTTCTGAACATGCAGCTTCAAATGAGTTCTATTGCACACGTTTAGGATTGAGGCGATCATGTTCTGTGCTCCTGCTTGGGTCAAATGATGAAGCAGCTGCTGTAATTCCAGCCTGCCACCAGATGTCACTGTTCCTCCTCTCAGTGAAGCCCCAGAGCTTTGAATCATTTTTGGTACAAAAACAAAGAAAGCCTCAATGCTTCATGAGGCTTCATGCTTCTTCACTATTGTGCAGAATAGAACATTCCAGGTGTGACACTGATTTCAAACTAGGGTTTTACCAGGCCTACAATATGTACACCTCTGACGTTGTAGAACGTAGAACTAAACAAATAGATTGTTTAACTCATGTCCACCTTATGGGAAGACCAATGTGTACTTAGTAACAGCAGAACACCTGTAATAAACCTTAGCATTGTTTTGTACTCTATTTCAAGTTAGATTTTAAGTTTGACCTTTGGCAGAACTTTGAAGAGAATTACAAATCAGATATACATAAGCATAAGATTTGCTGCCACCACCATGCTTCACGTCATGATGCTGCCACCACCATGCTTCACATCATGATGCTGCCACCGCCATGCTTCACGTCATGATGCTGCCACCACCATGCTTCACGTCATGATGCTGCCACCACCATGCTTCACGTCATGATGCTGCCACCACCATGCTTCACATCTGCCACCGCCATGCTTCACGTCATGATGCTGCCACCACCATGCTTCACGTCATGATGCTGCCACCACCATGCTTCACGTCATGATGCTGCCACCACCATGCTTCACATCATGATGCTGCCACCGCCATGCTTCACTTTATGCTGCCATCACCATGCTTCACGTCATGATGCTGCCACCACCATGCTTCACGTCATGATGCTGCCATCACCATGCTTCACATCATGATGCTGCCACCACCATGCTTCACATCATAATGCTGCCACCGCCATGCTTCACACCATGATGCTGCCACCACCATGCTTCACAGAGGGGATGGTGTGTTTGTGATGATGAAAGGTCTTATTTGTACCTACATTTGACACCAGACTCCTCTTTTAGCCACGATTCCCTCTGTGTCAAAATAATTTTCTAATGTAATCATACTTTAAGTGTCAAATTAGAGATTCTATTTACTAGAGTAATTAAAAGTGAGTGGGTGAGACCAAACTGACCACAGTTTTCTGCCTCTTCCTTTGTGGTTCTTGCTGGAGCTGTACTCTGTTTTCTTCTTAAGGTTGTAATTAAATGCTGTTCTGCTGATTCCAAGCCGGTCAGCTCTGTAAGCTACAGACTTCTGTTGATAATGTATTTAGCCTTTGGTCCGGTCAGAAATGGCTGTGTTGTCCTCTAAACGGCGAGGAGAATACTGCCCCGGCGTCTCACAGCCCTGATGCCTTCCCATGAACCTCCAGCACCCCCATCCAGCCACACTCTGAGCTCTGAATGCCTAAATGAACATTCAGCGAGCACACGGATGCATACGTGTCCACTCTTATAAACACACAGTATGTATGTATGCATGAGCTGATGCAGAGCAGCAGAGGTGGGAATGAATGCAGGAGGTTTTATACACATGTATGTAAATGCTCCCAGCACACACACACACCAGGGCTGAAGAGACACACCTTAACACATATATATGGACGGACACACACACACACACACACACACACACACACACACACACACACACTCTCAGGCCCCTGCTGCCTCGCCTGCTCGGCTGGCTGGATCTTTCGGTTGCCATGGTGCCAGTCAGCTGGAGGGAGTGTGAGTGGGTGTCGAGGACGAGGTCTGCTGCTGACTCCTGGCTGGGACACACACACACACACACTTACACACACACTTACACACACACACACGAGTACGAAAAACACACAAAAGCACACACATGCAGAAACGCAGTCGCACCAAACTCGCAGTAATGTATGCAGATATATGAACAAACATGGATGCACAAGCATGCAGTGAAACAGCATCAGCCTCGTCTGCATGTGCACACACACACACACGCACACACACACACACATGCAAAAGTAGAGGCAGAAAACACACAAAAACACACAGATATGTTCAGGCCCAGCCAAGCAAACACCCTTACAAAGTCATAAGTGAATGCAGATGCACACAAGCGGACACACATGCAGGGATTTCGAAGATGCACAACATAAAAATCACCCCAAAGCTGTGCTCCTGCTGCTCAGAGTCACCTCAAGCTTTACTGTGTCGAGTCCACAGTACATTAGGACCTTCACTGGCAGTCACTCAGGAGAGTTCTCATAAAATATATTCATCCACCTTGGAAGTTTTCTCCATTTATTCCTCAACATTGAATTTTAGTCAATTTAATTTGGATTTTCTGAGAAAAATTGACAAAAACAAAGACTTTTGTGTCAAAGTGACAAAAGTTTCTTTGGTTTGGAAATCAAAATTAAGCTTTTAGACTATCAGACTAGACCAGGGGTGTCAAACTGCGGTCCTCAAGGGCCACAATCCAGCATGTTTTAGATGTGTCCCTCTTCCAACACGCCTGATTCAAATGATCAGGATCGTTATCAGGCTTCTGCAGAGCTTGATGATGAGCTGATCATGTGAATCAGGTGTGTTGGAAGAGGGAGACATCTAAAACATGCTGGATTGTGGCCCTCGAGGACCGCAGTTTGACACCCCTGGACTAGACGCTACGTTTGGTCAACGCCAAACACTGCACATCATCACAAACGCACCATCACCACCGTGAAGCATGGTGGTGGCAGCATCATGATGTGAAGCATGGTGGTGGCAGCATCATGATATAAAGCACGGTGGTGGCAGCATCATGATGTGAAGCATGGCGGTGGCAGCATCATGATGTGAAGCATGGCGGTGGCAGCATCATGATGTGAAGCACGGTGGTGGCAGCATCATGATGTAAAGCACGGTGGTTGCAGCATCATGATGTGAAGCACGGTGGTGGCAGCATCATGATGTGAAGCATGGCGATGGTAGCATCATAATGTAAAGCACGGTGGTAGCAGCATCATGATGTAAAGCACAGTGGTGGCAGCATCATGATGTGAAGCATGGCGATGGTAGCATCATAATGTAAAGCATGGCGGTGGTGCCATCATAAAGTGAAGCATGGTAGCAGCATCATGATGTGAAGCATGGTGGTGGCAGCATCATAATGTGAAGCATGGTGGTGGCAGCATCATGATGTGAAGCATGGCGGTGGCGGCATCATGATGTGAAGCATGGTGGCGGCAGCATCAAGATATAAAGCATGGTGGTGGCAGCATCATGATGTGAAGCATGGTGGTGGCAGCATCATAATGTGAAGCACGGTGGTGGTAGCATCATGATGTGAAACACGGTGGTGGCAGCATCATGGTGTGAAGCATGGCGGTGGCGGTATCATAATGTGAAGCATGGCGGTGGCGGTATCATAATGTGAAGCATGGTGGTGGCAGCATCATGATATGAAGCATGGTGGTTCAAGCATTAAACATTGAAAAGATATAAAAGAGTACAACTCTAGACGCCTCACACAGATCATGAGACGCTACAATTTACCGATGTTCCCTAAATGGCTCATATTAGTTGGTAGATGTTATAATATACCAATGTTTCCTAAACGCCTCATAAGCATCAGTAGACGCTACAGTTTACTTACTTTCCCTAAATGTTTCATGCCTTACACACACCAGTAGATGCTACAGTTAACTCAGATGTGTTGGTAGAAGCTACAACATACTGATTTTCTGTCAACGCCAAACATTTATGGGTAGACGCTACAATTTACAGATGTTTCATAAACATTTCGTATGCATTGGTAGACAGTACAATTTACTGAAGCTCCCTGAACGCCACACGTGTCAGTAGCCGGTACAATTTACTGACGTTCTGAATCGTTTCGCATGCATCAGTTATTTTAATTTAATTCAATTTGAAAAATGAATTGATTAGTTTATTAAATTTTAATTAAAATGACTAAATGTCTTCGAGTTGCTGTATGCGTCTAACAAACAGTGTAAAAACCCCCCGAATTGAATTTATTACCGTATAAAACAAAAAGAAAAGCAGAAAATCTTTGAGAAACTGGAACCAGCGCATGTCAGGAGTTCATCTTTTTAAAAAAAATAACTAAAATGATTCACCAAAGTCTCATCAGCCACTCAGGTGATTTATAAACTGTGCGATGACTCAAGAGAAGCAGATAGAAAACCCTCAGAAGGACCTTTACAAGCTGTATTTCCAGGCGTCCGTGTGTCTGTTGTTCCTCTTCAGTCGTCCTCAGAGAATAGAAAAACCACGACCATCTGTTTGTGTTCAGATGGGCTGTTCTCCGCAGATTAAACTACAGTTTACCTGCTCGGCCCACACAGCTTTTATACACTTTATGTATATATGAGTGTGTGCAAAATAAAAACTCAAATCCCCGCAGAGGAATTAAGAGAAGAAACGCTGCTGAAAGGTTCGTGAAGCAAACATACGATCTGTGCACAAAGAGCAGCTTTACCCACTGAGCTGCACATTTATTCTTAAACGCTTCGTGGTTTAAGTGTCTCTTTGTGTTGTTAGCATCTTTTCTCCTTGATGACGGAAGCAGATTTGGCATCTTTCAGTGGATTCACCTGCTTGTTCTGTATCACAAAAGACATATTCACCGGTTGTGCGTGTAAATATGAGATAAATGTAGCGTAAATGTGATTATTATGCTGTTAACTGAAGGCAGAAATTACTTTACTGGCTGAATTAAGCATGCATTTAACAAAAATGTGGCTTTTTTTGCTTTATTTCTTTTTTAAAAATCAATCTTTAGATTCATATTTGTGTGATTTTACTAGATATTATCTGTGATTTATCATAAATAACAAGGAAGTAGAGATTTGGACATTGTACGGTGGACAGTGGCATTACTTTCTCTGTTTGTCTGTTTTCACTTTGGCAATAAAGAGTCTTCTGAAAAACAAATTCTCATCAGGGGCCCAAAGTGAGCCTAGAAAACATCCCCGACACCATTAGACCACCAGCAGCAGCCTGAACCGTTGATCCAAGGCAGGATGGATCCACTGAGTTGTGGTCATGTGATTGGCTGAATAGCTATTTGTGTTAACAAGCAGTTAAACAGGTGTACCTAATAAAGTGGCTGCTGAGTGCACATTTTTAATGTGGACGTATTTCGCAAAAATTAAATGTCTGATTTTTGAAAAATTTTTTACAGTCAACTTGTAAAATAATACTTTTTTGTGATTTTACTAGATATTATCTTTATCATAAATGACAAAGAGGTAGAGATTTTTGACATTTTACAGACAAAAGTGACATTACTTTGTAGATTTTTTTCACTTTGACGTGAAACAGTCTTTTTTGGTAAATTTTCATAAAAAATTTCCAAATGTATATAAATATTTTTAATGAGGACATATTTTTACAGTCAACATGTAAATTAATACATTTTTTATTTTATTAGATTTATTCTCTGTAATTTATCAGATAATAAGAAGGTAGAGATTTTGAATTTTTACAGTCAAAAGTGACGTTACTTTGTAGAAATCTGTTTTCACTTTGATGTGAAAGAGTCTTTTTTTGGTGAATTCTCATCAGTTTTACATACATACATTTTAATTTGCAAAAAACAAAGAATACTTTTAATGTGGGTGTATTTTGAAGAATTTTATTTTGTTTATTTTTTACGGTCAACATGTCAATTATTGATTAATTAAATTATTATTAAATTATTAATTTGTAAATTCTCATCAATTGGAAAAGACGAATTTTTAATTTGTAAAATTATAAATTTTTATTTTCATATATTCAGCAGATATTTTTTAAATTTTTACATTCAACATGTAAATTAATACCTTTTGGTGATTTTACTAGATATTATGTGTAATTTATCATAAATAATAAGGAGGTAAAGATTTTGACATTCTACGGCCAAAAGTGGTGTTGCTTTGTAGAAATCTATCTTCACTTTGACATTAAAGAGCCTTTTTTTGTAAATTCTTATCAATTTTAAGTGAACAAATTTTAAATTGTAAAAAAATTAAAAGGATTTTTTTAATGCGGACGTATTTAGTAGAATTTATTTTATTTTTTACAGTCAACATGCAAATTAATATTTTTGTGATTTTACTAGATATCATGTCATTTATCATAAATAATAAAGAGGTAGACATTTTGACATTTTACAGCGAGAAGCGACTTTACTTTGTAGAAATCTGTTTTCACTTTGACGTTAAAGAGTCTTTTTTGTAAATTCTCATCATGTTGTAAAAGAAGAGATTTTAATTCATTTACTAGATGTTATCTGTAATTTTGACATTTTAGAAGTGACATCATTGGAGAGAAACCTGTTCACTTTGACATTAAAGAGTCTTTGTTAAAGCCAAATTATATCGAACATTTTGAAACACTGAAAAACAACAAAACGGAAAAAAAAACTTCCAAGTAGGGTGATTGTTTTTATACATATTTAATATTTAAGTGAAAAAATAATGTGATGAGCGTAGCTGGATGGGAGAACGACTACTGTTTATGCTGCGTCCACGTCTTCAAATGAGAAAGATTGAAGTGGTTTATTAGAACAGTTAGGACTCGACACGACCGTCCTGAGTAGTTCTGTCTGTGAGAAACACTTCTACAACGAGACCTTCAGTCTTTGAAAGCTGCATCTTCTATCTGAAGGTCTCACGCTTCGCTTCACCGCAGCAGGAAGGTTGTCGGCTCGAAAACCAACCGAATGGACGGCGACCATGAAACCACAAAGGCCTGACATCAGGTGGTGACTTCAGCTGCACGTCGTCCTCCGTCCCTCCACCTGCTCCACGCCACGTCTCTGCTTTTATTCCACACGACAAGAGGCCCTTTGACCTCAGCCGGACTCTCGAAGACGCTTCTTCGTTCACTCAACGATAAAGGCAGAGCTGCACACGAGGAGGAGGAGGAGGAGGAGGAGGAGGAACTCTGGCTTCAGGGTTGTTTCCACGTCGTCGTGTGAAGGATCGAACCTCCGACAACCTGCTGGAGACCGAAGTCAGTGAGAGTTAAAACAAGCAGCTCGTATTATAAAGTCGTCCTCCGTTGTCTAAATAAAATAAAATGTAATGTAGCAGGTAGAACGCAGTCAACCGTGTTCTTTGTGGAGTTTTTAGCTGTGATCGTTTTTAAATCGTTGACTGTTATTTGACAGACTTTCTTTGCTTTGTTCAGCTGCAGATAACGTCCAGTAAAATCACAGATAACAGTATTAATTTAAATTCTGACCACATCAAAAGTCTTTATTTTGACATATAGTAGTTTCCTGATGTTTGGCTGTAAAATCACAGGTTTTCACTGAATTTAAATCGACTAAAATATAATTATTTTTACAGATATGAGCCACTGTTTGAGAGAAAAAATGTATGTATAATAACAACGAAAAATATATAACAAATAGCCGTTATTGTACAAAATTCTCCCTGTTTTGTTAAATCGCGGATAATATCTCGTAAAATCACAGATAAAAGTATTAATTTATGTGTTAAACTGAAAAAAACAGACAAAAACCGTAAATAATGACATCAGAACTCTTTATTTTGCTATTTTCTGTTGCTAGACTGTAAAATCACAGGTTTTTACTGAATTTAAATCAAATAAAATATAATTATTTTACAGATACTTGCCAATATTTTAAAGAAAAACATCAATATAATGAGGACTGATTTTTAAAAAAAGTTATTATATATATTTTTTTTCCCTGTTTTGTCAAATTACAGGTAATATCTCATAAAATCACAGCAAAAGTATTAATTTATGTGTTTATCCTGAAAGAAAAAAACAGGTCAAATTTGTAAATAATGACATCAAAAATCTTTATTTTGCTCTTTTGTGATTTTTGGCTGCAAAGTCACAGTTTTTATTGAATTTAAATCAACTAAAATGTATTTTTTTTAAAGGATTTTTGCCACTTTTTTGAATAAAAAATAATAAATAAGTCTTTAACTGTTATTTTGCTAATTTTCTTTGCTTTGTCAAAACAGGAAAAATATATATAAAAAATCTAAAAAATATGTTTTTTATATATATTTTCCCTGTTTTGTCAAATTACAGGTGATATCTAGTAAAATCGCAGATAAAAGTATTAATTTTTTATGTTAATCCTGAAAAAAAAAAAAAACAGGCAAAAACTGTAAATAATGACATCAAAAATCTTTATTTTGCTATTTTCCAATGTTTGGCTTTAAAGTCACCATTTTACTGAATTTAAATCAACTAAAATATAATTATCTGACAGATTTTTGCCACTGTTTTAAAGAAAACTATACATATAATAGGGACTAAAAAATATATGATAAATAGTTGTTATTTTACAAATGTTCCCTGCTTCGTCAAATTACAGATAAAAGCATTAATTTATGTGTTAACCCCTAAAAACAACAACACTGTGTCTTTATTTAATTACCAGCAGCTTTTTAAAACCTAAACTGCTTCGATGACATGCTCTTAGTATATATTCTATTGTTTTCTGCTGCAGTGACTCCGTTTCTCGTCATGCATCTTTCTAGCTTCATCTGCAGGCAGTGTATTTATCAAAAACAGCAGTTATATTGTTTAAAACTCACACGTGGCCTTTTGCAAGGGTCTTTAAACTTGTGATTTTAGTTGCTGCTTGAGGAAAAGTCTTTGTTCTTGTGTGTACTTGAATGTCTCTCACTGATCAACAGCGCCCTCCGGTGGCGAGAGGCAGGCAGCTGATGGAGTGTTGGGCTGGTTTCAATCTCAGTTTGTGTTAATAATTTAGTTTTAATGTGATTTAGATCACATTTTCTTTGGGTTTTGCTCTCTGAAGAGATTTTTAGGGACATATTTTGGTGATTATTCATTCTGAGCTTGTATAAAACAGTGTTTGTGTGAATCCATGAACGCCTCAGACGATGGAGGAATCCGTGCAGACCTCCACCGGATCACAGTTTGGTGCTGATGCTGATGCTTTAGGTCACCGTTTGAAAAGGAAAACAGCAGCATCACAGAGAGGAGAGCAACAGTTTGATTATTAATGAGGCTTTTATTCTCCGCAGGGGCGAGAAAACAACATGCAGCCGGTGGAAGGTGTGTGTTTGTGTGTGTGTTTGGAAAGGTTCAGCCTCTGCCTCCCCACCAGGATCCACTGCTGTGTGCCGATGGGGGAGGCTGGGGGAGGCGGGTGAGGGTTTATATACATGTGTGAGTGTTTGGGGGGGAGGAGGCTGCCTCGGGATGAACATTATCCCCGTCGGTGTGTGTGTGTGTGTGTGTTTGTATCCTTGGGACGGGCCCACCGCGGCCACACACAATGGGATGGGTATGGTTGCCAAGGTAACCCCATCAGCCCAAGCAACCGTGGCAACTGGTAGCTAAGTAACAGGAGCCCGGCAACAAAATGGAGAGAGAGAGGAGAGGAGGGGGTTAGAAAGGGTCCTCTGAAGGGTGAAATTATGGTCTGTGTGTGTTCGTAGGGAAAGATGAAGGGACGCTGGATGTTATCTAGAAAAACAATGAAGTATAAAGGAAGAATAAAATAAGATCAGAGGCTAGTTTTACTGGAAATAACTAAAAACTGGCAACAAGGGTGGAAAATACTGCAAATGTACTTGTTGACTGTTAAATACATATATTTATATTTCTGCTAAATATGTCCACGTTAGTAAACTAAATTAAATAAGATGCTGGTTTGTTGACTTTTTCTTTTTTTTTTTAATATCAAACAGAATTCTTTTTTTTATTCATTGACAAACACGTCTGGTGGGAATATTTAGATATTTACAGCATTTTTTTGTACAATATTTGACTGTAAAATGTGCAAAAATATTTCTTTTACTGTATTTAAATCAGAAAAAATAATTATTTTACTGATTTTTTCTATTATTCGGAATAAAATTATACACATGAAGGTTGGAAAAATTGTGAAAAAAGAAAATCTTATTTTACAAATTTCCTTGTTTTATTAAATTGCAGAACATATCGGGTAAAAAAAATAGTTTTAAATGTGCATGTTGACTGTTAAAACATATATTTATACATAATTTGGCTAAATTACCAAGGAAACTTTAAAAAGTCATACATTTGAAACTGCAGTTCTCCTCTGTTTACATTTTTTTTTGCACTACTTTGCACTAGATGCACATCCTGTTTGCACTAAATACACTTTACAGTTCATATTTACATGTTTTTTTTTCTATTTTATTCTATTTTTTTTGTAGATACTATTTTTTTTATACTTGTTGCTGGTAATCTGAGCGGACAGCAAAGTAAAAATTTCATTGTGCAGGGAAACGTGTTTCTTTACTTTGCACATGATAATAAAACTTTGAATCTTGAATCTTAAATATATCCACATTAAAAAAATTAAATTAAATGTAGGCTTTTTCGCTTTTTTAACATTATTTTTATTCATCTACAAACACGTCTGGTGGAAATATTTCGAGAAAATCCCTTTATTTTGAAAATTCCCGACTCTTTGGAGCAACTTCGAAGCCACGACTGACTCGGCTGCAACCAACAGTCACATGAGAAAAATTAATTAACTCTTCGGCTGAACTGCAGGCAGTGTAACACAGAGCAGAGAGGAGACAAATGTAAGTAGTGTAGATCTATAGTATGTAGACTGCAAGTTTTTTTCAATTTTTGTAAAACAGTGGTTCTCAACTGGTGGGTCAGGACCCAAAAGTGGGTCGCAAAGCCATTTTTAGAGGGTCGCAGAAGCATGTCCCCCCAAAAAAGCAGTGGTATAAAGTCTTTTATTTTGAAGGACGTGTTTCTTATGACACAGTTTGCTTTCAGTAGCAGGATATTTAGTGGTGGTGACACCAGTAGTTGCCCACTATTACCCTCTAGATTTGACTCTGCCAGCTTATTGGAGAAATTTATGCTAAAACGTCCCAAAAATATACAAAAATGTGCTCAGAATCTGTCAAAATGGACCAAGTTATGCCCAAAACTTGGCAAAAGCATCCAAATATACCACAATGAGCAAAAAAATAAGCCAAAATTTTCCCAGATTGTATCAAAATGCGTAGAGACTACACCCAAATAAACTTTAATTTGTTAACAGGAACAGCAAACTTCTACAATTTGGGTCGCGACTGCAATTAATAGACACATAGAGACATGGTGGATCCTGAGGCTGGACCAGTTGAGAACCACTGGTGTAAAATAATAATGAAAGAAATTCAACTTCCCTTATTCTTTTTTATGCTTTGTGCCATTCTGTGTGTCAAATCTGAGTCCTCTCTCCTCCTTCATGCTTGTTGTGTTTCCACAGAGATGCAGGACTTTATGTTGCAGTGAAAAATGAACCACAGTGAGGAAAAATGCGACGGTAACAGAACAAAACGTCCAGAAACTGCTGCTTGACTGAAATTGAAATTGTTGAATGAACATAAAACCAAGCGCTAAATATGAATCTTTCTCGTCTGAAATCAACTGCAACAGTCAGTAGAAGGGAAGTGAGATCCAGGACTGGTTGAACTGCATGCAGAAGACAAGCAAACACACTCAGCAGCATCCAGGCCAGTTAGGAAGGACATCCGACGACCTCAGAATGAACGAGTTAAAGGAGGCGACATCAGAATGGGTTCCTGCTCTGATGTTTTCCACTTGTTCCTGCAGCTCAGAGCGTCTATCTTAAGCTTTTCCTCCAGAAAGCTGCTGGACTGCCTCCCTGCCTCCTTCTGAACATCTCCCTCCTGCAGTAACTCAGACCAGACACACTCACGCATGCAGAGAACACACACTTCCACAGCCTGCATCAGCTTCACGTTGTCATTACCTTCCTCTTTCTCCGCACAGGCGCGTGCAGTTCCTCTATTTTACAGCAGAGGGCGCCATAACCAAGTGTTTCCATACACCTGAGTTTGCCTCACGCACTGAAAGAAATAATGTTTGGGCCCAAAAATACAGAAATACTGAGAAAATTATGTTCAACTGACAAACGGCATTGAGTTTGAAGAACTAGCTCTGTTTAATTTCCACTTATTGCAGCGTAAACACAAGTTTTTAAGTTCATTATTCATAAAAATTAAGTTCTCCCAACTCATCTTTATGCATATTTTTAAAGGGCACAACTTAAGTTAAAAGCATTGCAGGTTAATTCCGTAATTACTAATGTTGAAGAGTCTAAATATTTAAACTAGAGGGTCTCTGCCTTCGTATGTATGACAGTTAGGTAAAGTAGTAGTTTAAAAAATTAATTTAAAAGTTGAATTTCTTTGATTATTTACCAGAATAGATATAATGAAGTCAACTTGTACCTACAATTGTTACTATTGCATAGTACTCCAAGTATGGTACCTCCCTACACAGTACTGATACTATTATTGTTGGTAGTGTTTCCAAAATATTGCAAAAATATTCACAAAATGACCTGAAATTAGTCCAAAATGACACAAATCTTGTTAAAAATTACTCAAAAGTTGTCCAATATGAAAAAAATCGGTCCAAAAAGCTTAAAAAGTGTCTAAAATGACTTCATCCTTCCAAAAATAAAGCAAACTTTATAAAAATGACTCAAAATGAGTTCAAAATGACACAAATGTGGCAGAGACTTACTCAGAATTAGTCCAAAATGACTCTAAATGTGTCCAAAGCAACACAGATCTTGTAGAAATTTACTCAAAATGTGTCCAAAATGGCTAAAACTCATCAAAAATGGTTAGAAATGAGTCCAATAATGACTCAATGTGTCCAAAATAATGTGAAACGTCTATAAAATGACTTGAAATTAGGCCAAAATGACTCAAACTTTCCCAAAATGACACAAATATTGTCCAAAATTACACAAAATTCATCCAAAATGACTAAAATGTGTCGAAAACTGTAGAAATTTTATCAAAAGTTATTCAAAATCAGTTCAAAATGCTGAGAAATTTGCCTGAAAAATGATTCAATGTGTTCAAAATAATGCATTTTTCAGACAAATGACTCAAAATTAGACCAAAATGACACAAACTTTAATAAAATCACATAAATCTTGTCAAAAACTACAAAAAAATTAATCCAAAGTGACTAAAACTTGTCCAAAATGCTTAAAAATGAGTCTGAAATGACTCAGTGTGTCCAAAATAATGTAAATATTTTACAAAATGACTCCAAATTTGTCCAAAATGGCTGAA
Source organism: Dascyllus trimaculatus (assembly GCA_024666655.1). NCBI lineage: Eukaryota > Metazoa > Chordata > Actinopteri > Pomacentridae > Dascyllus > Dascyllus trimaculatus. The sequence goes on from CM045452.1 coordinate 32,293,208, forward strand.
ACTTATCAAAAATGGTTAGAAATGAGTCCAACAACGACTCAGTGTGTCCAAAATAATGTGAAATGTTTACTTGAAACTAGGCCAAAATGACTCAAACTTTCCCAAAATGACACAAATATTGTCCAAAATTACATAAAATTCATCAAAAATGACTAAAATGTGTCCAAAACTGTAAACATTTTATCAAAAATTATTCAAAATCAGTCCAAAATGCTTAGAAATTTGCCTGAAAAATGATTCAATGCGTTCAAAATAAAGCATTTTTCAACCAAAATGACTCAAATTTTACTAAAATGACATAAATCTTGTCAAAAAACTACAAAAAAATTAATCGAAAGTGACTAAAATTTGTCCAGAATGCTTAGAAATTAGTCTAAAATGACTCACTGTGTCCAAAATAATGTAAATATTTTACAAAATAACTCAAAATGAGTCCAAAATGACTCAAACTTTCCCTAAAAATTCACAAAATGTGTCCAGAATCAATAAAAAAATCTTCAAAATGCTGAAAAATGGGTCTAAAATGCGTCACTGTGTCCAAAATAATGCAAAAATGTTTACAAAATGACTCAAGATGAATCCAAAATGACTGAATTAATTACATTTTAGGTTTACAAAGACAGAAAACACACAAGAAATAAATAATTCATTGAAAACAACAGAGAACATTTTTAAGAAGTGGGAGACTTTGTTGTCAGGAGTCGGTAATAAGTTTGAGTCCTGAAGGCAGAAGACGGAAGTCAAGTGTTGACAGGATGCAACAGTTTTATCACTCGTAAGAATCAGAGAGCGGGCAGCAACATGTTGAAAGGAACAAGTTGCATCAACTTCATGAGTCACCGCGGTGAGGAAGTGGAGGAGCCGACGGTGAGGGGCTCTGCTGCAGTCGGACGGCTTCTCGGCTCAGAATGAAACTCTCCTTGTTCGTCTTCATCTGCTGCCTATCAGGTGAGAAACTCGTCGTCGCCTGAACGAACCGTAACGCTGCTCATCCTTTATTTATTCATCCTGCTGCTTTTAGGACCAGAAATACGGATTGTTTTCATCCAGTGATCCGTAGATTGTTTAATGATTAGTTGTTTAGTCGACAAAACTTCAAGAAAAAAGTGACAAGCAATCGCTCAAACTTCCTTAAAGCGACTAATTCCTCTATCGTGTAACAAAAACTAAATAAATAAACCCACCTACAACTATATTAAAACAGAGAATTCAAGCTTGAGAATCAGTTTTAACAATTTGCAAAAAGAAAAAAAGATACAAGACATGACTAGGAGGTCTTTACAGTTGTCGGTAGGTATACTTTTTTAGCTTTATACAGGGGATGTTCTATCCTGCTTTCAGTCTTTATGCTAAGTTTAGTCTCATGTAGTCAAAACATTCACTGCTGGAGAGTTACAGGACCTTAAAGTTCATAGAGGAGGGTTCAGATTTATCACTTTTTAAAGGACTTTTCATCATTTCTGAGCCTCATAACTTCATCAGTACAGCAGACAGACACATGACAGAAAAACACATTAGAGTTCTGTTAAAAACTGCAACCCAATCAGGACGGATGCATTGATCTATTGAGTCTTCTTGCCAACTAATCAGCAGAAACTCCAGGAACTCAGTGCTCTCAGCTTCTGGTCACCAAGAAATAGTGAGAATACTGTTACAGAAGCACCTGAGAAACTGTTCAATGTTGTGTTTTTATTTCTGTTTGAGTACAGAGTAAATAAAGAATATACAAGATGTGACTAGGAGGTCTTTAAAGTTGTCGGTAGGTATAGTTTTTAACTTTATACAGGAGATGTTCTCTTGTCTTGCTTTTAGTCTTCATGCTAATCTTAGTCTCATAGTCAAAACATTCAGTTAAGTTCATAAAGGTGGGTCCACATTTGTCACTTTTTAATGGACTTTTCCATCATTTCTGAGCCTTACAACTTCCTATTGAGTCTTCTCACCAACTAATCTGCAGAAACTCCAGGAACTCAGTGTTCACAGCTTCTGGTCACCAAGAAATAGTGAGAATACTGTTACAGAAGTACCTGAGAAACTGTTCAATGTTGTATTTTTATTTCTGTTTGAGTACAGAGTAAACAAAAAATAAGATACAAGATATGACTAAGAGGTCTTTAAAGTTGTTGGTACGTATACTTTTTATCTTTATACAGGGGATCTTCTCCTGTCTTGCTTTCAGTCTTTATGCTAAACTTAGTCTCACATAGTCAAAACATTCACTTCTGGAGAATTACAGGCCTTGAAGTTCATAAAGGTGGGTCCACATTTATCACTTTTTAATGGACATTTTCCATCATTTCTGAGCCTCCAAACTTCCTATTGAGTCTTCTTGCCAACTAATCAGCAGAAACTCCAAGAACTCAGTGTTCACAGCTTCTGGTCACCAAGAAATAGTGAGAATACTGTTACAGAAGTACCTGAGAAACTGTTCAATGTTGTATTTTTATTTCTGTTTGAGTACAGAGTAAACAAAAAATAAGATACAAGATATGACTAAGAGGTCTTTAAAGTTGTCGGTAGGTATACTTTTTAACTTGCTTTAAGTTGCTGTTGTAGTAACGTAAATTTCCCCACTGTGGGATTAATAAAGGATTATTGTATCATATTGAACGCAATGATGTGAACACGTATGTTTCTTATTTTTTTTTCCATGTATGTTCTTTTAATTGTATTGTTCAAAGGTTTCTAGACTTAAAATCAGCAGCAACTGAACTAAAAACACATTTTATAGGATATTTTAAAAAAAAAAAAACAGTTTTCATGCACAGTAAACTTTTTGCCCTGATGTTTTTCTGTGCAGCTCTGCGTGCCGAAAACCGCAACGTGATATTTATGAAAACCGTCGGAGAGGATTTCAGCTTCTCGTTCGGCTTCAATCAGTCCGAAAGCAGCGTCAAGTCTCTGTGCAGGGACGGCTGCAGGAGAGACGAAGTCCTCATCGCAGCCGACGGAGACGGAGCCAGGAGCGGCAGATATGAGGTCAAATACGACGACGGGGAGAGTCGAGTGCAGCTGGTGATCAGAGAGCTGAAGCTGAACGATACAGGACGATACAGATACGCAGAGATGGGCTCCTCCAAACACCAGGACTTTGAGATCAGAGTCAGAGGTGAGTTTCTGTCCACACGGACAACCCTGCAGTTCAAAACAAGCACTCGGACATTTCTGAAGACATTCTGAGTGTCTCAATGCAGCTTCATGTTCTGCTCTACATACAGCTACCCTGATCAGTAGCTTTAAACATCCTTGAGCTTTTACTTTGAAAGTGCATCAATCAGCCAATCAGCTGTGAGTCACTGGCTGGTCGCAGTGAGCAGAGCAGGCAGACTGAGGATTAGACCCTCAAACAAACCATCACAGCTCAAAAACTACAAGTCCTATCGGAAAAATTCTTCCACCGTGTGAAGCAGAATCTTGTTGTGAACGTTCTGATGTATTTTCATGTCCGTACTGTGTTTTATACAGATTTGGCAGCAGGTTAAAGAGACTCACCGGTTCTGATTTCGGAGCTCCGATATAATGGGAGTCAATGGGAGTTTTGGTCGACACAATCTGAGCTCTGAGGTGATTTATGGAAAAACTATAAGTCCTACAGCAATGAGACTCACACTGGATGAAAGAGGACAGTAATACCTACAATATAATGTATAAATTGTTCATGTAGAGAAGAAATAATGAGAAGGAGACGAGGCTAAATGCACGGTTTTCATACAATTTTCTGGTCATAGTTTATAGAGGGTGACATCACATGAACGAAAAATTTGGATTTTCTAAAATTCATAAAACTTAATCTGCGACTGCGTGAAAACCGTAAAAGATATCAAAACACGGATTTACACGAGCCACATGTAAAGCCTTGTGAGCTGTTTAAACTTTGAATGAAGCTTCTACTGTAAAATCCGCCAGAGCTACGGGGTTCCAAAGATGGCTGGTTTTGGCGGTTGTCCGGCCAACCTCCCATTCATTTCAATGGGGATTAAATTTTGTGTTGTTTTTGATAAGATTTGCATCATTTTGGACAAATTCTGAGCAAATTTGGACAAGTTCTGAGGCATTTTCTGCACTGAATTTTTTTTAAAAAGAGCCAAAAACACACCATTTATAAGTTCTTTAACCAATATCTGTCATTCAGGTTCAGGTGAGAAAAGCATCCAAATATAAAACTCATCAAAACTGGCTTTATTCTACTTTTCTCATTTAAAATGTGCCAAAAATCAACAGTTTGCTTTAACAAAATTCTTTAACAAGAAAATCTGGCGCTGCTCAGTTAAACTGTGAAGCTGTTTGTGACTCCAGAATCAGAATCGGAATCAGAAATATTCATTTTAGACTCATTTTTAAGGATTTTTGGACAGATTTTGAGTCATTTTTGACTAAATTTGTGTCATTTTGGCCTAATTTTAAGTCATTTTGAAAAGAATTTGCATTACTTTGGACACATTGAGTCATGTTAGACTCAATTTGAACATTTTGGACAAGTTTTAGTCACTTTGGAGTAATTTTTGATCAGATTTGTATAATTTTGGACACATTCTGAGGCATTTTGGACATTTTAATAGAAAAATCCTTTATTAATTAAATGTTTTTAAATTGCCAGAAACGGTCAAACACAGCTCCAGGATCAGAATCAGAGTCAGAAATACTTATTTTAGACTCATTTTGAAGCATTTTGGACACGTTTTAGTCATTTTTGGATGAATTTTGTTTGATTTCAGACAAGTTTTGTGTCATTTTTGGATAGTTTGAGTCATTTTAAAGTAATTATAAGTCGTGCTGCAAACATTTTGTATTCTATTGGAAACACTGAGTCATTTTAAACTAATTTATCAGCATTTTTTGACAAGTTTTAGTCCTTTTTGACAAATTTTGAGTAATTTTGGACTTATTTTAAGTCATTTGTAAAAAGAAATTGCATTATTTTGGACACACTGAGTCACTTTTGACTCTTGTATTTTGGACAAGTTTTAGTCATTTTTCGACTAAGTTGTGTAATTTTTGTCAAGATTTATGTTGTTTTGGACACATTCTGAGTCATTCTGGACTAATTTCGAGGCATTTAGGACATTCTGATATGATAGAATAATCCTTTACAAATTACATTTTTTTGAAAATTGCCAAAAACACACCATTTATTGGTTCTTTAACGACCCAACTCTCGTTCAGGTTCAGGTGAGAAAAGCATCCAAATCTCAGATTCATAAAAAATGGCTTTATTCTACATTTCTAATTTAAAATGTGCCAAAAATCAACAGTTTGCTTAAAAAAGATTCTGTAAAAATCTAAAAATTCTGCATTCCTCAATGCAACCGTGAAGCTATTTGTGACTCAGCTGCAACTAACAGTCAGGTGACAATAATTCAGGAACCTTTCGGCTGAACTGCAGGCAGTGTTTGCACAGAGCAGAGACACGTATGGAAATAAATTAAAATCAGTAAAATATCTAAAGTCTGTCAAATCTTTCTCCCCTAAATCTTTGTACGAGCTGATTTGAGGTTTCTGATTTTTGATTTCAGCGATGTGTGACGGAGGCGTGACCTCTGGAGAACCCAGAGTTCACAGCAGCCCTGAAGGAGAAAACGTCACGGTCCGATGCTCCCTGAACGCATCCCGGCGCCACAGGAAGTTCTTCTACAGGTTGACAGGACCAGAAGAGATGCTGGTTGAAACGCTCAGCAGCAGAGCAGCCGGCGGCAGGTTCAGCATCGAGGCCGGCGGCGGCGGGTTCTTCAACGTGGCCATCACTGGGCTGCAGAGGTCAGACTCTGGACGCTACAGATGCGGCGTCGCAGGACGAGATGCAGAAACCAGATGTCAGGAGTTTGAGGTGGCAGTTCAAGGCCGTAAGTTTGTAATGAGACGTTCCAGACTGAGGAAAGTCTCACTGCTTTAAAATAACTCTGTTTATTTATTATTATTTATATATATTTATGTGTCCTTCACCACACTTACTTCAGTAGATTTCATTTTCTTTGTAGTGTTATTATTATCATTAGCATTAGCATTAGCATTGTTAGCATTATTATTATTATTAATAGCATTAGTATTATCATTATTACCAACATTGTTATTGTCATGATTATCATCATCGTTATTATTATTTTTGTCACTATTACATCATCATTATTATTGTTACCAACATTATTACTATATTATTATCATGTTTGTATTTCTATTATTGTTGTTAGCATTGTTATTATTAAAATCATCATCATTATTACTATTAGCATGATTACTTTTATTACTATTATTCTAATTCTCAACATTATTATTGTTGTTGTTGTTATCAACATTATTATTATGATAATATTATATCATCATAATTATTATTATCATGATTATCATTTTTATTACCGTTATTAGAATTATGTTATTGTTGTTATTGTTTGTTGTAATTTGTTTGTTTGTTGTAAGTTGTTTTTCTTATGTTGTTGTTGATTGTTATTGTTTGTTGTTCTTGTAAGTTGTTTGTTCTTTGTTGTAAGTTGGTTTTTGTTTGTTGTTTTAAGTTGTTTGTTGTTTGCTGCTAGTTGGTTGTTATTGTTTGTTTCTTGTTTGTCATTTGTTTGTTGTTGTTGTCGTTTTTGGTTGTTGTTTGTCATTTGTTTGTTGTTGTTGTCGTTTTTGGTTGTTGTTTGTCATTAGTTGTTTGTTGGTTATTATTGTTTGTTGTTAGTTTGTTGTTAATAATGTTCTTGTTTGTTGTTAATGTTGCTGTTGTTTGTTGGTAGTAATTTGTTTTTGTTGTTGTTTGTTGAAGGTTGTTTGTTGGTGATTATTGTTTGTTGTAAGTTTGTTGTGATTATTGTTGTTGTTTGTTGCTAATATTGTTGTTGTTTGTTGTAAGTTGCTTGTTGTTAATATTGTTGTTTGTTGCCAATATTGTTGTCATTTGTTGTAAGTTGCTTGTTGTTAATATTGTTGTTTGTTGTTAATATTGTTGTTGTTTGTTGTTAATATTGTTGTTTGTTGTTAATATTGTTGTTGTTTGTTGTAAGTTGCTTGATGTTAATATTGTTGTTGTTTGTTGTAAGTTGCTTGTTGTTTGTTGTTAATATTGTTGTTGTTTGTTGTAAGTTGCTTGTTGTTTGTTGTTAATATTGTTGTTTGTTGTTAATATTGTTGTTGTTGTTTGTTGTAAGTTGTTTGTTGTAAGTTGCTTGTTGTTAATATTGTTGTTATTTGTTGTAAGTTGCTTGTTGTTTGTTGTTAATATTGTTGTTGTTTGTTGTAAGTTGCTTGTTGTTTGTTGTTAATATTGTTGTTTGTTGTTAATATTGTTGTTGTTTGTTGTTTGTTGCTTGTTGTTAATATTGTTGTTTGTTGTTAATATTGTTGTTGTTGTTTGTTGTAAGTTGCTTGTTGTTTGTTGTTAATATTGTTGTTTGTTGTTAATATTGTTGCTGTTTGTTGTTAATATTGTTGTTTGTTGTTAATATTGTTGTTGTTTGTTGTTAATATTGTTGTTGTTTGTTGTAGCCTTTAGGTTTTTCTTGAATCTGCGTTGCTTTTCTTTCTATATTTACACCCGTCCGTTTGAAACCTGTGCTTCCTGTTCCGTCCAGGCTACATCCTGCCTCGAGCTGCTCTCCTCATCATGGTTGTGCTGTTCCTCATCTTCCTGCTGCTTGTTCTACGGCTGGAGAATCAAGAAGAGCCACGGCCCTGAGTTCCCTCCTTATTCCATGAACTAGAACCAATGACGGGCTTTTCATTATGACACTCTGAGGACGAACGAGCCGGGATGGAGCGACGCCTGAAGCACCAGGAACACGGATGAAATAAACACCAACGTCATCAATACGTTTAAAAATAAAGGGAAATGTCGGATTTTATTACCGATTTATGGACAAATGTGAATCTTGTTTTTGTAATTTAATAAAACTTCCTCCACAGAAACAGTCGTCTTCGTTCTGTGACCGGATGCTTCTGTTTATTTTTATCTTTAAACGTCTTCAGATTTCCTCTTCATGCTGGTTGTTTTTTCTCTACTGTAACTCTGTACCTGCTGCCAGTTTTACATACCGTTTTATTTTGAAAGTCTGGTCCTGTTACTTCCTGACATTCTGTTGTAATTCTAATTTTCCAATAAAAAATTTTATATAAAAAAAGAGCAAGAGATTGTTGAAACAAAAATAATGGAAACTAACACAGGAACACCAAAATAAAACACATTTTGGACAAGTTTTATTCACTTTGGACTCATTTTGACTAAATCGCGACAAGACTGTGTCGTTTTTGACACATTTAGAGTCATTTTGTAAATTATTCGCATTATTTTGAACACATTGAGTCATTCTGGACTCATTTTTAAGCCTTTTTGACAAGTTTTCAGTCATTTTGGACTAATTTTGAGTAATTTTTGATCGGATTTGTGTCGTTTTGGACACAATTTGAATCATTTTGAACTAATTCTGAGTCACTTTGTAAAGAATTTGCATTATTTTGGACACAATGAGTCATTCTGGAATCATTTTGGGCAAATTTTGCAAAATATATGAATTATTTTGGACACATTGAGTCATTTTAGACTCATTTTAAGTGATTTCATGAAATATTTGTAGTATTTTGGATGCAGTCAGTCATTTTGGACTAATTTTTAAGCATTTTTGACTAGTTTTAGTCATTTTGGAATAATTTTGAGTAAATTTTTGAGAAGATTTCTGTCACTTTGGACTCATTTTAAGCATTGTTGACACGTTTTAGTCATTTTAGACATTTTTACACGATACGATAAGCCTTTATGAATCAAATTTTTAAAAGTCAACAAAAACATGCCTTTTTTATCGGTTCTTTAACTACTCATCTGTCGTTCAGGTGACAAAAGCATCCAAATCTCAAATTCATCAAAAATGGCTTTATTCTACTTTTTCTCATTTAAAATGTGCCAAAAATCAACAGTTTGCTTGAACAAGATTCTGTAAAAATCTAAAAATTCTGCGTTCCTCAGTTCAACTGCGAAGCTATTTGTGACTCAGCTGCAACTAACAGTTGGGTGACGATAATTCAGGGATTTTTTTCTGGATGAACTGCAGGCAGTGTTTGCACTGAGCGGAGACAGGTATGGAAATGGATTTCTGAGATTCTGAGTGTGTCCTACTGACAGAAGACACTCCTGAGTTCTCTCTCCGTCTTCGTGGTTGTTCTGTTACCATAAAGGTGCAGGACTTTAGACTGTGATGGAGAATTAACCACAAAATGAAGCTGCTTGAGCCTCAGAGAGTTACAGCAAACACTCGAATCTGCGTGTTGATTACACTGTAAAAAAATGCCTCTCCCAAAACAAGAAAAAAAAACTTATTTCAAGGCACTTTTACCTTGAAATAAGTGAAAAAATCTGCCAATAGAACAAGTGAAATTTTGCTTGGTAAGATTTCTTGAAATAAGACATGATATTTGGAATATTGAGGTCTTAAAATTAGCAGGTAAAACTTATTTTAAGCTATATTTTAGCAGCATTGTCAAGCTGAGGTGTCTTAGATTAAACCAGACATGATAAAGAATTAAATAGATTTTAGCTTTAATAAGTTTAATGTCAGCTTCTTAATTTGAGATGTGTTCAACTTATTTTAGTTGTATTATCGTGGCTCTTCTCTAGATTAAAGACCATCTTGTACTTGAAATAAGATCACACAGATTAATTGAAGCATTCTGAGATATAATGTCTTCTCACAGTTGGCTAGAAATCCTAATATTTAGTGGTGTTTGACAGCATTTGAAGGTGTTGTGTTTTAGGTGAAGCCAGCTACGCCCAAAAGGAGGGGTTTTAACTCAGAAGCAGACATTTGCTTTGTTTTTTTTAACACATTTTACACATGCAGCTGTTTTCTGATATGAATTGGTGATTTTCCAATAAAATGCATTTACTTTATTTCTTAAATCCAGATTATTTATCTGATACAAACAACAGCTCAGCTTGAAACATGTATGAAATGAAATGAACCTTGTTTCTGGTAAAATACAACTAAAACAAGATCATTTCCAGATTGTTTGACTTAACAAGATATTTAAGATGCGTTGTCTTAAAACACGTCCCTCCATCTGCTGAAATGTTACCTGGAAAGTGAATTTATCTTAAATCAAGTGGGTTGAGACATTTTGGACTAAAAATAAGACGAATAAACTTGGTAAGATGTGGAGTTTTTGCAGTGTAGGTCACGACTTTTTCAGATGCTGTCGAAGTAACAGAAAGGTGTGAACGTCTTATCGAAGCAGCATCTCTCGAGTGTTTTCCTCTCAGTCGACGCAGAACTAACTTATCAGCAGGTGAATTCTGACAAACAGAACATCGTCACTTTGAGGTTCTGATGACGCAGCTGTCAAGTGTGTGAAGAGGGTTTGGAGAGGATGAAGTCGGAGAGACGAACTTTTAAAAAAGTTTGTTTCCAGCTGCTGTTTCAGAATGAGGTCAGCGTTTACAGAAGCAGGAAGATTTCAAGCAAAGATTGAGAAAGACACGGTGAGTAAGAGCTCAGCCCCGAGAGGGAGGGAGGACGGGTTTTAGAGTCGCTGTCTGAGCACAGAGAAGCTTCAGACTCAGCCTCCCCTGCAGATGATCTTCCCTCAGGATCAGAGATGAACGTCCTGCTCTTCAGCCTCCTATCAGGTGAGAACCGACGACGCTGCAGCAGCTCCTTCTGTTTTCACCGTTCTGCGCTTTCATGCCGATCCTGTCTCCTCTGCATCACATTTAAATTGTTCCTCCGACATCATCGACACGTAATAATTTATCTAAAGATGTTCATCAGAGTTAAATCATCATCATCCGTCAGTTTGCTGTTGATCTTGCATTCGATCCAGTTGGAATTTGGGCTGCAACTGACAATTTTTGTTAATTATTTATCTGCAAAATAGAAAAAATCCTCGTAAAGTTTCCCAAAACCCAACATCAAGTCTGCAAATGCATTTATTTGTCAAAAAAAACCTCCAAAAACCCAAATAAATTCAGTTTACTGTCCTGTATGACTAAAAAACACTTCACATTTGACAAGTTGAAGCTATGTTTGCTTAAAAATGACTAAAATATCCCTCAAGATTAATAACCAGTCAGTAAATCTTTATTTCTACAGCGCTTTTTAAAACACGCGGTTACAAAGGGCTTCACAAGAGAAAGAGATACGAACAAATAAGTGTAAACAACAAGAACACGGAAACTATTTCAACATGCAGATAGGAAGCCTTCTGACACAAGTGACACACACACAACACACACATGTCACAACATCCCCTTAGACAGGCTCATAACCAACACTGCACACACAACATAGACATAAACAGACAGACGTACACAAACTACACGTTCCTCGTTAGCAAAAGGCTCGTCTGTAGAAGTGAGTTTTTATAAGACGCTTGAAGATGTGCATAGAATCTGATGATCTGATGGAATGGGGAAGACTATTCCAGAGGTTTGGAGCTGGGGGAGCGTAACTATGTTCCCACAGTTCCCTCATCTCTACCCCTGGTAGTTACGGGTTCCCCTCAATCCCACAGCTGGCAATTTGAAGGAGAGAGCTGCTTCCAAACTCTCTCAAGCTCAACTCTGCTACTCCAACATGGGGTTGCTGTGGAGTGAAGAACCACGTGGAAATAATGTTGTGTAAATGAGGTCTTAGAAATGTGAGACATGTGGAAACATAGAGATGTGGGAACTTAGGGATGTGGAAACATAGGGATGTGGGAACTTAGAGATGTGGGAACATATAGGAACATAGAGATGTGGGAACATATGGATGTGCAAACTTAGGGAGGTGGGAACATATAGGAACATAGGGATGTGGGAACTTAGGGATGTGGGAACATATAGGAACATAGAGATGTGGGAACATAGAGATGTGAGAACATAGAGATGTGGGAACATATAGGAACATAGAGATGTGGGAACATATGGATGTGGGAACATAGAGATGTGGGAACATAGGGATGTGGGAACTTAGGGATGCGGGAACATATAAGGACATAGAGATGTGGGAACATAGGGATATGGGAACATAGAGATGTGGGAACATATAGGAACATAGAAATGTGGGAACTTAGGGATGTGGGAACATACAGGAACATAGAGATGTCAGAACATAGGGATGTGGGAACATAGGGATGTGGGAACATAGAGATGTGGGAACATAGGGATGTAGGAACATATAGGAACATAGAAATGTGGGAACATATGGATGTGGGAGCATAGAGATGTGGAAACATAGGGATGTGCGAACATAGGGATGTGGGAACATATAGGAACATAGAGATGTGGGAACATAGGGATGTGGGGACATTTAGGAACATAGAGATGTGGGAACATAGGGATGTGGGAACATAGAGATGTGGGAACTTAGGGATGTAGTAACATAGAGCTGTGGAAACTTAGGAATGTGGGAACATAAAGGAACATAGAGATGTGGGAACATAGGGATGTGGGAACATAGAGATGTGGGAACATAGGGATGTGGGAACATAGAGATGTGGGAACTTAGGGATGTGGGAACTTATAGGAACATAGAGATGTGGGAACATAGGGATGTGGGAACATAGAGATGTGGGAACATAGGGATGTGGGAACATAGAGATGTGGGAACTTAGGGATGTAGGAACATAGAGCTGTGGGAACTTAGGGATGTGGGAACTTATAGGAACATAGAGATGTGGGAACATAGGGCTGACCCCGGAGCCAAGCTAGCTGGCTCCAGGGTCACTTGTTGAGAAGTTGGAGCAGGGGATGGATAGGAGGTTAAGATTTGATGAACGGAGGGGACATGAGGTTGAGTAGGGAACTAGGAGGTCAGACATGTAACTGAGGGCGAGGTTGTGCAGGGCTTTAAAAGTTATTAGAAGTATTTTTAAGTGAATGCAGAATTTTACTGGAAGCCAGTGCAGACATGCGAGTACTGGTGTGACGTGGGGCCGACGGCTGGTTCGTGCTAATAATCTGGCGGCTGAATTTTGAACTGATTGTAGGCGATTAAGGGTGGATTGACTGAGGCAGGTGAAGAGGGAGTTGCGGTAATCTAGACGGGAGAAGATGAAGGTGTGGATGAGGAGCTTGAAGTCAGAAGGGGAGAGGATGTGTCTGATTCTGGCAATATTTCTGAGTTGGAGAAAACAGGACTGGACAAGCTTAGTGACATGGTGGTTGAGAGACAGATGTTGGTCGAAGATGATTCCAAGGTAACAGTGTTTTATCTTTTCTTATCCTTACATGCTTCTATGCACTGAAACAACTCCTGACCATCGGTTTGTTCTCTGTCTCAGCGTTGGGCGCCGCTCAGTCGAACCCTTTCATCAGACTGGAAGGCCAAGTTTTCAGGGAACAGTTTGACTTTCCCAAAGCGGCCCAGCGAAGCAGGAAGTACCTGTGCAGGAACGAGTGCGAAGGCGAAGACGTGCTGATGGAAACCGAAGGAAACAGAGTCGAGAGCGGCAGATTCACCATCAGGTACGATCAGAGCCGGGGGACGCTCAACGTGGTGATCACGGAGCTGAGGCGGTCGGACGCAGGACGGTACAGAGTCGGCATCGGTTCCCCTTCGTCCTCTCAGGGGTCATTCCGCCGGTTTGAGATCAAAGTCAGAGGTTAGTTTCTCCTGAAAATTAACAAGCATGAACCCTGACCTGCAGTGTTCTGTGATCCGACATCAATATTGTCATCATCATAGACAAACCTTTTATATTTTACACCCAGTCATCAGATTAGAAGCTCAGTCAAGAGCTAACCATTGAAGTTCTTATCGTTATTCCTCAGACTCGTTCTTAGATTCTTCGGACACGATTTTGGCATCAAACTTGTCCCTCAACTTTAAAAAATACAAATTAAACATTTAAAACGTGCGGCTCGATCAGAAATGCTGTGCTGTAACTTTTCGTAGCGATTCATCGTAGGGTTTTGCGGGCATTTGTAAAAAAAACTACCCTAAGAATCTCCATTGAAATGAATGGGAGGTTGACCGGACAACCGCCGAAACCAGCCGTCTTCGGAGCCCTGTAGCACCGGCTGATTTTACGCAAGAAACTTCGTTCAGAGTTTAAATGAGTCGCGAGGATGTGAATGTTATTTGCTTAAATCCGTGTTTGGGTATCTTTTGTGGCTTTTACGCAGTGACAGATTAAGTTTTGTGAATTTTTTGAAAATCCAAAATTTTTGTTCATTGAGGCTCACTCTAAATTTTGACTAGAAAAATGTTATGATAAAACTGCAGTTAACTTCGTCTCCTTCTCACTGTTTTTACTCTAGATTAACAATTTATACATAATAATGTAGGTGTTTCTGTCCTCTTCCACCCAGTGTGAGTCTCATTGCTGTAGGACTTATAGTTTTTCCATAAATCACCTCAGAGCTCAGATTGTGTCGACCAAAACTCTCATTGACTCCCATTAGATCAGAGCTACAAAATCAGAAACGGTGAGTCTCTTTAACCTGCCGCCAAATCTGTATAAAACACAGTACGGACATGAAAATACATCAGAACGTTCACGACAAGATTGTGCTTCACATGGTGGAAGAATTTTTCCATTATGACTTTTAGTTTTTGAGCTGTGATGGCTTGTTTGAGGGTCTAATCCTCAGTCTCTCTGCTCTGCTCACAGTAACCAACCAGTGACTCACAGCTGACTGGCTGATTGACACACTTTCAAAGTAAAAGCTCAAACATGTTAAAAGCTACTGATCAGCATTTCTATATCTCTCTCAGTGTTGGACTGATTTCAACTAATAAGTGAGCTTATTTTCAGTTATGACAACTTAACAATCCCTCGTCTCCCTCTGTTGTTTTAGTTTGACTACAGCAGCTAATGTGGACATCATGTGGGTATCATGGGATACAAGTCACTGTCTTTGCAAAAATAACATCAAATTTCTTCTATTTCTTATGAATTTTGCGCAAGAGCAGCCAAAAAACAACCGTCCAAAGTCTTGATGAGCGCTGTGAGTCTTGCAGCAAAGCAAAAGTTATAATTCATGCTGGAAATAAAGCAAGCAAGAACTCTGTCAATCGCCATAGCAACCATTAGACAAGCCACCTGGTCCTTCACCTACCGCCATAGCAACCATGTAGAAAACCATAACCACTAAGCAACCACTGTAGCAACTGCTGACCAACCACAAGGCAACCCACCATAGCAACCACTAAGTGCGCAGCCAACCAACCACCATAGCAACCACCAAGCAACCACCCTAGCAACCAATATAGCAACGGCTCAGAAAACATAGCAACCATGAAACAAGCAACCTACCATCCTCACAACACTTAGAAACTTTAGCAAACATTAAAGAAGCAATGTGTCACCACAGCAGCTGCTAAGCAAATACCTTATCAACCACCATGGCAACCATTAGGCAAGCCACCTAGCATCCAACTCACCCCCATAGCAACCACTGATAATAAAAATTCAGATTAAAATTTCTATTGATTTTAAAAGTCCACTGCTCTGTTTCTACACCATCTCGAGGTTGGTATTGGACTAATTTCACTGGCAAAATAATTCAAATTATTTCCATCCCCCTTTAATTATTTCGACCCACAAAGACCAGAAAACTGGGTCCAGGTTTAAAAATACCATTTAAAGTACTATATGTCTTGAGGAAACCTCAGGCAATCAGAGATCAGGGAAAAAGTTTAACCGCTGGTCAATAAAAGAAAAGGGGAAGTTAGATTTATGAAACCGCAGGGAAATATAGCAAATCTGGTTATAGAGAATGAAGTCATGAAAATATATTAATGCTCTGGAAAGCTGAGTCACTGATGACTCCTAGGTCTGACGTAATTTTAAAGGTTGACTCTGTTTCCTGTTCAACAGAACTGTGTGATGGAGGCGTCATCTTTGCAGAGCCCAGAGTCTACAGCGCCACCGAAGGAGGAGAGATCACAGTCAGATGCTCTTTGCCTTTACAGCCACTAAACAGGAAGTTCCTCTGCAGGGACAAATGTAAAAAATTCATCTTTGACACCAACGATCGGAACGCTACCAGCGGCAGATATCACATCGAGTTTGGCAGCCAGTCGTTCTTCAACGTGACCATCGGACAGCTGAGCGGGTCGGACTCGGGAACGTACAGGTGTGGAGTGGGAAGCCAAGGGGAAGTAAACGCCTGCCAGCAGTTTGAGATCACAGTTACAGGTGGTGAGTTTCAGAAACGGCAGCTGAAGAGAGAGAAAACACCTAAAAGCGTGACTGTGCTCTGAGATTTGCAAGAAACAGGATCTATAGTCGATGAAAAATACACAGCTCCATGCTTTGGATACGATGTCCACTGGTGGCCAAACAAACTACAACAAAAATAGTAAGATGACAAAGTGTGTATCGAGGTTCTCTTAAGTAGTTTAGTATAGACGTATACAATCCCTGACAAGTCTTAAAAACGTCTGTTTAACACTAAAGTTTTACACAATCCATAGCAACGGCTAAGCAACTGCCAACCAACTATCATAGTAACCATCACCGCAACCACTAAACAAGCAGCCTACCAACCACCACACCAACCACCAAGCAACCAGCCTAGTGACCAATACAGCAACCACTCAGAAACCATAGCAACCACTAGACAAGCAACATACCACCATAGCAACCATCATAGGAACCACCAAGTGACCACTCAGAAACCTTAGCAACCACTAAACAAGCAGCCTACCAACCACCACACCGACCACTAAGCAACCAGCCTAGCGACCAATATAGCAACTGCTCAGAAACCATAGCAACCATTCGACAAGCAACATACCACCATATCCACCACCATAGGAACCACCAAGCAACCGCTCAGAAACCTTAGCAACCACTAAACAAGCAGCCTACCAACCACCACAACATCCACTAAGCAACCAGCCTAGCGACCAATACAGCAACCGCTCAGAAACCATAGCAACCACTAGACAAGCAACATACCACCATAGCAACCACCATAGCAACCACCAAGCAACTGCTCAGAAACCTTAGAGACAATTAAAGAAGCAACCTGCTAAATAAGTACCCTGCCAACAGCGACCATTAAGCAAGCAACCTGGCACCCAACTCATCACCATGGCAACCACCCTACCAACCACCATAGCAACTGCTTAGCAACTGCCAAGCAACCACCCTAGCAACCCACCAATATAGTACCTGCTTAGAAAAACATAGCAACCACTACACAAGAAACCGACCAGCGTAGCAACCGCTAAGCAATCACCAAGTAACCACTTTAGCAACCACCATAACAACCACCATAGCAACCATTAAAAAACAGCTTACAAAAAAGTAAGAAACCACCTTGGCAACAGAAACCTTATCAAACACTTAAAAAGCAACCTGCCACCATAGCAACTGCTAAGCAAGTACCCTGCCAACCACCACAGCAACTATACAGCAAGCCCCCTGGCACCCAATTCACCACCATAGCAACCACTTAGCAAACCATAGCAACCACCCTCCAAACCGCCATAGCAACAATCATAGCAACCAATAACCAAGCAGCCAACTAACCACCATAATAACCACTAAACAAGCAGCTCAACAACCACCATACCAACCACCAAGCAACCACCCCAGTGACCAATATACCAACCGCTCTGACAACATAGCAACAGCTAAACAAGCCACCTACCAAGCAACCACCATAGCAACCATTAAACAAGCAGCCTACAAACCACCAAGCAACCACCCTTTTAGCAACCATAGCAACAAACATAGCAACCACTAAGCAAGCAAACTGGCACCCAACTCACCACCATAGCAACCACCCAGGCAACCAGAGCATCCATTATAGCAACCACTAAGCGAGCCACCTGGCAACCCATCAGCCACCACAGCATCATAGCAACCACGGAGCAAACACCTTGTCACTTCCAGGAACCACCCTGATCACACAGTCAACAACCAGTAAAACCTTACAGCCACTAGGACCCATTGTTCCATGAGCAAAAAAACTTATGATTTGTCATTAAGAAATCTTTGTCAAGTTGTGATTTGTTATTAATGACTCCATAATGTCTCTCCTGTGTCTGTCTACCAGGTAACACGTTGCCTCTGGTTGTTGGTTGCGTGTCTGTGGTTGCTGTGCTGTTGGTTGTTGTAGTGCTGCTTGTCTACAAGTGGAAGATGCGACGTAGCAGTGTTGAGTGTGAGTAACTTTCCTACTTTCGGCTTTTAATCACTGCAAAGAGGAAGAAATAACACATCTATTTCCTCTCCTCCGCAGACGCGAACACCGGGAGAAACGTGGAGGTGAGGAACCATTTCTGAATCACCATCAAAATATCCATAGCAACCATCGATGCTGATGGCGTTTTCTTTGCGCGTTTGTTTTCAGACCATCACCTACGACGACTGCGGTGCAGGTCTCAGACAAGAAGCAGCGATCTACGAGGAGCTCGACGCGAACAGCAGGGATCAGAATCTGTACTCGGCACTGGAGATTTGACCGAACTACCACCGAGGACCAGCAGACGAGGAGCGCCTTTAAAGAGAAACTGGGTCTCTCTTATTCTCAGGGTTCAAACTTCTGCATGCAAAGTGCAGGATTTAGCTGAGCTCAGTGATTACAACATTCATCTAATGCTCAAAAATGGTCTGTAAACCCTGCAGTTGTTATTTTACTGCCTTACAGCTCAGTTTCTATTTATGATTCATTCCATGGCAACTCACGTATAGGATCTACTCACCAAATCTTTGTTGTTGGTAGAAAACTTTAGTTGTGTCGGATCTAAATGTCAGTTGGTGCTACATCAAAAACTGACTGCCACAGGTTTTCCTAAAATTAGCTCCGGAGCTGGAAAATCCACTTTTTAGGACATTTTAACAGGATTTTTTTCCATGAAGGATTGTTTTGATTTCTTTGAAACTTTTTTAAGTCTTCATATCCATTGAAAACATATTAAAAAATTAAAGATGTCATATTACTCCTTCATTATTTCAAAATTTTACAAAAACGACACATTTTTCTTTTTTTTTTGGTCTGCATTTATACTCATTGTTTAACACCACAGAAGGGAGTCAGCTTTAATGAGATCAATGCATATTTTAGTCTTGCAGCAAAATCACCGGCCCCCCCTGGAGGCTAAGCTGTCATTCTTTATTGAATTTTCCTATCATGAGCCAGAGGGGGCAGTGCAGCAACTCAGTGAATTGAGGGAGAAACAAATGAAGGACAGCGTGAGACAAGACGAACAGGGAGGGTACAGACGGGCAGTGCTATTTGAATCCTATAAGAGTGCTGTAAAATGCTGTGTCATTCCCAACAACCGATCCCACGTCTGAAAATTGGAAACAAATAATCAACACAGAAACGAATTGGAGACCAGTAGTCCTGACAGTATAGAACGCCAGAGGACAGGAGTGAGCGAAGAATGTATAGTGGGCGTGAGTTTAGTGCAAAGTCTGAAGAGTGACTCAGCACCATGTGACGGGTCCCATCAGCTCAGCAAGGGGACTCAACAGGAGTTGGTAAGCCCTGAACAAACATGCATGTGTGATGGACACCGAAGCCCAGAGCAACTACCACGAATCAGCAGGGCCAGGCCGGCCAAGTGCCCCCACACCCCGGGCCGGGGGAGCACCCAGGAGGTATCACCCAGAGGACCACCCGGGCCGCAGATGAGCATGCGGACCCAGAGACAAGGGGAAGCAGCAACCGACACCCCCAGTGCGCCAAGGACACCGGGGCATGAGGGCCCACCCGCCACCCAGTGCCCATCCCCAACCACCCCACTTGCCCCCCACCAAATGGCACATTTTTTGTAGTTTTCAGCGGCTTTAAAATCACATCTGGTGGCTTTAATTGTCAGGTAAATATTTTTATCATGTTGATTTCATGGTTTTATATGTCTGTTGAGCAGTTTTGTCATTAATTCAAGAAATAAACAATTCAGGTTCCAGCTTGTAGTGGTTTAAATAAATGGTTGTTAATAAATAAATACTGTAAAAGATGTGTAGTTTTTGAGTCAAACATTGTAAAAGAATGAATTTAAAAAATATAGATATTTGATGTGGACATTATCTGCAGTTTTTTCAAACCTAACATGCAAATTAATACCTTTTTTCGTGATTTTATTTGATATTATTTGCCCAAAACTGGTTAAAAAAACAACTAAAATAACAGTGAACTGCTTCAAAGCAATCACAGTTAGAAACCTTCATTTTTTACAGCATAGTATTTAAGATTCACTGTATGTGAACTTTTACAGACTTTTTAAAACCTGCCACTCAAAATAAAATAAAAACATCAATCAGCTGCATGGAAAACGTGCAGATTAAACCACAAACACAGTCTCAGGCTGGTTTTCTTCCTCATCTTTATTCTTCTTTTCACCGTTTTATTTCTTGAAACGTTTTACTGATATCCACACACACTCCACCACCTGCTGCTCTCAGGTGTATCCGACTTTCATTACGTCACCAGCGCGGTGGGCGGGGCTTTGAGGGGGATTTCTACGGCAGGCGTGAGGGCTCAATCTACCTCTTCCAACTTAAAGAACCAGAACAGTGAAGTTTGGCTGAAGAAACAGCAGGTGGTGATAAAATCCATTTTTTTAAAAGGAAGAAAGGTTATTAAGAACAAGAGAAAAAACTACATCTTCTACATTCTGGGCAGTTCAATCGAAGGCAACTGGACTCAGCAGAATGTCAGTGAAGACGTTTGGCCTCTCATCCAAGTGGCTTCATCAGTTCATGCCTGTCAAGACTAGACTGGACTCGCTGGTGGGAAACCCAGGTATTTAACCTCTGTGGAGGTCTTTGCAAAGACCAGTGGTGACTAAGGAGATATGACGCATTCCTCAGGCCAAAGGTTATCAGAGAAGCTAAGCGACTCAGTTCAACACCAGAGTTGCATCGGTTGTTGCAGTCAGCAGAGAGTCCCCCAGGAAGTGTTATTATTATGTTATTATTACCAACAAACCTCTGAGACCAAAAGGATTAACTAAAAAATCAACTGGCAATGAGTTTTGTAACTGATTAATTGTTTAAATAGTTGTGATTATAAACATTTTCTTGTTTCCTGGTTTTTGTGTCATAGTAAATTCAATATTTTCTTGTTTTTTGTGACTTTGGTCAGACCACAAGTCACTTAAATATCTTAATTTGGGCTTTGGGGTACTTTTCAAATAATTATTTAAAAAATAATTGTCAGATTTGTGACTTATAATGAAAATAACATCGGCTACAGCTTTACAGTGCTTCACCAGTTAATTATTATTATTAGTATTAATAAGGTTTTTTGTGTCTTAACTTGAAAAACAAAAAAATGAAGCAGTTTGAAGATGTTTTAACAAATGAGCTTAATGTGAAATAAATGTTAATGCAGAGTCGGAATAAGACTGGAGGTCCGATGTCACTGATGGAGCTGAATGGAGCAAATCAACGCATTTGCCTTTAATCACTTTATATAGATCCAAACAACAGGAAGTAAACGTGGAGGCCCTGGACCATTTCCTGTTTTGTCCAGTTTGTATAATCCAGTCTGTAAATATATAAAATGGCTGCACATGACCAGAAGCCTTGTAACATGGACTGTGTTAGCTTCAGTGTTTATTTCTAACTTTATATTCTCATCAGTTCAGTATATTTCGGTTCTGTTTCTCAAATTTAATGTACTAACGTTCGTCAAACTGATTTTAACGGCTCCGCTTTTTGAAAGACGAACGTTTGCGTTCAACCAATAGGAGAGCAGCTCTTGTGACTCTCAGCCAATCAGATACAGCTGCTCTTTGCCGCGCAGAGTATAAAAGGCTCCGTCTCGTCGCGCTGCGGCAGCTTCTTGAAAGGGAGGTAGCTTCTGTCTGTTTTATATTTCAACGTCTGTCCACACAAAGTCAGCAAACATGGTGAGTTAACCGGTTTCAAAGCTCACATCAGTTACTGTGTGTTTCTGGTTGGCTCTAATAATCGGCAGTAGCTGGTTTTAACTTGACTTGCTAAAGGTAGATGTTAGCTAACTTTGTAATTTAGCTAGCATTCCCTGAAAACGCTGGCTAACAGTGAGTCAGCAAAGCGGCCTGTTTTCTGTTTCTGGTAAAGTTAGCTGCTAGTTAACGTGTTTGCAGCTTTGAATAGTCACGAAGTGTAGTTTAAGTTGTTGTTTTTCAATATAAAAATCAGAAGCTATGAATCTAGTTTTAGTGGTTGTTGCCAGTGTCCTGCTTTTCCTGTCCGCTCAGTTGGTACGTTTCAAACAGCCTGCTGGCATTTATCTAACTGGTAGAAATGAAGCAGTAGAAAAAGTAGAAATCAACAACTAATGTAATCGTTTTTGTCTTGTAAAATGTGTTGACTGGGGTTTCAAAAACTGCATGTGTGTGAAATGTATGACTTCAGCTGCGTCTGGCTTTGGCAGACTAAAATGATGTTCCTCCAAAGAGTTTTTACAGTTGCAATGTGAGATTGTTCCTCTGTCCTGTATTTTATACCTTGTGGATATTTATCTACGTGTTTGAAAAAAATGGATTCACAGGGATGTTGAACATCTTTGACTCTATTTGGAGACTTAGTCATGAAGTTGTGGTATCAGTTTTTTTTTTTTTTTAACATAAACTTTATTTTTTCCTCTTTTCTTTGGACCTCAGGTTTTGAATTGACTTTATCTTGTCATAAGTAATCTGAAGTGGCTAATTACCATTGATTAAAACATATTAGCGTGTGGCTACCTGGTAACGGTTCTAAATTGTCTTGTTTTCCTCCAGCGTGAGTGTATCTCCGTCCACGTTGGTCAGGCTGGAGTCCAGATTGGCAATGCCTGCTGGGAGCTTTACTGCCTTGAACATGGGATCCAGCCGGACGGACGGATGCCCAATGACAAGACTGCTGGAGGAGGAGATGATTCCTTCTGCACCTTCTTCAATGAGACTGGAGCTGGAAAGCACGTCCCCAGAGCTGTGCTTGTGGACCTGGAGCCCACCGTCATCGGTAAATGAACTGTCAGTAGATATAGAAGCTGCTATTTGAAGTCAGTCTGTCAAAGCTCATGTGATTTGTTGGATGTGTCTCCTTAGATGAGGTGCGCACTGGGACCTACCGCCAGCTGTACCATCCTGAGCAGCTGATCACCGGCAAAGAGGATGCTGCCAACAACTACGCCCGTGGACACTACACCATCGGCAAAGAGATCATTGATCTGGTTCTGGACAGGATCCGCAAACTGGTGTGTAAATTCAGAGCAGTTATTTTCCACTATATCTTCCAAATCACACATTAAATGACCTTCCTGTATGTCATATCTGTTCGCTGTGTCTCCTTGTCTGTCCTCAGGCTGACCAGTGCACTGGTCTTCAGGGCTTCCTGGTGTTCCACAGCTTCGGTGGAGGCACTGGCTCTGGTTTCACCTCCCTGCTGATGGAGCGTCTGTCTGTGGACTATGGCAAGAAGTCCAAGCTGGAGTTCTCCATCTACCCAGCTCCCCAGGTGTCCACTGCTGTGGTGGAGCCCTACAACTCCATCTTGACCACCCACACCACCCTGGACCACTCTGACTGTGCCTTCATGGTGGATAACGAGGCCATCTACGATATCTGCCGTAGAAACCTGGACATCGAGCGTCCCACCTACACCAACCTGAACAGGCTGATGGCTCAGATTGTGTCCTCCGTCACTGCTTCTCTTCGTTTTGATGGTGCCCTCAATGTTGATCTGACAGAGTTCCAGACCAACTTGGTGCCATACCCCCGTATCCACTTCCCTCTGGCCTCCTATGCCCCTGTCATCTCCCCTGAGAAGGCTTACCATGAGCAGCTGTCAGTGGCTGAGATCACAAACGCCTGCTTCGAGCCGGCCAATCAGATGGTGAAATGTGACCCTCGCCACGGTAAATACATGGCTTGCTGCGTTCTGTATCGTGGTGATGTGGTGCCCAAAGATGTCAATGCTGCCATCGGCAACATCAAAACCAAGCGCACCGTCCAGTTTGTGGACTGGTGTCCCACTGGCTTCAAGGTCGGCATCAACTACCAGCCGCCCACCGTGGTTCCTGGTGGAGACCTGGCCAAGGTCCAGAGGGCTGTGTGCATGCTGAGCAACACCACTGCTATTGCAGAGGCCTGGGCTCGGCTGGACCACAAGTTTGATCTGATGTACGCTAAGCGTGCCTTTGTTCACTGGTATGTAGGTGAGGGGATGGAGGAGGGAGAGTTCTCTGAGGCCAGAGAGGACATGGCAGCTCTGGAGAAGGATTATGAGGAGGTGGGAATTGACAGTGTTGCAGGTGAGGGAGAAGAGGAAGGAGAGGAGTATTAAAAGGGACATGAAGGCATTTATTCAAAAATAAATCAGTTCCAAATGTTTTAAATGTGTTCCAACAAGACGTTTTCCTTGTTTTAGTGTTGAGGAAGTCAAACTGACAGTTTAGTGAGGAAGAGGAGTGTTCAAAAAGACGGAAGCACTGGTTAGGATGAATAACTTCAAGTTTTCTTTTAAATGTGTTCAAAAAACAGATTTTGTCTGTTATTTTAAATTCTTTAGTTTTGATTAAATCAAACTGACGGGTTCAGTTAGTGAGGAAGAGGAGCGTTCAAAAGTTATGAAGCACTGATGTCAGCTTTTCTCTTAAATGTGTTTGAAAGCAAAATATAGGTCGATCTGATATGAATTGTAAGAAACAGAAATTGTTCGTCTCGGTTTTAAATAAATTTCCTGTAGCATAAATTTCATCTGTGCTGTTTGTTTATTTGTTGCTCAGTGTAGATTTAGTTTGAGAAAAACTCCAGTCAACATAAATCAGGTCAGTCTCATGCAGTGAAAAAACAAGACTCACGTTTTGTATCTAATACTACAGTCATCATATTCGAGCTGTGATTTCCTTCACAGGATTTATAGATTACTTAAATAATTTCCAAATGTTCTGATTTGATTCATGCAGGAAAGTAAATTCTGAATCTGTGTACACACCATGTTGTCAAGATTGGTCCAGCAAATCTATATTCTGACTGGATGTGAGTCCAATAAATCCAAGACATTAAAATCAGGTAAATCCCAGAGATACTAAGAATCTCATAGCGACTCATTTGAAGGTCTTCTGATTTTCTGCAGTTTAGGATCAAAGAGATGAACTTGTGTTTCCAGCAGTTGTAACCAGAATGAACGGAAGTCATTTCTAACTGTTTGGTGACCTCTGGTGGTGGTTTTGGGTGACAACAAACACAAGTCCAACAAAACAGCATCTGGTTTAATTTACAGAGAAAGTTTTGAAGAGCTGTTTTTGTGAAACCGTTCCTGTGTGAGACTTTAGCAGCTTTTATTCCTTAAAGCTGACAGAGGACATGTTCAGACTGAATGAGAGACACTCCTAGGATGAATGTGGACGTAAATGTCTGGAGTTTGGAAAGCAGTTAGTGTGTTTTGTAAAAAAGGGGCCACAGTTTAAAACCCCGTTCTCATCGGCTGTAAATCCTTATTTTTAACGTTTGAATTTGAAATTGTGCTGAGCAAAGCTGAGGGTAAATCAAAAGACAAATGCAACAAGTATGGAAAGAATATTGGGACTTAAACAACACAGGAAGACGTCTAGATCATATGTTGGGTTTGGGAAGGAGGCAGGGCAAAGAAAAACGAGTCATCACCTGTTCTGGGAAAGGAAACAACGAGCAAAGTAAGACCTTTCAAAAGTGTTGTTCTTGTATTTATATTTTTGATCATTTTTCCGCTTTCTTCTGTTCTGTTACATTAGCTTTCTTCAGTGTTCTTTCTTTTTTCTACTTTTCTTCTGTTAGCTCTCTTTGGTGCTTTTTATATTTTTAATTCTATTTTTTCTGCTCCTGTTCTGTTAAATTAGCTTTCTTTAGGGATTTTTTATTTTTGTTTTTCATCATATATTTTTAAATTTTCATTAAATTGGCTTTCTTTATTTCCATTTCTTTATTATTATTTTAATTTTTTTATTTTCCTACTTCCTTCTGTTAAATTGGCTCTCTTTTTTTGCTCTTTTTATTTTATTATTTTATTTTTATGTTTTGTGCTTTTATTCTGTTAAATTGGCTTTTTTAATGCTGTTTTTTGTTTTTATTATTATTTTTTCTACTGTTCTGTTAAATTAGCTTTTTCTTTTGTGCTGATTATTTTTCTTTTCTTAAAATCATTTTTTCTATTTTTCTTCTGTAAAAACTGCTTTCTTTAATGCTGTTTTTAAAATTTTATTATTATTTTTTTCCGTTCCCTTAAATGAGCTGTCTCTGGTGCTTTTTATTTTTATTTAATTTTATATCTACTCCTTTTCTGTTAAATAAGGTTTCTTTCAGTGCGTTTTGAAAAATGTTATTTGGTTGAATTGTTATATATATTTTTTCTTTTTTTCAGTTAAAATAGCTTTTTTTCGTGCTACTTTGTTATTTTCTACTTTTGATTTTTTTTCAACTTTCTTCTGTTAAATTACTTTTATTTAGTGCTTTTTAAAATGTTCACTCATTTTTATTATATTTCTATTTTCTTACATTTTGCTAAATTTACTTCTTTCAGTGATGTTTTTTTAAATTATTTTTTGTACTTTTCTTCTGTTCTGTTAAATTAGGTTTCTTTCGTGCTGGTTGTTGTATTATCATTTATTTTTCTACTTTTCTTCCGTTAAAGAGACAAACAGAGAGGAAGCGGGCGGAAGGCGGAGCTACAGATCACGTGAACGGACCATCCAGGAAGTAGCCTATCGGCGGACTCATCCCTGGTTTGGCCGGGCAGCAGCGGAGCATTTTGTTCCAAACAAAGTAGGACTCTCCCCGCAGAGGCCGAATGACACCAATGGACTGAACAGCTCTTCGTTTTTTGTGTTTATTTTCAATTTCTACAACATCTGGTTTAATGCTCACAGACATGGCTCCCGGATAAAGGACAGAATATTCTAGAAACACCGTGGAAAACGGGGTTTCGAGTGCGGCCAGGAGCGCAGCGGCCCGCGGCCGTGGAGGAGCTTAGCAGCCGGGCGAAGCAGAAGGAGTCGCCTGCTATTGTGTGTTAAGACGGATTTACCGCCGTATTAAAGCCCCGTAAGTCTTCCGTTTTAATGTCAGTGTGAATTTAGCGTTTTAGTAACAGACGAGGGTGAGGTGTCGGGAGATGTCATGTTGTGTTGTTTGTGTAAAATTGGTAGCCATATCAACCCGTTTCGATTTAGCTACAGTTAGCATGTGGCTAATGACATTAGCCGCTCCAAGACCGTAGTGCGTTTGATTATCTCACCTGTCCTGCGCTCTGCGGGAAGACGCGGAGTTGGGGATCAGGTGTAGCACTTACTCTGATATCTGACAATTCTAGCGTCGTACAGTAGTAATGTGGTTGGTCACTAGTGGTCAGCAAAGTGAGTGCAGCTAGTTTAGTGATGTATTTTATTATTTATTTATATGGAGGGGTGAAATCCAGGTGAGCCGCCCAGGATTTGTGTTGTCCCGCTTTTCCCCACTGTAAACCAGGTATGTCCCAGTGGTGTTTGATTGTTTATGGGCCAAGTTGTTTGTGAATTCCATTAAGTGGAGCTGCCAAAGCTTAATCTCAGCACATTAGTATTCCTTGTATCGACAGGCACATGACAGCCGCAAACAGATGTGCCTCATAATGAACGAACCTCTGCAGTCGGCTGGCTAACTTGTCAAGCTAACTGAATCTGCAAGACGGGAAGCCGCTCCGTTAAGCTTGTTGTGAACACCGTCCAGGTTGTTAGTTAGTGTGTTGTGCTCAACAGCAAATAAAATGGCTGATTTATCTGTTGTCCTTTGTTTGTCATTTGGCTGTGCGAGCTAGCAGCTTGCTGTTGCTATGCTAAGGAAACGAGGCAAGGCGCAACGTCCGTCTGCTCCGGCTCACCTTTGTATGCAGCCGCATGATCTCTGCTGTAAGACGTGATGGCCAGGGGTTCTCTTTCAGTTTTGTTTTTTGTCATTTGAAATCCTAAGTAGTTTTAAAAAGGGAATTCTTCGTCTGTGTGTCTCATGTGTTCGTGTGGAGTAGCTTAAACACACCCGGTACAGACTGACTGCCACGATGCCTGAGTTCCTTTAACTGTGCTCTGTTAAATCTAGCTAGTAGCATGTAGCACCTATTAATGCAGAAATAAATAATGGACATTAACCATCTGAATTCTGAGCAGTTTATTTTTATTGGGCTTATTTTTTCACTGCAGTATAAAGTCCTGCACCTCTATTAAACTAAGCAGCACAACCATGTCTAGAAGTAGAAATAGAGTAGAATTTCTTTATTGTTTTTGCACAGTGTACAAAGAAATTAAGCAGCAGTCCTGTCAGTGCATCCACACAACCAGACAACATTTTAAAGTACAGTAAGAAATGTGCAAATATAAAATCTCAACACCTACTAGAAAAAACAGTATGTGCACGTGTAGCTACAAAAGAGTGGTATAGCTTGTATATATAGTGTAGATGATGTTGCACATCTGGATGTTGCGCATTGCTGAATATATATGAGAAAGTAATGACTTAAAGTAGCGCAAAAGGTTCAGTTGTAAGTAAACATACGTAAGAAAGAAATTGAAAAATGTATTCTGTGCAATAAAACAAGTTATAATTCCAGAAACCCCCCAAAAAGAACAAAAATTGGATTTCCTTGATAACTTATTTTACAATTTAAAAAAAAACTGCTATCAACATGTCCAAGGTATTTCCAAGTGTTCACAAATCTTACCATTGTTTGAAAAAATGGTGGATGTCTGTGTAAACACTACAGACTATAGTTCAGCCCAGTTCATCTGACAGTTGGTTGTAGTTGAGTCACTCGTGGCTTCATAGTTGGACTCAGGAGCGCAGAGTTTTTTGTCTTTTACAGAATCCGGTGAGAGCTGACTTTTGGTGAATTTTGAAGTAAGATGTTTGTGATTAAAGAATTTTGATTTGATATCTTAGGTCTGGTTAAGTTTTCCAATTCAACAAATGAGTGTTTCAAGGATCGTTGAAAATGTAACTTTTTATTTCTTGCTTTCACAGTTTTTGCCTCTGAGTAAAGCTGTAATCTTTGCATTAAAATAACTACATGCCTTTTGAACCTGCAGGGAGGTTCTGAGGTTCTAAGGCTTAATGGTGCATTCTTCTCTTGATTAAAACATCTCTCTGTTTTAGGTCCCCATCCCTTACTAGCCTTCCTGATTCTGTTCTGGGAGAGTTCAGACCAGTATCATCGCCAAGATAGCCGGGCCAGGCAGGAAGAGGCACACCTCAGATCCAGACCCCAGCAGCGGTAGCGATTCCGGCGACGGGCGGCCTGTTAGTGCCAAGTGCCTGAAGATGGCCAGCAGCGGCGGCGGAGGTGGCGGTGGTAGTGGCGGCAGCGGCGTGGCTGGTAGTGAGACGGTGGGCCGTCGCGGTGGGGCTCAGCAGAGAGGAGGCAGCGGCAGGGAGAACGGCTCCGACGTGTCCTCCAGTAAGAAGAAGCAGAAGGACAGAGCCAACCAGGAGAGTCGAGAGGCCAAAAGGGCGGCAGCAGCAGCCGCGGCGGCAGTGGACGGCGTTATTGCAGAGGTCAAGAAAGGTAAGAAGTGTTGCATCTCATGAAACATTTGTCATTAATTTACAAACTATTTGTTGGATTTAACTGTAAAAGAACATATTAGAACAAAGCACACTGAGTAGTAGGAATCGACTGATTTGGGTTTTTCAGGGCTGATGCCGATTATTGGTATTCAAGAAAGGCCGATAACCAATATTTTGACCCGGTATACATTGCACGTAATGTGAGATAGATAACTAGCTTCTTCATTAATAAGGTGGCCGTAATTGAATATGTAAAATAGAAACAGGAGTGATTAAATTAAGGCGCTCTTGACTGAGATTGATCAGTTTGTCTCCCGCAGTTACGTCTCCTGTTCTTCTCTATTTTCTTAATGTTTCACTGCTCTGTCACTTTAATTATCCACTGAGGTCCATTACTTAAAGCATTATTCATTATTGCTTCCCAGACTCTGCTTCAGGTCAATCTGTATAGCTGCCTTCTAACTTAGCTGCTAGCCGTTAGCATAGCCTTCGCTGCTGTGACGGAAGCTAACTTCCTGGTTTGTGGGAACAGCTTGGGTTTCTTGCTCAGTTTTTGCGGTTTCTGCTTGAGAGACATTTCTGAAAGCACGGAGCGACTCTAGAAAGAAAGAGGTGGCTGCATCAGACTTGGAGTAGCGCATTTGATTTATGCTAATCAGCCAGTAAAAGTAAAGATACCGATAATCGTATAAATGCCAGACATTGGCCAGAATAATCGGTCAAGACGATAATCGGTCTATCCCTAAAAAATATAGCAGTGCACTTCTAAAAGTGTAAATTCTGGTCCTGTAGTTTGATGTAATTAACAGGCAAACACATCTAGGTAAAGATCACTATTGTGGGTGTGTTAAGGCTACAGAGTGCCAACCATTATTCTGTTGTCGTTTATTAACACGCTTATGGTATGAGTTGCTTTACATGTTGAAATCTGCACATTTTGATCTGTCAAAGCGCATTTTACACTTTTCATTTCAGTTATTCGTAATGTTCAAGTTTCATCTAATATTCATGTAATAATTAAAACAGACAAGAAGCAACCTTTTGTTATGTATTTTTCATTATCATTTCCCTGATTCCAGTTTATGCTGCTGTTTGAATTTCTGTGTGTGTGAGTTGCTTTGTACATGCTGTTCTTTTCATTTATCGTGCCGTTTGTGTTTAACTGAAAGTATTTTTTTCTGAGTTTTGCATGTGTGTGGATGCGGATTACAGCTTTCCCCTACATGGCTCCATGCCTTTCATTGAAGCGCTCGTTTGAATGCGCGTTTTTGTGAAACGGGAGAAGGTTTGCCATTCAGCGGTGGAATTGTTTTCCTCTCGGTTCATAAACACCCACACACCCACCATTTGACAGTAAGAACATGTCAACTATTCCTAGATTCAGCGTCTACTTCTAGTGGTGGAGCTCAGAAAATCCTGCTTTGTGTGTTCAAAGATGCAGGAAATGTCCTTTTCAGCTAAAGTTAAGTAGGACAAACCATCATTTTTAATCTAGCGTAAAAACAAAGGAACTGTGGGCTTTTTTTTGCCTCCACATCGAAAGGTTTAGCATGGATATTAAAGTTTTCTACATAATCTCTGTCCCTCTCTCTCACACACACACACACTGGCAAGTTAAATGAAATTCTTGCTCATTAAATTCAGTTCTATCAGGGATCAGTTCCTGTATTTACTTCCTAAATGCGTTGTGTTTTTTTTTTTATATGAAAAAAATCCATCGCCAGTTCCTGTAGGTCAAGTTTTACCGGTCTATCCCATAATTTAGATGGCTAGGTAAGTACTTTGTTGATGCAGAGGGAAGTTTTGGCATCCAGTCGTTTGTTTGACACACACCAAACAAACTGAACGCAAGAAGATAAGAATGAAGAATAAAAACACAGCAGTAGAGTGACCTTCTCGCTGTAGGAATTACTGTAGACTACAACGGGTTAGCAGAGATATGGTGATTAAAAAATACAATCAGTGCATGAATTCGGATTACTATGGATAATATAGAAGAAAAAGAGGAGAATATATAAGAATATATTTATGTTTTAGGCTTACATATGCAGTAACTGACCGTTGTAAAGTTGCACAGTGGAACTTTATCGGCTAAATCACCAACAATTTTTTGTTTCAGTTTGGTCCCTGCAGGTAGAAATGCTGATGCAAGTCTTGTCACATTCTTGATAAACCTTTTTTATCAAACAGCCCTAAGTCTGAGTACTTGCAACCAACACAAATCAGTTTAATTTATTTATTTTGTACCACAGAACTGGTTTATTAAATGCGGAGTATGAGCTCTTAAGGAGGATGAAGATGGTGTCGTAACAGTTTGAAATAAGGTTATCCAAACTCTAAATACTGGGAGGGAAACAAGTGCATCTTTCATTTAATCCACTGTTTTTTTAACAGGTGTAACATGAAGAATGCACTCGGTACCTTGATTTTAGATGACAAAAGGCGAAATAAAATGACTTTAAAAGCAGGCGTTCCTCTCCAGCTAGGTTTGTTAATTGTAAAGTAATGCTGGAGAATCGCAAAAAAGGGGAGTATGGCACGATATCTGTACCATATGCCTCTTCACAAATGTAAAATGGCTTTAAAATAATTAATTTTGACCGTTATCATGCCGTTTCTGTTGTTCTTGAACTGGCAAATGCATTGATGCTTGCTCCAGTTGAGGAGCTTTATTCTGTCTGGGTTTTTGTCTAAGGCTGACGTCTCTCACACTGTTTTTACCATGTTATCTGATATACAACTTGTCAGCGGTTG
The DNA here is from genome assembly GCA_024666655.1 of Dascyllus trimaculatus. Lineage (NCBI taxonomy): Eukaryota > Metazoa > Chordata > Actinopteri > Pomacentridae > Dascyllus > Dascyllus trimaculatus. Next base: position 32,325,367 of record CM045452.1, read on the forward strand.
CACTTTACTCTTGGTTTTGTTTTGATGTTTTTGCATGGTTTCTCCAACTACATTATCCTTGCACATGTGTTGTTGATTGCGTAGTGCTGTAATCGTTACAGAATTAGTGTCACGCCCTGATCTGGAATGTGTCATTTTGACTGCATCCACAGTTTTTGTCCGTTTATGTCTTCTCCGGTGGTAGCTGTGTTTACCGATGGTTCTCTTTCAAATAGATATAATAGAAAAGATTATTGAAAAATGGACAGAACGATATTGGAACGACTGAAATGCTGTATATATATATATTGTGGTACAGTGATACATCTTGTTATGTTGGTATTAGGTATTAGTTTTTACATAAATATGAAGGTACAGGTTTTCCGAGTTAATCGATATACATTAAATGATGTATTTTAATGGCATGTGATAGCAGAGAACCTGTCATTTATAACTAAGCTTGTTCATTAATAAGGATTACTATCACTGAAATAGGATGCTAACCAAAGAAGTGACGACGTCAGAGAACCGCAGCATGTTGGGACACACGTCTCTGTTTATTGTGACGTCAACTGAGACTGAGCAGTTGTTAACCTTTCTTTGTTCTATCTCTTACTTTGTCCAGCAGTCTGAAAGCGTCGTTAGTTAGTGTTTTCCAGATGCTGTTTTGCAGTAATCTGTTCCCCCATGACTTAGCTGTTAGCTGTTAGCTTAGCCCCTTAGGCGCTGTGAAAATGGCTGATTTCCTAGTTTGTGGTGACGGCTTGTGTTTGTTGTTGAGTCTTTGCTGGACGGACATTGCTGAGACCACAGAGTGACTACAGTCAGAGAGAGGAGGCTGCATCAGACCCAAAGTAGCACGTTTAATTCATTAATGATCGGTTAATGCAAAATAAAGGCCAAGATAGTCGATCTATCCCTAGCTAGTAGTACAAGCTTGAGAATACAACGAATTATGTGCTTTTTGGCACCAATCTGCCGAAGTTCCTGAGAAGTTCGATGCATTTTTCTGCTAAAAAAGTGTCCGTGTCATGAATGCTAACATGCCGTCCAGCGCAGTCATGAGAGCTCGCTGTGACGTGGCTCCTCTGGGAATACAACTGTGGCCAGCTGAGAGGGATTGAGTGTTGCCTGTGACCTTTCTAGGGCGATTAGGTTGGAGAGAGAGAGAGAGGGAGCGAGACCGGGTGAAGAAGTCAGTGTGGGAAAGCAGAGGCGCTCCAGTTGCCGTTAAGGACCGCATGGTTGATCCATACGTGATTTTTGTTCTTCGCCGGCTGACAGTCCAGAACCTCGCTGCGCTTCTTCTTGCAATGAGAGTTTATTTTCAGTCGCTGCCACAACTTTGAGGTCACTATGAAAAATGGTACTTTTGTTTTTCACGTTTGGGATGTTTTTGTTAACGCTATTGATTCTACCTAGAAAAGCGCGTGTGTGTGTGTGTGTGGCTTGGTCGCATGTTTTCTGAAATGCGTTTGACCGCTTGCTTTCTTGCAATTGTTTACTTGGAATAGAGTCTGTGTGGCGCAGATAAATTTAGCCGTCCCGTCTGTGATTGCTGAGTTCACTGGTTCAGTCTGGCCATGAGTTTTCTGGACTGACCCACTTGAGCACATGAGCACAGCGACATGCGAGTGTGTGTGCAGGTGTGTGTGTGTTTGCCTATAATCTCTCAGGTTAGTAATGCAGATAGAGATAAAGTCTGATTCTGTTTTTGTGCTCTGTGCGTTTTATTTTCTGCCATTCTGTGTTCTTTTTTCTTTTCCAGATGAGTTCTTTCTATTTTTAATTTTTAAAACTTGTGCGGCGTCTCAGTTGCTCAGAGCTGTGACTAATGATCACAGTGGAATGAGGAAGAGATTTATCTCCAGTCTCTGGTTTCACATTGATGTGAACGTTGCTTTGTAATCCTCAGATGTGTTTGTGGACTGGAAGCAGAATGTCAATGAGGTGACAGTCCGACTGCGCTGTGGGGAGGGTGTGCAGAGGATAGAGGACATCAACACCACCTTCACCGACACACACTGCCATGTGTGCTTCCCAGGTGAGTCCGAAACGGAAAACAAGTGTACATTTAGGTGAAGGCTTTCATCCCAAGATACTGCATGCTTGGAAATGTTTTGCCTGACCTGTATGTTTTGTTTTAATTGCAGTCTTATCATTTATGTTGAGGGCTAGTTCTGCTCTAATAGCGTGTGTTTTAATTTTCAGATGGGCGGCAATGGAGCTGCCAACTGCAGGAGGAAATTGAGGCCTCATGTAGTCGAGTCCAGTACAAGGAAAAGGGCGGATTCCTGCATCTCATCATGCACAAGAAGATTCCCTTTCACATCTGGCCTTCTCTCAAGGTACGTTTAGTCAGTTTTTCTTGACACAAGAACGTATGCTTTCTGGTTTTATGAGTGACACCTGAGTAGGATTCAAACAGGGTTCTTAACTCGGTCTGAACTTTGCTTCTGCTGCAGTCAAACAAAAAGGAGAAGGAGAAGGAGGCGGTGCCCCCAGAGACCAAAAATGACACGAAGCCCGTTGCCTTGGAATCATCTGAGAAACCCAAACTGTCCTCACCGCAGCCTCAGCCTCCATCATCACCTGCACACGGCGAGTCCAGACGCGGCGGTGGCAAAGCCGAGCGCGGCGTGAAGCGCTGCCTGAAAAACAAACCAGCGTCCGACAAGACCGCCACGGACTCCGTCGGGGCGAAAAGCGGAGCCGGGGATCCCTCGGCGGCCGCCACCAGCAAGCCTGTTACCGTCACGAGAGGCGAGCAGCAGCCTCAGGAACCCAGCGCCAAGCGCACCGTCGTGCGGCCGCCCAAGGCCACGAAGGAGGCTGCATCACCAGCCGACAGGGACGTCGCCTCTGTCAAGTCTACAGCAGCTAATGATAAACCGCCAAGCGCACACCTGCCCGCTGGTCGGAGCCCTCAGACGCAACGCAGGGACGGAGACAACCGAGCAGAAAGGCCTGGAAGCGAAACAGGATCAGGAGCAGCTGCTGCCAGCAATAGAACACAGGTGAGACTAGCTGTGACCTCATGGTTGCTAATTTAAATGCTATAACTGAGTTGCTTTCATGTAAAAAGTGTGCTTGTTTTTGCTCAGCTTCTGCTTATTTGTTGCTTCGGTTGTGTACACAAGTAAGGAAGTTTAGTGGCTGAATGTTTAGCCATGCTAGAATGTGCAGTCAGACAGCACATGTACTTAAAAACTGCAATAATCACAATTTAAAAAAGGAATTAATACACTCAGGTGTTTTAACATGCACTTGTAGTTGCATGCAACATTTTAGTTAGTAACAATTAATTCGGCCATCTATGAAAATAGATTTACTCAACTGTAGGTGATTAATGTTAAAGAGGTCCTGCACATTTCTGATAAGATAAGCCTTTAATAATCCCACAGGGGAGAAATCTGCAGCAAAGATAGTGCAAACACTTCAGGAATGTAGCATAAAAATAACCCAATATATACACAAGCACTACTTCTAAAAATATACATATCAGTGATACTGCAGATTCTTTAATGAAGAGAAAGACTGAGGGAAATATTAATATTGCACAGATTGTTTTAACATATTTTCTGGCCTGTAAACTGAGTGCTGCAGGAAAACTGGTGTTAATTTATACTTTTCTTACAAAATCTGTGCTTTGAAAACGGGTCAGTGTGCCATCTACAGATTTAAATTACTGTGAACTTTGCAAGGCCAGCGCTGACATCCATCTGAGACGCACTTATGCCTTGAGATTTATACAAAAACAAGAAAGCTAATGCTGTTTAATCGGAGGTCGGCGCCCCTTGAGTGGAAATATGTGAAGCCGGGCTCATTTTTAAAGATATGCTGATCGTGACTCATGATTCAAAGGAGCTAATGCCCAGTTTTGGCACAGTGGTTGATACTCGTGCTTTTGATGACTGTAGAAACGCAATTTGAGTGCTTTTTTTTTTTCTTTTTTCATTGCGATAGTGGTTGCAGATGGCGTGAGAGTCCCTCTGTAGCAACACAACTGATCTGGACACGAGCTCCAGCTTCAGGCTTTACCAGTAGTTTGAACTGACGCAGCTCAGAAACACCACAATTCTCCACAATTATGTCCAAAGTAGAAGATTCCGGAGGGCGAAAGTCACATAAGAGCCCTCTGTGGCCTTAATTTTTTTGTTCTTTGCAGCAACACAACACCCAGAAAAGCACCAGCGCTGTATCATCCACTGTGTTTACATGCACTTCAATAACTGGGTTACAGTCATGCTGCTCCAGTGCCCTGATTTTTTTTGTGTAAACAAGAAACCTGGTTACTGTAATCTGGGCTGGAGATAAGAGAAACTGGATTTCCCCAGGGTAGAATTCAAAAAGTATAATCCCACGTTTGGATATTATTGAATATACAACCAATGCAAAACCTCGGTGCAACATTCAGGCTCAACTTTTCCATCAGGAAGATGACAGAGAAGCAAACTTTTCCTACTCTTTGAACCCTGTGAGAACGTCAACAACAAGCGAGTATAAAACTACATAGAGCACTTTTTAAAAACTGGATTATTTCCTTAAATCGCTCAGCACTTTGATTTACTGAGACGACTGCCAGTAACGCCATCTGGCATGTGTGGGCTCTGCCTTTTCAAGTTTCCCCCAGAGCTTGGATGAGATTTGTTATTTTATCAATTGATTTGGTTTTTTAACACGCAGCAGACACCGCGGCTAATTAAAAAGTCTCCGAAAACAAGCTGAGTGTCTGTGTCGGTTGCTCACCGGCGGTCACCAGTCTCACAGTTTGTTCACTAAACAGGTTGAGTGACTCACACAACAGGTAACTGCACTTTCCCTGCCGTGTACTCAGATGTCTTTGGGGTATCTAGGGATAGAGCTATTTAGCCTTTTTTATGCTAATCATCTGTAAATTACTGATTAATTAAATGCACTACTTCAGGTCTGATCAGCCTCTTCTCTCCGTCTGTCGTCACTCTGTGGTCTCAGAAATGTCTCTCAAACAGCAAAAAACTGAACCAGAAACACAAACCATTAAGCTAGCTTCTCTCACAGTGGCTAACGTCTATGCTAACGGCTAGCGGCTAAGCTAGAAGACAGCCACAGATTAACCTGAAACAGAATCCGGAAAACAATAATTAGTTTAAGATCTGGACCTTAGTGGACAATAAAAGTGATATAACAGTGAAATATTATTAAAATAGAAGAACAGCAGGAGACAAACTGATCAATCTCACATAAACAAAGGAGATGATTTAATCCCTCCTATTTCTATTTTACATATTCAGTTATAGTCAACCTTATTAATGAAGAGGTGTAATTATCATTGACAGGTTTTCTGCTATAGCATGCTGTTAAAACATTGCATTTAATTTATATCGGTCCCAAATATTGGTCATCAGCCTTTCTTAATTACAAACAGTCGGCATCTGTGTCGGCCCTTGGAAACCCATATCGGTTGATCCCCAATCTAGTGTCACATAAGTCAGCTTTGCAAATACTTTAAAAGTACATAAAGAAGTCACTGGGATTGGGCTCTACATGGCTTTGCTTTCTCTTTGAAATGGACTGTATGCTATTACTATAGATGCGCCAAGATATTCTCTCCTGTCTTGAGGTTTTTTGGTAAAACTTCATTTCTGTTTCTTATTTAGTTGGAAGAGAAGCGAAGCCAGTCTGCAGACCGATCTGGATCAACAGTCCCCGTCAGCGATACCCAACCTGAAGCCCCCATCAGCACCAGCGACTGCCTCAAACCCGCCGGCTTCAACAAGGAAGCGGACGCTGCCTCTCCCCAAAAATCGGGAGACAGAACAGACTCTGAGCCGGAGAAGAAGCCTGTTGAGCAGGAATCGGAGCAGGATAGTCCGATCCGCCAGCAGCCTGGCTCACGTGAGGCGGCACCGGTACCGGCCGCCGGCGTGGCTGAAAAACAAAGCCAGCCAGCCGGTCTGACGCCGAAGCAGAGTAGCTGCGATGGAGAGGAGAAGCGGGACCAGTCGAAGGAAGAGCCGCTGCTGGAAATGAAGCAACAGGAAGGTCAGTTGAGACGTTGTGAGAATGCAGCGGGGTTCGACCGTCATACATGTTTGTTATTGTTGGATTTCAGTGGTGGGCCGTGCATTTCACACCTAGGCCTTCAGTGGCGTCCTACCCGAGTCAAACCACCTCCTAATACCACCATTATTATTATACAGAATGGCAGTATAACAGGACATAGCATCGCACACAGGTGTCTCATGTAGTGAGAATGAATGCTACTACTAAAGCATCAATATTACCCCAATAAAATGACAAATATATTCATTTTACTCACCAAAATCCATCCTCTTTTCTTTCCTCACGAACCCCTCTGTTGTGCAGGAAATCCGTGCGTTTCAGTTCCAACAATAAGTCCTTTTCTATCGCTATGGAGGCTAATGCTGAATGTCCGGTCGTATTTTAATTTATTCATACTTTTACGGCAAAGTTTTAGCTTGTGCAGGCCGCTGCAGATGGGAATCGCTAGCTGTGGCTTAGGCTCTCTGACCGTCCAATCAGAGGACGTGAAAATGCTGACGTCATCGTACGCCTGCCAGACAGCCCTGGGGTCACCACCTCGAAATCTGATGGGTTAAAGCAACGATTTCATTGCGATATATTTTGAGCTACAGGCGTCTGCACTTTTGATTCTGAAGGCCTCAGGGCAGATTTCTTTGATCCTGGCAACACATGATGGCTGAAATATGATTGGATAAAAGCTCTAATATAAACATACACTGCTGGAAGCACCACAGCCCAGAGACACGCCATGAAATGAAGAGAATAGACTATTGGGAATGATGTGAAAAGATTAATGGGAGAATATTCAAACACAAGTCTGTGATTCTGATAGAGTTTTAAACTTTTATTTCCATTTTGAGAACCTTTCCTCTATCTTGACCCTGGTTTTCAATTAAGAGCAGTCACTGACGCAACACACAAATGGAAAACCACCTTTGCCTTTCTTATGATTTGCTTTGTGAGTGTTGTGCCTCCACACTGACACAAAATCCACATACAAACAGTGGGTGTAGCAGTAACAGTGAGCTTGTCAACACCTGCCATCTCTTCCTGCAGCCCCGGAGCCGATGGTGAACCTGCAGTTTGTGAAGAACGATTCGTACGAGAAGGGAACGGACCTGATGGTGGTCAATGTTTACATGAAGGGCATCTGCAGGGATACAGCCAGGGTCATCTTCAGGGAACAAGACTTCACCCTCATCTTTCAGACAAGGTAGTGAATATGATTAGACCGCCAGTAATATACAGTAATGATTCCATTTTTAACCTCTTCAACCAACAACCACTGATGTCTTTGTCGTCCTTTCGCAGTGACGCCAACTTTCTGCGGCTTCACTCAGACTGCGGACCGAACACAGTCTTCAAGTGGCAAGTCAAACTCAGGTGAGTGTTGGAATCGCAGTTTTTATGTTCTCGAATCAGAAAACGTGGCGTTTAAAAGAGCAGCTGGAGAAGGGGCAGAGTTAGCATGTTGTTCCCGTTTTGGTGCGTGGGCCTAACTGTAGAAGTACACTGAATTGATTCGTTCCAGGAAACCTTGCCAACTAATTGGAGCCGTTATTTGAGCCTCATGAGCCATGAATAAACAAAGCGAGTGCCAAAGCGCTAGTGCCGCATCAGGTCAAACTCATAGAGTAGATAAGGTAGTAGTTCTAAGTAGTTATAAACACTGTTCACTATGTGCCAAAGTGTTCCTTTAATAAATACTTGGCATAAAAGCAAGAGGTGTGAAGGTATAAAGACTGTTGGGCTTCCAGGGAGTCGACATTGCTTGTCTATAACATCATAATATCCTTAAACTTCAGCGCGGATGTTCAACCACTGATTGATTTTCATCCTTTAACCTCTATGTAATCTGTAATATTTTCCCCCGTGTGCTTCAGGAACCTGATCCAGCCTGAGCAGTGCAGCTACTCCTTCACCCCGTCCCGCCTGGACATCACCCTGAAGAAGAGGCACAGTCAGCGCTGGGGGGGTCTGGAGGCTCCGGCCACACAAGGTCTGCTGCCATGGTTCTACTTGTCAACCCTCTGACTTTACTGAACAGGCTTTCGGTCACAAACTGAGCACATGGGTCATGGATTCACATGGCTCTGCCCCATCTTTTTGCAGAGAAGGACAGACGTAGAAAGCAGAGGCAAAGGCAAGAATCACAGCTTAGAACTGGTTTCCAGTGGCAGCACACTCATGGGTTGTAATCATCCAGTTATTAAGGCTGCATGACAGGAACAGCAGTTAAACATTTCATAACGAATATTATCTTTTGGACACCAGTTTATCATGCAGCTCTCGTGTTTGGTGCTTGAGAGCGAGGCGAATTTATGTGTCTTATTCAGGCACATCTCAGTAACAGGAATTTGAACTCTGTAACTGAGCCAGTAAGTAGATATGTGTGCTAATCTATATGTAACTGAGGGATTGTATGACTCAAGGTTTGGTGCCCTTGAAAATGGGACTAGGGATGATTTGGGTTTAATTTACGGGTTTGTAATTTCATGAGTGTGTTTTAGGGTGGTTTCTAGGCGCAGCAGTCCAGCTTGGTGCTTCCGTGTGTCTTCAATGGTCCAAAAGCCCAACAAAAATCAATTTACAGTAATGCGAAACTCTGGAAAACAGCAAATCTGTTACATTAGAGAAGCTGTAGATAGTTTGGCAGGATTATTCAGCTATCAGAGAAGCTGCTGATCAGTTTTCTGTCAGCTGACTGGTGGCTGCAGCTCTACAAACTGCAGGTTAACCAAGAGCCAAAGAACATGAGTTTCCAATGATGTAAAACGTTGAAAAGCCTTAAAACCTTACATTAGAGAATCTGTAGAATGCTTGGCACTTTTGCAGATAAAAATAATGATGCTGATCAGTTTTCTGCAAGTTGACTGATGGCTGCAGATCTTTTTTGTTTCCATGCCTATAAAAGAAACTATTCTTCCACAGAAATTGCTTGTTTTCCTATAATCAGACCCAGGTATTCAAAGGGTTTTGCATGTTGTGACATGTGACATACCACAGGTTTTTGCTATTCATGTCCTGTAGATTAGATTAGATTATACTTTATTAATCCCACAACGGGGAAATTTCATTGTTACAGCAGCAGAGAAAAAGCAGAAAAACACACAACATGCCCTATACATAAAAAACAAAATAAACAATCTACTATAAAGAAACATTTTAAATATACAATAAGATACAATAATAAGTGAGGTATGAATATGAAAGTAATAATGTACTGTTCATTTTCTCCCTGTTGACTCATATCTTCTAACCACAACCTCCATCCTCCTCTGTTTAAGGTGCAGTGGGTGGCGCCAAGGTCGCTGTGCCCTCCGGTCCCGCCTGCATGGAGAAGAGTCAGCCAGGCAGCAGCCAGCACAGCCTCCCGGCCAAAGAGGAGCCTCCGAGGGTCGGGGAGGAGAAGCCCAAGGCCCCTAAGGCTTCACCCAGAGTGGAGGACGGCGGTCTGGACACTGTGGCTCCTCGCACCGTCTCTGAGCACGTCGCCATCACCAAGCCGGAGCCCACTGTTACCACGGTGAGTCTTATTTTGGTGTTTGCGATTTTCTTGATAGCTGTTCATTAATGTGTGGATGGTGGTTGGACCAAACACAGAAGATAAACAGAAGTAAATGCTTAATGTTTCTCCAGCCGAAACCTACCTGCATGGTCCAGCCCATGACCCACGCACCGCCTGCCAGCAACGAGCGCCACGAGGAAGAGGAAGAGAAGAAGGTGTGTCTGCCTGGTTTCACGGGATTGGTCAACCTGGGCAACACCTGCTTCATGAACAGCGTCATCCAGTCCCTGTCTAACACCAGAGAACTCAGGGATTACTTTCACGGTAAATACTGATTTTTACCACCTTCTTAGCCCTTAAACTTAATGAAAACATGTATATTTCATTACCACTCTTGCGGACCACAGGCGTAATTATGTTTAATGTTTTTATACTGTGGACATAAACAGGGGTCTGTTTTGTTGCTGAGAAGTTTTTTATTGCAGCTTGGCTACACAGATTTGGCCCACAGGGGCAGGTTTTAATTAGGGCTCAGTAGCTTCCACTGGATTTATCTGCATAAGCCAGAAATACTGTAGTTTCTGCAGTTTAAGCGTTTAAAGACACCCAAAATAATTGCTGGAAAATCTGGGTCACCTCGTTCTTTGAACATGATGGCCTACGGTTGGTAGAAAATTAATTTAGAGGGGGATAGACAATAGCTGATAAAAGTAAAGGGGGTTAGGAATGTGTATTTTTTATGCTCAACATTGCCGTGACCAGCAGCTAAAGGGACAATTTCTTCAACACGCACTGTGGCCTGTACGTTTATAGTGCTTTGAAGTGCTTTTAGCCACTGTGTCAATCGTATTCATCCACACGAAGATCACGTCGGTCAAGTTCTGCTACGATGATTTCTTTGAGTCTCCGTCCATTTCTATCTCCATGTGAAGTGTGTGGTTGATGTCTGCTTCCATTCCCTTTTGCCAGATCGAGCGTTTGAGGCGGAGATCAATTGCAATAATCCGCTGGGAACGGGAGGGAGACTCGCCATTGGCTTTGCTGTGCTGCTCAGGGCCCTCTGGAAGGGAACACATCACGCCTTCCAACCCTCCAAACTCAAGGTACGCAAGCACACCCCTGAGATTTACTGTCTATTAAATGCATACTGCACAGTTCATGTACTTATCATTTTATAATTGGTGTATTCATTTCCTCTTTCTGTTGGCTTGCAGGCGATTGTGGCGAGTAAAGCGAGTCAGTTTACAGGTTACGCCCAGCACGACGCCCAGGAGTTCATGGCGTTCCTGCTGGATGGACTCCACGAGGACTTGAACCGCATCCAGAATAAACCTTACACGGAGACGGTCGACTCTGACGGACGTCTGGATGAAGTAGGTGTTTTTTCTGACCTGTTGGGTGTCTTGAAATGGGCTGAGGGCTGTGCTATGAAGCTAGAGTAGTGGGTTAGACAGGTATGTTGAGCCTAAAGTCAGAGTTATCCGTGTCACAAAGGCTTTTAACCTGCTAGATCTCCATGGTAACTGATGTTTCAGAGCTAACCTGGGTCTGTTAAGAGTTTCGGATTTAAGTGTCTTTCTTTGACCAAATCATCTCCTTATGATTCTCCACGAAAGATGCAGATTCTCAGCTGAGGGAAAATGTTCTGCAAACTTATTGATCTGTACGTCACTAAAACCACTCAGTGAAGCAGTTACACTATCACATACTTAATGCATCATGTTGCCATGGAAACCCGACATGTATTGAGCTGGTGATGCAGAAATCACATGAATATGCTTTTATGCTTGGTCCATTTACTCTGCTGGTAGATAACTGTTTATGCAGCTGATTATTCTGCTGGCATTTATTACAGAGAACATTCAGTCAGTAACATTAACTTCAATTTGATTTGGCCACAAATTAAAGTGATTTCCTGTATTATGGAACAGTGTCGGACCTAAATGCACTTGCGTATAATATCATGTTTAAATGTATGAAGTTTAACAGCTGTAATATTCAACTGCATTGATCAGTAAAATACATACAATGATCAGCCACAACATCCTGACCACTGACAGGTGAAGTGAATATCATTGATCATATTGGTACTATGTGGTGTTCTGATGGAAAACCTTGATCAGACTTAGACACCCAAATAAACATTGTCCCACAACAAACACACTCCCTCATGCTGATGGAAATCCCAAATGTCACTGGAGGAAAATGCACCCCACCACATGGAAACAACATCAACCAATCAGGAACATGTTGAGGAACATGACAATGGTCCAACATGTTGATGTGACCTCCAGACTTCCTACAGCCCATTGTGATCAAGCATCAACAGGATGCAGTGGAACAAGTTGGATTGACAGAGGCCCCACTGCACAAGCCAGAGTAGCCAAAGGATCCAGTGGTTCCAGACCCCATAGGACACCCTGAGAGGTCCTCTGGTCCATGTCCAATGGTTCAGAGCATTTAGACCACATAAGGGGGTCCAACACGATATTAGGGGGGTGGTCATGATGTTATGTCTGATCGGTGTATATCAACACACATCATTCGCAGTAGCAGTGACTTTTAGCGTCGTAAGTTTTTATTTTCCTCGTTGTTTTCCATTAAAACAACCTGTTGACTGAAGAAGCTGCACGATTGTGTGATGTGATGTGATTGATGTGAGTTTAAAGCAGAAAACCTGAGTTAACAAGGAAAGTTTAAAACAGCCTTCGTAATGCTCGTTATCTCTGACTGGGGTTTTAGTTTTATCGAGCCGACTCACACAAAGAAAGACTGGATATGTCCGACTTGCTTCATATAATTAGATTGTAATTTCTGCTATGTAGGAACATAAAATGCTGCTCGAATCTACTCTTGTCCTGATGTTGTGTTTTGTCTGTTGGTGCAGGTCGTGGCAGAAGAGGCCTGGCAGAGGCACAAGATGAGAAATGACTCCTTTATTGTGGACCTCTTCCAAGGCCAGTTTAAATCCAAGCTCGTGTGCCCCACGTGCTCCAAGGTAACACACACACACACACACACACACCACAAGAAACGGCACTAAAGTAAGTGCTGTCTTTCACCTTACGTTAACCTCTATGTCTTTGTTTTCAGGTGTCTATCACCTTTGACCCCTTCCTCTACCTGCCCGTCCCGTTGCCCCAGAAACAAAAGGTGCTCTCAGTTTTCTACTTTGCGAAGGAACCTCATAAAAAACCCATCAAGGTAAGATAGTATAAGCTGTTTCTCGTCTTGTGTTATACTGACGGCGTTAACCCTCTCAGCTTCAGGGTGTTTTTTTATTTGCTTCTTTCACATTTTTCCCCACTGTGGGCTCATTTTTACCGCAATATAAAGTCCTTTATTTCTATGGAAGCAGCAGAAAGAGCACAAACATGTTTTTCATGCAGCGTGACAAAGTTATCACACTTTAAACCATAAAAGAAGAAAACACAAAAGCTTTCTTTCTTTGAATTTTTGTTTTACGAAAATGGAAACACCTTGAATCAACCCGTTCAACATTTTTCCAGGGTGTTACAAATACCTTGCTTGACATGCTACAGACATTAACTACCTTCATTTTAATTAGCTTCCATACTTACCTCCTGTCTTCTCCATGTAAACACTGCCTGCAGTTCAGCCGAAAAGTCCCTGAATTTTTATCATGTGTCTGTTGATTACGGCTGAGTCTGTCGTGGCTTTTCGGTTGCGCTGCGGAGCGAAGAATTTTTAGTTTTTTTACAGAACCTGGTGCAGCCGCTGTGTTTTTGGCGAATTTTTAAATGTAGAATTCCCGAATATCCGAATATTTGTTCGTTGTGGTGGTATTCAAATAATAATTTTGATATTTGAATATCCGTGCGCGCTGCCGCCGTGCCGAGCCTTTCCGAGGCTGCAATACGCTGAGCGTCACCGAACGCTGCCAAGTGTTGCCGAGGCTGTAGTATACCGCCGAGCCTTGCCGAGCCTTGCCGAGGCTGCAGTACGCCGAGCGTCACCAAATGCTGCCAAGTGTTGCCGAGGCTGCAGTACGCCGAGCGTCACCAAATGCTGCCAAGTGTTGCCGAGGCTGTAGTATGCCACCGAGCGCCGCCGAGCGTTGCTGAGGCTCTAGTACGCCGCCGAGCGCTGCCGAGCATTGCCGAGGCTGTAGTACGCCGCCAAGGCTGTAGAACGCCGCGGTGGTTCTAGTACGTGGACCTGCCAACTCCCCCCCAGCCCCAACTCCCACCCCTGGACCAACACTGCGGCACAAACCGAACATTCGAACATTCGGCGAATATTGGATCCGAATATCCGAAGCACAGATATCGCTATTCGGACCAGCCCGAGTGATTTCGATAAAATATCAGGATTTTAAGTTTAGATTTGGTTACAGTTTCTGACGGAACAGCATGTCAGATGAGTAGTTCAAGGCCTGCTGGAGAGTTGAAAATGCTAAGATTGTACTTTTGTAATGTCTGGCTCTGACAAATGTTTTCTAAATTGTCATTGTGGCAGCTTTTTAAAAGAATGACATGCCTTTCAAACCTGGAGACAGGTTTTAATGGTTAGAGTTAATTACCAATATAATGCAGGAATATTGCTACGATTTGTGAAAATGTAAAGCTATCTACTGTGTGACCGCTTCTTTAATGTGCTTTTGTTTGTATGTGTGTCTCAGTTTTTGGTGAGTGTGAGCAAGGAGAACTCCAGCACTGCTGAAGTCCTCGAATCCATCTCCAGGAGCGTGAGGGTCAAACCGGAGAACCTCAGACTGGCAGAGGTCAGATATTTCAAATTAGTCAAGGTTTCACACTCTGTACGGTACGAAGCAGTGCTGGTACCTGGATACTGTTGGCTTCCACATAGCAGAAATAAGAATTACTAGAAGTGGCTCGCTCAAGGACACAAAGACAAAACCTTTTCTAAATTTCTTCCAGGTGGGGAAGAACCGCTTCCAGCGCATGTTCCTGCCGTCCCATTCCCTGGACACGGTGTCCTCCTCTGACATGTTGTTCTGCTTTGAGGTGCTTTCCAAAGACCTGGCCAAAGAGAGAGTGGTATTGCTCAGAGTGCAGCAGGTAAAAATATCCTAATTTTACATTTCTACTTCATGTTAAATACATCAGTGTATGTAGATATTAAATATGGATCCCCTGTTTGCCCTTCAGAAACTCCAGGTTCCCAACATCCCCATCTCAAAGTGTGCTGCCTGCCTAAAGCCTCCAGTGTCTGAGGAAGACAAGCTGAAGCGCTGCACTCGGTGCTATCGTGTGGGCTACTGCAACCAGTGAGTTTCCCTCCAAAACGTTGCCTTAACGGTGTTAGAGAGCAAATCCATTGAACTCATCTTTTGTTTTGCTCTTCCCAGAGTTTGTCAGAGGACCCACTGGCCCAACCACAAGGGTCTCTGTCGACCCAACACAGAGAACGTGGGTTTGCCTTTCTTGGTCAGCGTGCCGGAGTCTCGACTCTCCTATTCCCGCCTCAGCCAGCTACTAGAGGGTTACTCCAGGTACGCGGTCTTTGCTTTGTTGGTGCTCATTGTTGTTTTAGTGAAGCATTGAAACATAAATTTAGAAGACAACTAACTCGTACAACTGCAGTAATAATCAGACCAGCACTCTGTGTTTTGATTGTTTTTTCATCCATGCCAGCAACACAGATGGACGAATGAGTGTCCAGAAAAATGTTACCAAGCGAGCACACGAGCGATTAAACCTGAGTCTCGTTATTCTATCTGTTAAGAGGCAAACTTTACTATTCCATGGCATTAAATTATGGAAATGTCTGGCTGAGGTTCACCTGTGCTCACAACTGCTATTAGTGAGAGTCATTCCGTGCCAACTCACCTAGGGCCTCCCCGTGGAGCTCATGGATTTACGTGAAATAGATCGGGCAAAACCTTCTACCTGAACCTTTGAATCCCACCGCTCTACTCCAAACACTTCAGCGATTATTTTAAAGCATCTTTAAAGCCTCATCAGTTGATTATTGTTCACAGGATTTGACTAATTTTTTAACTGAATATCCAGAAACCTCAAGAAAACTTGTAATCATGTGAATAGCTTATGCTGTTTTTCTTTAAGAGAAATTAAAATAATAGTTTTCAGTGGCTTTAATATCACATTTGGTGGCTTTCGTCGCTTGTCTTTTAAGGAATGACCCGAAAGCCTCTTTGGCAAACATGAGTGTTCATAATCCATCACTGATGCAGCCTGTAAGAACAGAAAACACCCTCTGCCTTCGCATAATTACTTCTGACTCCACTCCATCTCACACAGGTGCCAAACATTATGCAAGCGCTGTTTCTCTTTCCAGAACGTGCCTTATTAAATCCATAAAAACCCGCACACAAAAATAGCCCACTACACAAACACACAGCGAGCTATTTGTTCCTGTTAAGTTTATTTTAAATGAAGAGAAAAGCCCAAAACCAGACTCACCGTTGCACCTCCTGTTACTTTGACCTCCTCAACGCCTTTCTCTGTGCAGGTTTTCCGTCAATGTGTTCCAGCCTCCTTTCCAGTCAGGCAGGACGTCCCCTGAAACCCCCCAGTCCAGGGTCGACCTCCCTCCGATGCCAGCAGGTTCTCCAGAGGGGCCCGGTTCGGGGGATGAAGCCGTGGGCGGCAGCAGTACGGCAGGAGCAGGTGACGCGGAGCTGGAGAGCCCCTCCCAGCTGCCTGAATCCCAGGCAGAGTACGCTCAGGCCTCAGCAGTCGGAGAGTCGGATTCAGTCTCCTCCTCCCAGGCGTCCATCTCCACCACCCGGACTACAGACTCAGGATTCTCTGAGCCCATCTCCTCCACTTCTTGCTGCTCTCTGGACCCTCATGCTGAAAAAGAGACTTCCTGTGAGAAGGCAGTGCGACCTGAAGGTAAAAACACAACAGACAGATGCTCCAGTACTTCTGTAATTGTTGTTTTTTTTGCAAATGCATCCTCTCATTTCTTTTCCTTGTCACTTTTTGCAGCTGCGGTAACAGGGTACCAGCACCCAAGTGAATCAGCATCAGGTCATGCCAGTCAGTTCTACATCGCTGTGCTGGACTCCAACAACAAGGAGCAAAGGCTGGATGAGAAAGGTACAAGCAGAAATGTATTAAGTCGTGAAATTTAGTCCATATTTAGTGGATTTTGTAAATGTTCTGTCTTTGTTGAGACTGTCACAGAGGTGGTGAAAATAGTAGTTTGTGGTGTTTTATTTCTTTAAATTGCAATGTGTAGTTTAAGCTTTTGTTAAACCTGAAAAAGGAAGTGAAATTCAGCACGCCTACATTGTTTTTTCCCTGCAGAGGATGCACTGGCGGACCTCCCTGAAGACGCGACGCTGGAGCTGGTGTGGAAGAACAACGAGCGTCTGAAGGAGTACGTTCTGGTGAGCTCCAAGGAGCTGGAGTACGAGGAGGATCCCGGTTCTCTGAGCGAGACCGCCAGGGCAGGACACTTCACCCTGGAGCAGTGCCTCAACCTCTTCACCAAGCCAGAGGTGCTGGCGCCAGAGGAGGCCTGGTAGGAGCCTTTATTTGATTGGATTCCCTAAAATAATACAGCGTCGTTCTTAATTCCCAAGATAATTCATCCACTCCAAACACTGGAGCCTTACTGACAGACATGTGGTTGCAGGTCTGGTTAGACGTGCTATTGGTCCTCCTCCTTGACTGGAGAACAGAGAAATGTAAATCACTGATCTAAATCTGAGCTGTGTTTCTTTCAGGTACTGTCCAAAGTGCCAGCAGCACCGCGAGGCCTCCAAGCAGCTGTTGCTGTGGCGTTTGCCCAACGTCTTGATCATCCAGCTCAAGCGCTTCTCCTTCAGGAGCTTCATCTGGAGGGACAAGATCAACGACATGGTCGACTTCCCCGTCAGGTAAACACAGCGGCGTTGTGGTACGCTCTTGTGCGTGCATTTTTAGCTGAGTGGTACTCCTACATAGTTCAATGTGGTTATTTATCACCTGGGTCATTCCGTGTCAACTCAGCGAAGGTGGTTCTTTGACCATCTCAGAATCTGTAGGAATGATCTTTGGCATCTGAAGCTGACACCTGCTCATTTTCTTTAGCTGAAATTCACTCAATGGAAGTTTCCAATAAATCTCCACAAGTTGGACATTGAACGAGATGCCGCTTTCAGACGGCCATATCTCTTGACGTATAAGTCCTAGAGTCTTTAAATGTTCAGGAGATGTTCAAAAGTTTCTGGCAATTGGAGAGAATGAAGCAAATTCTGGCAATCAAGACTCAGTCTTTTGCTTAAGACGTACAGCAGATGAGTAGACACAAGTATAGAAAATGCGGCTCCGGCCGCTTCCACTTGAGCTGGTCGGTCGCTGATTGATCGGTGGTGATGGAAGCCAGCCAGAACCTTTGGTCCCACACGGTGAGTGTTTACTGGAAACGACCGTCAGAGAACCGGTGACAGTCTGTAGGATTACCGTAACATCATCATCAGTTTCCCAGTAGGTAGGCAGCTGGACGTCCTCGGTGTCGGTGTGTTTAAAATACGTCAAAGTTTTTCCCAAGTGGGCGTTTCAAGTGGATCACTGCGTCGCTAGTTCCAGTATCGGACACGGCTGTAGAAGCTCCTCTAGATGGAAGGTTTAAGAGTGGAGGAAGGGTTTATAAGAGTGTGGGGAGGGTTAATAACAGTGTAGGAAGGGTTAACAAAGCCTTAAAATGTATAGAAATAAATATAAGGTCGCTATTTCGCAAATTTCGTCTACTGCGGGGCCTTCTGGAACCTAACCCCCACAATAGACGAGGGATCACTGTGTGTCATGTGTTAGTTGTCCATTCACCAGAAGCTTCTAAACGTGCATTTGAAGACTCCAGGACTTATACTTCAAGAGATACGGACATCTGAAAGTTGCATCTCGTTCAATTTCCAACTTGCGGAGATTTATTGGAAACTTCCACTAGGTGAAAAATTCTGACGATGTTGGAATTTCAGCTGGAAAAAATGGGCAGATGTCAGGTTCAGATGCCAAAGATCATCCCTACAAAGTTTCAAGAGATTCTGAGGTGGTCAAGCAACTGAGCTCCCCTAATCTGGCTGAGTTGACACGGAATAGGCCATCCGTAACATCGGCCTCAAACCGGATCTTTTCTTTTCAGGAATCTCGATCTGAGTAAGTTCTGCATTGGCCAGAAGGACGAGATGCAGCAGCCTCCCATCTATGACCTGTACGCGGTCATCAACCATTATGGAGGAATGATCGGAGGCCACTACACCGCCTACGCTCGCCTGCCGAGCGACAAGAACAGCCAGCGCAGTGATGTCGGTGAGTACGGTGTATACAAATGTAAAAAAGGAGGATCAAGGAATGATCTAACTATGGAGAAAGTTACTGAAATCAGCCTTGAGGTAAACCAACCCCACATCAGTGAGATTTACACTGATGTTTTCCTCTCTTTTCCATCTCCTCTGCTACAATCCCCGTCTCTCAGGCTGGCGTCTGTTCGACGACAGCACGGTGACGATGGTGGAGGAGAGTCAGGTGGTGACGCGCTACGCCTACGTCCTGTTCTACCGCCGCCGAAACTCCCCGGTGGAGAGGCCGCCGCGCTTCCTCCGGCCCGTGGGAGCCGAGTCGCCCACGGCTGCAGGAGCTACTGCCAGCCAGGTGAGGAAAACGCAGTAACAAGAAGCCGAGGGTGGTGTCTGTCAAAGGGATTATTGCAATGTGGTTGCAGAGGTTTAGATTTTAGCCACGGCTATAATTTACCTTTGCAAACCATCTTTTTTTTAACATTCTGAATGAGAAATTTCAAGGATTTCACACCAGACCTACGTCCTGTTCGTGGTAATCAAAATCCAATTTAACAGGTCCATTAAACTGGTTAAAGGTCTTTAAAATGACAAGTGTTGCAGTAATGTCGTAGCTCCAGAATCACAGTCAATACAATGAATGTGTTGCTCACCGGTGATAATTTACTCATCAAGATAGCACAATCTGTTTTCCCATTACAGTGAAAGTGACATCAACTGTGTTTATTCCAATGTTTGTACCTTGTAAGTTGTTGACACGTGATCCGCCGTTCATTGGGTTTAGGAAACTGATATCAGCCGCTAATGAGGAATTAGCAGTGTTTGCTGGGTCCTCGGGGTGAAGCCTGTGTGTTAAATACATCTGAGGACAGATGACTCTCCTATTAGCCTTGACAGCAGCTCTGAGGTTGTTAATAACGTGCAGCCCAGTGGGTTCATAATGGGAAGATCCATCACCGAGATGGTCTGTTAATCTAAACTCAACAAAGCTCAGCTGTCAGGAAGGATTAGCATCTTGTTATCCCCGTTTCTGTTTGGGTTTTAGCAGCTTCATTTAAGTGTGCTGCCTTTTTAAAAGCATGTATCTCTGGTATTTTGCACTCTACTTTAAAAAAACCTCACGGTCATATAAAGCAATCTGCACCCGGTGGATGACTTAAAAGCAAAGGAGACAAATTATTTGCTCGTGTGTCCTGAGTTATTGATTTTAGTCAAAGTGGGAGAACATTTAAAAAGCTTGGTTCTTGGTGTCCCTCCTCTCTGACATTATAAAAATTACCCTGTGGAGTTTCATTTTTAACAAATGTTATGTTTGCGTTCAGGGTTTCTTACCAAATAGATTGTGTGCAACCTTCAGGGTCTCGCAGGCATGTTGGAGCATATTCCTTCCTCATAAACGTTTGCAAAACAATTTTTTAAAAGGAAAATCTGCATGGCTTGATCGCTTTCTGTGTTGGTCAGTTGGTTGATCAGCGGAACAGCGTTGTTGCCTGTATGTGTGCAAACAAAACAAAGGTTAAAAAAACGGCTCGGTAGCACCACAAGAAGTCAGAAACTCCACAGGGTGCCTTTGAAACAAAGCTGTACTTTGTTTTTAATCACAAAGGCTGTGTGATGTGATTTAAAGAGTGTGTGTGGAACGCTTGAATTTAAAAACCCATGTTCACATCAATTTTAATGTGACTGTGTTTCATTCGAACATGTATGTTGTACTCTGTGTTGTTTACAGCACAGTAAAATGCTTTTTATTTCCTCACCTGTGTTTAGTTCTAAATTGAATGCACGCCTGTCCATGTGGTTTTTGAAGCCGACCCTGTCAGGCTGTCTCAGTTTGTTCATGAACTACCAGTAGAAAATGTCAGATCACCAGGTAGACGTGTTTAGAGTTTCTGATTGTAATCGTAGTATTTGTTAGACCACGCCTTTTCCCAGAAGCTGACACCGGTTTCCGCCAATCGCAGGCCTCTCTAATATGGCGGGAACTAGAGGAGGAAGAGGAGGGTCTGGACAAAGGGCCTCGGGGACTGTTTCGCTCTGCGCTGCGAAGGCGACAGACGAACAGGGACGAGGAAGACGAAGACAGAGCCGAAGGGCCGGCGCGACGCCACCGCAGGCAGAGGATGTCGGACTATCCCGACGACGACTGCGTTCGATATTTTGTCCTGGGGACTCTGACCGCTGTGCTCGCTCTCTTCGTCAACCTGGTCTACCCTCTGTTTTACAAAGCCAGCTGGACCTGAGCGGCGGCCGGTTGGTTGGTTGGTTGGTTGGTTGGTTGGTGACCTGCTGAGCTCAGAAATCAACAAGTAATGAATGTTAGGTTGTTCAAGCAAGAAGAGGTATGAGGGTGCCTCACCTGGAAACAAGGGGCACAACTATAAGCAATAAAGCCTGATATCAGAGAAAAGTAAAATGTTGGAAGCAGTTAAAAAAAAAGGGAGAGAACAACTTGGAGCTGCTGGATAATACATCCGTCCATAGTCGAGGTGGCAGAAGCAGCCAAACTGTTGCTTCATGAACCTCACTCACTCAGAAGTCTTTCTTTAAAACTATGCCTCAGCCTGCTAATGATCTTATTGGAGTAGCAGCTTGACAACTGTTGGTACCCAGTTAGTTGTAGAGTTCCCTAAACAAGGTGGTTCATCAGGATGTGGATCAAGCAGATCAAGAGATCGACGGTTCATTCAAACCTGACTGAGCTCGTCAGACAAACACATGTCCGGGTCTTAGCTGTTGTTGTTTTCTGGATAAAGTATTTTCTTAATGTCCTGTAAAATGTACTATTGAGTACCAAAAGTATAATATATATAACATCACAATTTTAGTGTGTTGAATAAGTAGAAGTTGGTGAGTGAGGTCCATGAAGCAGCAACACGCCAGCTTGAAGCTTTCCTTTTTTTTCTTTGGCTGTGTCTGAAATCATCCACTCCTTCCCTCCTCCTCATCTATAAACCTCTATATAATGAACCATGTAGGAGCTCCTCAGCTAAACCAACACTGTCAGACTCTACTCGTGTCTCGGCACGATTAATTACATCACTGCTGTCGCTGAATTAAAACCAATCAGATCGATGGCGGCTATGGTAGTGAACCAACCGGCATTTTAGTGATAAATTCATCTTACACTAAGCGTATACTCCAAAACTAATGAATTAAAATAAGCTTTTCTCTTTGTTTGTGTTGTGATGCATCGCTCTGCTTCCATTAAACATATCATTTTAACATTTTTGCGCCATAACTCATGAATTTATCTCGTGCTTGCTGTCATCTCAACAATCTACACGTATAGGAAAGATGTACTCTGTAGAAAATGCGACTAAACATTATAAAATACATCTCAACTTATAAATTAGCTGTTAGAAATCTGTTAACATGCCACCAGTCCTCTCTCGTCCATCTGTCATTCTCTTTTGACGCAATGCATGATGGTACACGCTGCTTGTTTTTTGATCATCACTACTTTTCCTGGTGCATTATGGGATATTGAGTGCCCTATAGAGGGTGTAACAGTTGTAACTTAACATTCGGACAGAACCACTACAGAGTGTGTGGTGACTCTTTCAGACACAGCCATAGATTGCTTCAAACAAGAGTTTTTGTGGACCCTCATAAAAGGCCCAAAATGAGAGTAAAGCTCCTTGTTTCCGGTTGAAGTGTCCTCGTATTTACCTTCTTAAATAATTACACTCTTCTTACATAAGAACTGAGCCAGCTGCTGGTCTCCAGCTCACTCTACGCAGCACTACAACTACTTAAAGTGTGTAACTTTACAAGGCTGAACCCTTTAAAATCCATTTAGCATTGTTCATGCACCACATTGTCCTTATGCTGCTTTACCCCCCAGTGTGTGTCCACATTTCAAAAGGTATTTTTTTGGTAATAATTCAGCTGAATCGATCATTCTTGGCTTTCAAACAGCTGTTTAGCTAAACGAAGAAGCAGGAAGACTGTGAGATGAGGTCAAAAGCTCGGGACAGAGATCATAATTGGAGCCTTTTATTTGAGATTTCTGTGCAGTCATCTACTACAGAGGTCTGCAACTTTTTTGCATCACGGACCGGTTTTAAGCAAGACAATTTTCTACGGACAGTGACCAGTCCGTAGAAAATTGTTTTGCTTGAAACCAGGGCCTGTCAAGAAGCATCCCCACATGATGCTGCCCCCACCATGCTTCACATCACGATGCTGCCCCCACCATGGTTCACGTTATGTTGCTGCCCCCACCATGCTTTACATCATGATGCTGCCCCCACCATGCTTCACGTCATGATGCTGCCCCCACCATGCTTCACATCACGATGCTGCCCCCACCATGCTTCACGTCATGATGCTGCCCCCACCATGCTTCATGTCACGATGCTGCCCCCATCATGCTTCATGTCACGATGTTGCCCCCACCATGCTTCATGTCACGATGCTGCCCCCACCATGCTTCACATCATGATGCTGCCACCACCATGCGTCACGTCATGATGCTGCCCCCACCATGCTTCACATCATGATGCTGCCCCCACCATGCTTCATGTCATGATGCTGCCACCACCATGCTTCACATCATGATGCTGCCCCCACCATGTTTCACATCATGATGCTGCCACCACCATGCTTCACGTCATGATGCTGCCACCACCATGCTTCACGTCATGATGCTGCCACCACCATGCTTCATGTCATGATGCTGCCCCCACCATGTTTCACATCATGATGCTGCCCCCACCATGTTTCATGTCACGATGCTGCCCCCACCATGCTTCACATCATGATGCTGCCCCCACCATGCTTTATATCATGATGCTGCCACCACCATGCTTCACATTATGATGCTGCCACCACCATGCTTCACATTATGATGCTGCCCCCACCATGCTTTATATCATGATGCTGCCACCATGCTTCACATCATGATGCTGCCACCACCGTGCTTCATGTCATCGGACCGTTCATCGAGCGAGATGAAGGTCCTGTGGTTGCAAAGGGTGCAGACCGCTGGGTTAGATTGACGTGACGGGATGACAATCTAGTCATTTTCCAAAATAAAACACCCTGCAGACTCCGCCGAAATAAAACAAAATGTTTTTATCCTTTCTGTGCGGCTCGGTACCGGTCCGAGGCCCGGTGGTTGGGGACTGCTGATCTATGATATGACCAAATTGCCAAAAGAAACCTTGTCCAGAGAAGCACACGAAGCTTTCGTTTTAGCTGCACTACACACTAAAGACGATAAGGATTCCTGCAGGACAAATGCAAGCTGTTCAGCTGTGTGTATTTGTTTTAATTATTTCATTATTTTTTGTGTGACCTGCTGCCTTTTCCATGTCCTCAAATAGAAAAACTGAATTTCCACAGCCTTAAAATTTGCCGTTTCTGCCCGGCCACCGTTATGTTTCCTTAAACGTCCTGTGTGAACAACCTGTGCTGCATTTCACTGTAATTAGATTGTTTTTCATTTTCTGTCGTATTCCCCAGTTCTTGTCATCGATGTGTGTTTTAGTTGTGTTTTTATTTAACATATTCAAGCCATATTCAAATTGAGGATTTTAGATTCTCAGGATTAATTGTAGTTTGTTTGTTTTTTTAATCCGACAAAATAAGATGTGAAATTTACTGACGATGCAACCAAGAAGCTAAGAATTACCTTCCACTTCTGAATGTAAACTAGATTATGGATATTTTTAAAGCTCTTAAATGTTCAATTTAAATTCAGCAACGTGAGTTAAAGTGTTTCCATGTTGAGATTTTCACAAACCCAAAAGATGCTCCCTTCTTAATTCCACTCGGCGCTAAGAATCTGGATGATTTCATTCCGTTATTAACTCTCCTGAGAGTCTTTCACACCTCCTCAGACTCCAGGCCGTCCACGGATCACTTTGTCTCCTCTGCAGTCGTGCATTTACATGATTGTGTTTTCGGCTCTCAGGGAAACCCCCAGCGCTTTTCTGGTGCTCAGGCGGCTGGAGAGCGACCGATGTTTGCCTTAAAGACTGTGCACACTTGATTCAGACATATGCAATCGAGTTTAAAAACCCTTTACGGCTCAACGTGCTCGACTGTGCTGTTGAATGTGTGGAGTGAGGAGTTTTAATGAGCTCTTATCTCGGCAGTGGAAGTTGTATTTCAGGGCGCACAAGCTCTTTTTAAACCTCTAAAATCTAATGTTTTTCTTTTTGTTGATTAAATTTTAAAGGACCTGACTGAAGGATGGCACTATGTGAACGTCTGCTATATGATGTTAATTGCAAAGAATAATCCTGTATTTTGTGTTGGGTTACTGTTTGTATATACTGATTTATTGAAAGTACTGTATTTAAAAGGAAAATCATGACCTATTTTAATTTCCCTGCAATAATGCGTCTAGATACCTCCATGTAAATGCTGCTTTCTATTACATAAAGCATTGTTCTTCTTCTGGGAATAAAAATTTCCGTCTGTTTCTAGTCTTTGTCTGCCATTTAAGTCGTTTCCTCCACACGGATGAATCCCAAACCAGCATGATTCACGGTTAACACTGGTTTATTTTACAGGCCTCTAGCCAGTCGCTCTTCGGGACCGACCTGGACCCTGAAGGACCGCCGACGCTGACCCCCGAGGTGCCCTCCGACCTCTTCGCCCACTCCGAAGAGTGCGCGGCTCCATCCTACAGCAACATGGAGGAGGTGGACTAGCGAGGAACGACGAGCCGCTGATCCCTGGAGGTCTGGAGATAAAGACACATCCATCCTCATTAGTCACATCTGTCGGCACAGGTGTCCAAAAAAGAAAAAAAAAAAAGGTGCAACGCTTGAAGATCTGGAGGAGATCTCCGAGGATCCGACTGCACTCACTTGTGAAAGACCTTCAGACGCACACAGATATACTCACATTAACGCCCATAGAGACTTAACAATAAGCTGCATATGTAGTTCTGTTCATCCACGTAGTGACACACAGACGCTAACACACATCATGTAATCTCGGAGCTCGAATCGGCAGCTCGTAGTAAAGCAGCTGCTGATCCAGTTTGTCCTCCTAACAGCTCGGCGGCGCCTCCTGCTGGGCGGCCACGCACCGACGCACCTTGTGGTCCGGTTTGAAAACGTTTTACTGACCAGACCCATTCATCTGAAGCTACAGTCGACCATTAGGGTAAATTTGAAGAGGTTAAAGTTGTTGTAACGTGTGTACATCTTTTTTTTTTTTGTTTCTTTTCCCCCCCTTTTTTTATTTTTAAGGTTGACTTGTTTGTGGCAGCATTTTCAGTAAACTCGGATTGGAATTGTAGCAAAAAAGAAATTGACTGGTGCTGACCTGCTACTTTATTCTTTTTGTTTTTAATACAGAGGGCACACACTTCTTTTTCCCTGTCTTGTCGCTTTATTTGGCTTCCGTTTCTTTAGCTTTTTCTTTCACATATATATCTATCTATAT